>JAJJWW010003607.1:0-324856 GCA_023531295.1 Papaver armeniacum
AACGAACAAAACCCCACCTCCTCCTCGTGCCACGACAACTGCGCCAGCCACACCTAGCCCAAGCTAGCGCGCGATGCCAAACGCACTCGCCTTGGCCCTAGCTATGCTAGTCACACCAAACGTGCCAGCATGCCAACCATGCTAGCCGCACCTCCGTGCCAATGGCAAATCATGCCAGCCACACCTAGCCTAAGCTAGCACATGCCAAACGCACCGTCGGGGCCCTAGCACTGTCACACCAAACGCGCCAAAGCATGCCAACCATGCTAGCCGCACCTCCGTGCCAATGGCGAATCATGCCCTCCACACCTAGCCCAAGCTGGGCCCCGCGCCCATGCCAAACACACTCGCCTGGCCCTAGCTATGCTAGTCACACCAAACGCGCCAGCATGTCAACCACGCGAGCCGCACTGCGCAACGGCAAATCATGCCTACCACACCTATCCCAAGCTAGCCGCGCTGGCCAAACGCACTGCCTTGGCCCTAGCTATGTTAGTCACACCAAAAATGCGCCAAAGCATGCCAACCATGCTAGCCGCACCGTGCCAATGGCAAATCATGCCAGCCACATTCCAGCCTCCAAGCTAGCAGCTTGTCAACACACTGCCTTGGCCCTAGCTTATGCTAGTCACACCAAACGCGCCAAAGCATGCCAACCATGCTAGCCGCATCAGTGTCAATGGCACCATGCCAAATGGTTAATTTAGCCTGGCCAACTGGCCCGCTAAATCCACCGCCTTTGGCCTTAGCTACGCCCTGGCCACACCACCTGGGCCAAACACTTACCCTGGCCCTAGCCGCGCCATGCCAAAGTAGGGCGCCCGCGCCTAGGTTTGCAAACCGTGCAACCTAGGCTAACTGGCCACGCATGCCATTATGCATGCTAACACGCATCAGAAGCCACTGTGTCGTGGCCCTAATGGCCGAGCGTGCCATCGGGTACATGCCAATACGCCGCTGGTAGCGTTTACTAAGCCGTGAGTCTAATGGTCGAGCATAGCTCATTGGCACATGCCAACACGCATCAGTGTAGCTTTTCCACTGTGCCGTGGCCCTACGGTCGAAAGCATGCCATTGGTATTACGCCAACACGCCGTTTAGTAGCTTTCATTACCTAGTCAGTGGGTCTCTAATGGCCATGCGCATCGACACATGCCAAACACGCACGCCGGTAGCCTAACTTGCAAGCCGGGCAACCTAGCCAACTTACGTACCATCGGTAGCCTAACTTGCAAGCCGTGTAACCTACCACCAAGGCATTCCGCGACATGCCACGGGCCCACGCCACTACGCCACTAGCAAACTGCATCACACTTACACTCAACGTACAACCTACCACCAAGGCATTCACGCACATCGCGCCATTGGCACATGCCACACACGCCACTAGTGCACCCGGCATTGCATGCACTTCTGTACTCAACGCGTGCAACCCGGCAACAAAAGGCATTCCGCACATGCCATTGGCATCATGCCACACGCGCCACTAGCAGCCGCCACTTTGCACTACAAGGTGCAACCAACTACTCGAGACATCAACACAAACCTCGTGGGGATGCTTTCCAGTGGTCTTGGTTTGGCGGTCACAATACGCAGTAACATGACACTACGCTCACATTAAGAAAGCGTGAATAGGAATAAAGCTGGCCAAACAAATGAGGGTAGTCAATGGTGAAAACGCTTTCACCCATTAACACACATGCTAAGCACACTCCTCCCATTATTTCACCCTTTACTCTCTCCCTTCATGAGGCCAGTGGTACGTCTCTAATCTCGACTTGTATAAATAGGTTCACTTACTCCACCGTACAACAAGTCTCTACGTGAGAAAATACTACACCTCGTAAAAGGCAACTTTGCAAGCCTCCCAAAAGCTTTCACACTTCCTCTTGCACCCCGGTACAAGCCGAGATAACTACTCTCCTCAGACTATTCTGGGTCTCAACACCTTCTTGCTTCCTCCCAAATCAACTCTTCTCCTCCACTTTTGCATCGAACAAGTCCTGGAACGGCCATTTCTTGGTTTAAATGACTCAGGCGCATTGATCTCTCGAATCTAGAAAGTGTTTCACATAAAGACATTTATTTAGGTTTAAACCGCTTCACCACTCATCGAATTTACCAAAATTCCACGGAAACGATTTTTACTCTATAAACAATTGGCGCACCGGCGTCGGGAGGATTGATCTATCTGGCCACAGCCTGCCGGGACTGTTTGGCCTCTGCTCTTTGACCCCGATTTCAAGATGGTAGGGAAGGCTACCCAATCCGATCAACTACCAGATAAATCTTACATTTACTGAAAGACTACACAAGAAAATCAGACCATCAAGATGCTACTACGATCGGGGACTTGTTGGCGATACCAAAGAAAGTCACTTTTACATGGAGAGGGGCGTGTTCGCAAAAAACCCCTATGAAGTGAGTAAATTTAGATCAAAAGATATACTGATTCAAGCTTAGGTTCTTAGTAAAACCGTCATACTATCGCGCTCGGTGCATAGGATGTAGAATACATCCTATTTACTATCTATTGTTTATGCTTTCTTTGCTATTTTTTCTTGTAAATTATGTATTTTACGCTTGTTTTGAGTTTTGTAGCTACTATGGAGTCGCACGAACGAAAAGAAGAAAAAATCACCCAATTAGAGAAAAAGGGCAAAATTGTCATCTTACAGGCAAGTGATATATGGAGCTGACCCAAGGTTAAGGGACAACTCTCTTTTGGAGAAGTATTAAAAGACAACCATCAAATGTTAAGGGGCTGCCAGATGGTTAGCCCTTAGCAAGGTAACCGGATACTGAATAACCAACCCAACTCTAACCGAACCCTAAATCGAGAAGAGAGTTCTCTTTCTCAATCATTCTTTCATTCTGCTCCACCTGAAAGTGAGAAACGCAATCATGACTGCTGCTGGAATCGAGATCGAGAGACTAAGAATTAAGAGATGGGTTCATGGAGAAGAGAAATTGAACTCAGATGAGAACGTGATTGCTGATGGTGTTCGATGTTCAACCAAAATGAGGAAGAATTAATAAGAACTGGGTATGTATTGAAGGGTTTGATGTTACATCCGTGAATAGAGAATTGAATTGAAGGTGGGTTTAGAGCAGATTCGAGTTCTGAGGTGTTGAATCTTGGCAGAGTTGAAGAGAAATTAGGGTTTACTGTTGCTGTTCGATTGGAAGTGAAATCAAGAAGCCGAGTTTGAGATGAAATGATAGAACAAGGTGATGATGATGATGATCGATAAATTGGGTTGTTCTCAAATTTGGTTTTGGTTCAAATGCGGTGATGGGTTTATGGTTGATTTAAGATTTTGCTGTGAGTTGAAGAAGAAGAACCCAGAATCACAAGAGCTTTTGTTGGCAATGAAGAACATAAGAAGAAGAAGATTGCTTTGAATCGGAGGAAGTGAATAAAGAAATTGATGCTCGATCCCATAAATTGAATGGGTTCTGAGCTGCTGGAATAGCCAAGATTGAGGGTTTGTTGTTGTTGAATCCAGAAGAACAATGGGTTTGTGAAGAAATGGATCTGGGGATTATTGTGGCTGAATCTCGAATCTGTGATGATTGAAAGTAATGGGTTGGTGCTGTTTGGAGAAACATTGGATTGCTGTGGAAGGTGGATGGTGTTGGTTGAACATGAGATACAGATGGGTGTTGTTAGAGGTTTGCAGTGATGGCGAGAAGATGATGAAAGAATAGTTGGATTGTGTGATTACATGGTTTCAGAAGGTGATTTCAGGGCAGTTCAGATAAGCAGATAAAGGTGGTTGAAGTAGCTGTTGTGGATTAAGGAAGGAGCTGCAGTGCCGTTGTTATTACCTGAAATTGTTGCTGTTGTTAAGAACAAAGAAATGGGTATGTTGTTAAAAGAAGAGCTGGTAATGAATTGAAGTTTTTGTTGCTGCTGATTCTAAACTGAGATTGGTGTTGAACTGATGAGTGAAGCAGAAGAAGAATGAATGTAAAAATGAAGTTGCTGCTAACTTGAGAATGGGTCTGTGATTGGAGTTACAATCAGCTGGATGTTGCTGCTGTGGAATGGAAGTTGAGTTCACAGGAACCTGTCCCAGGAGTGCAGTCAACAGAACTAAGATGGAAAGAGTTGTGCTGCTGCTGCATATGGATATGGGTTGTGGTAATTGACTGCTGTTACAGGGAGGATTGAATGGTTGTGAGGCATTGCAGAGCTAGTTGCAATTGCAAGCCATGATGTTGAGTTGCAGGCAGTGAGAGAATGGAATTGATGATTTAAAAACTCAGGGTGCAGGGTTAGTGATAATAATCTGCATTAATGAAAAATGGAGATGGTCTTGCAGGAGGTAGTGTTAGTGCAATGAACAAATGCAGATGCAGGTGGTGTCAGGTGGTGGTAATGGTTTTGAGCCAGGAATTGGTCATGAACTTGGAATGAATTGTAATGGAGATATTGCAGGCAAGAAGTTAGAATGGCAGCTGATGTTGCAGGTGCAATGGAGGTTTTGCTGGTGGAATTGTGCACTTGCTGGCATTTTTAGGCTGAATGGAATGTGCAGGTGGTGTTGGGAGTGGCAATGCAGGGCCATCAGGGCTGGTAGTGAAGCACAATGATGGTGCAACACAGCACAAGCTTAGGCCAGTGTCAACTCATGCCAAGCCCAGTCAGGCTACTCAGACCTGACTAATCAGCTGGTACCAACTGACTCCATCCAACTCGGTACTGACCGAGTTGACTCAATGATTCGGCCCTGACTCGGTCGGTTTGACCCGAGTTGACCCGGCTGACTCTCCTGACCGTTTGACCGGTGACCGGGCGGACTTTGCCGGTCACCTGCGGAACTTTCCGGCGATTTCCGGCCATAATACCAGCTTTCCGGCGACCAAAATTACAGATTTTTTGTGTGGATTCTTCTCATGGGTGTGAAGACTTGGACTTGGAATTGGATGGAGATTTGGCTCAAATTTGGAAAGAGAAGATGGAAGATGAGAAAGACTTGAATTTGGAAATTGAATTATTATGGAATGAGGATTCTATTCCTTGGAAGATTTGGAGAACATTGAAGCCTATAAGTAGAGAAGTTCTCTACACACTTTGACATATCTTTACACACCTCTCTACACACACAACACTTGTGTTTTTGCTTGCTTTTGAAAATTCTTCGTTTTAATTATTTGTGTGAACTTCAAAAATTCTCCCTTTAATTATTTGTGTGAATTTCAAAGACATGAGTAGCTAATTTTCTTATTGATTGAGGATGAATTCCTAGTTCTTAATATATGATTTGAGTTTTGTTTCAATTCTATCTTGAAGTTTTTCACATGATTATCGTTTGTTTTTACTAATAGGAATGTTTTTACATTCATGGTTGATTGATAGATTGTTTAGAGTGCACGCTAAATTGATTTGTTAATTTAATCTAAAGCTAGTGAAAGTTAGGGGATAAGTAAACGTTTCTTGACTCTTTACATAAGTAGCAAACACAAGACCTTGCGGAGGGATTCCGTGGAGCAATTGTGTGTGAAAACAATGTTAGCAAGTAGACCTTGATCTAAGAGTCTAACTACTAATATTAACCTAATAAGTTCATAAATCTTAATGCGTTTATTTAAATTACATCTAGAGTGATCTACTACTAGGTGGTTTGGTAAATAGAATCCGGTAGTCGAGAACTTCCGTGTCCGGTGATATAAGGGATTTAGGGTTTGAAATCGATCTAGCTGCTTTACCTACGGTTGGTGATTATCTGTGACTAATAACAAGTAGAAAAGAACATAACTTGATTCATTGTTTTGCAACGAAGAAGGATTCCTTGGTCTTGCCTCTCTTATTGATTTCAACTTTAACTTTTAATTGCTTTGTTTATTTTCTTTTGCTTTATACATCCCCCTTTTGTGACAATTTTTACAACTAGAATCTCTTGCTCCTCGTGGGAACGAACTTAACTACACTATATTACTTGTTAATTAGGTGGAAAAATATTAATTAATTTGTTGTGGTTACGACACGCATCACTGTTTTATGACTTGTATCAGAATATGGTTTCTGGATACTTGTGTTGATAACACTTGTGTTGTTATTGTCTAAATAGATTGAAAACTTATTTATACAAGTCATGAAGCGCACCCTGACCTCGTAGGAAGTGGAGGAGATTAAGTAGTGGAGTAGTGGGGTTGTGTAAGAGGTGGTGATTATCACGTTTTCATTATGAGGGAAGACTGGTCACACCTTCACCCACTAATCTCATCGTTGTTAATCGTCTGTCCTTTCCTGACACTTTTTCGTAGTGGGCGCGTTGCACGCCGCACGCTGTAAACCGCCAGACTAATACCCATTGAGCATCCCCCAGTTTGTGACACATTTGATATCTCGAGTAAATGGGTCAAGTCGTGGGACTTGCCGCACAGAATAGCACGTGATAGGTGTAGAATACACCGTATTTAATATCTAGTATTTATGCTTTCTTTGCGAGTTTTCTTGTAAATTATGTATCTTATGTGTGCTTTTGAGTTTATTAGGTGCAATGGAGTCATTTGGAGCAAAAAGACCAATTGGAACTCGTTCAAATACAAGATTTCTACTTTTCATTGTGTAGAGGACGAGAAGACGAAGACAATGGCGAAAGAACGGAGTCATTCTGAGTTCGTATGAAGAAGTTATGAGCAAAACAAGAACTTGGAAGACTAAGGGCAAAATTGTCATTTCATGGCAATCACTACTGGGAGCTGAGCCAAGGTTAAGGGGCAACTCTAGCAGGAGGATTATTAATGCAGCCAGCTGTGGTTAAGGGGTGACCAAATGTTATGGGGCATCCACTGGGGTACCCCTTATCTGATACAAAGGGGTGTCATTATCTAACACACCCCTACCCTAAATCGAGAGCCTTATTCTCTCATTCATTTCTTCACCTGAAATGAGAGGCGCTGTTACCAGAATTGAGAGTGAGAGTTCAGGTAGAGTTGGATGATTACAGGTTGGAGAATCAGTGGAAGAAATCGATTGAGTTGAGGGTTTTGATGGATCGAAACAGGGAGAGAAGGGATTTGTGGTTGAATTGCTGTTGCTATATGTTGATTTGTTGAGAGAAGATGGTGGTCGACACTATGATTGTGACAAGGAAATGAAGAGAGAATCAAATAGGAAATTGGGGTTTCTGATTGTTGGAATTAAGGTTTTGAGAGGAATTGAAGCCGCTGCCGTGAGTTAGAGAAGTTAAAGCTCAGTTAGGGTTTGGTGAAATCAAAGTCACAGAGAAGAGATGAAGGCAAGTTGAAATTGATTTATGGGCTCTGGTGGTGATTGAATGGGTTCAGGATATGATTTACAGTGGTTCTGATGGGTTTTTGAGATTGAAATGGAAGATGGAAGAAATCAGGGTTTGAAATGGTGAAGAACTCATGAGAAATTGAAGCTACAGGTTAGGTCATGAGAGACTGGTTGATGTTGTTGGTCTGATGAGGATGAATTAAGGGTTTGAGCATCAGGAGAAGGTGATAGAGAGAGCTAGCCATGGCAGCATTCAGGGGAGGATTAGCCAAGGCTCTTTGAGTTAAATCTCAGAGATTTGAAGCAAGTGAATCTGGGAGTTCTCATGGGGGTATGCAACCTAGGAGCTTAGAATGAGATCTGAAGGAAGTGTTGGTGATGCTGTTATAAAGCTGCAACAGAGGCATGCTAGGGCTATAGGGTCTGTAGGTGCAGTGCAAGTAGGAAGCTGTTACTGATGTTGTTTTGAGCTGGAAATGGTTGCTGGTAACACAGTGGTTGTAGCTCAAATTACAGGCTGAGGTGGTGTTGCTCTATGGCAGAGAGATGGGAACTGAAAGGGGTCTGAATGATTTGGAATTGTTGCTGGCACTTAATTGCAGGTGGCATGGAAGAGGTTGGCCCGGCCACGGCCCGGCACATTGTGAAATATGAGTTGCAGGACTGAACTAGAAGAGCCGGCGGAATGGTGATGGTCCATAGAATTGCAGAGTCAGAGCTAAGGTGCAGTTAACAGGGAAGAAGGGGTGGTGTTGGTACTGAGCTGAACTGACTTATGGCGAAAGTTGTCTTAGTGTTGGAGTTGAGCATGAAGAGTGAGTCTGTGTTGCTGTTATTGTAATTGGCTGAGCAAAGAATGAACTGAGATGGCTGTGTTACAGGTTGAATAAGCTAAAACAGGTTCAAATCTGTGATGCTGGGGAGTGGTTTGTTGTGAGAAGGGAAGACTACATTACAGTGACTGAGCAGATGGAGACTGAGCTGAATTTCAGGATGGGTTTGTTCTTCTGGTGGAGCTACAGAAAAATCTAGTGAGAAGTTGCAGAGTGGCAGTAGTTGTGTGGAACTGAGGTGCTGCTATGGATTTGTATAGAAGTCGGTAAATAAGGTGAAGCTACATTGTGGTTTACAGGGAAGATCGTGGTGTTATGCTGACGATGGTGCAAAGGACTGGCTAAAGATGTGCACATGCAGTTGGGCATTGCAGGAAGTTATGTGCAGCTGGAACTGGTGACTTGGAGTTGATGGTGCTGCCATGGACTTGGTGGTATTGTTTAAGCTGAGAATGCATTGTGGATTGTGTTTGCAGTCTGTATTGGCTGTACTTGGAGTTGGAAGTGGAAGTGGAGAAGTTATAGCAAGTATGCAAGCCATCATGGCTGGTGATGCACAATGATAGTGCATCACACCTCAGGCCAGTGCAAATGGCCCAGCCAAAGTGAATCTGACTCTCTGGCTCGCCTGACAACCAGTTAGCTGACCCTGACTTCTACCTGGCTCACCTGACTTGACCTGTTCTGACTCATTTGACCCGACCGATCCAACCCGGTTTGACCCGACTGATCCGACCCGTTGACCCGGTGACCGGGCGGACTTTGCCGGACACCGGAGCTGATTTCCGGTGACTATTCCGGCCGGATTCCGGCGATGACGTCATCAATTCAGCGACGCTTTTGGACCCAAAATTCCAGAGACATATTTTTCACTCCACGGGCTTGGTGGACCAACTTGGAGATGGGTTTTGAGAAGAATTAAACTAATTTTGGGAAAGTATCCTTATGGGGAGAAAAGCATATATATAGAAAACTCTTTTCTAAACCTAGAGATATCTCCATTAGGGAGACTTCTACTTGTTGTCTAGGGTTTCACATGATAGGTTCTTCTAAACTTTCTATGATGATTTCCAAAAACACAAGTAACTAAGTTTTTATTATTGGTTGAAGATGTAGTTGGATTTTGCAACCAAGTTATGATTTTTATGAATTAGTTTTCTCTCAATATTATCGTTTGATTTCTACGGGTTACAATAATTGCATGATTGATGGATTGCAATATGATTGAATGTTTGTTTAGTTAAGTCTAGAATTGATTGAACTCACATCCATATCTATAGCTATTTTAGGGTTTTCATCGAGCGATAACCTTGAATACTAGTAGCATGATATGATTCTAGGTTGTAGTGATACATCCTTGTATTCATATGTAGAAATTGACCTTTGTTCGAATTGTTTGCGCAATGTATTTCAATTGCATTGATTAGCCTATTTTCGAAACTTAATGCTCCTAGGAATTGAACTTGATTAGCGCAAGGCGTTAGGTTATTCTTTAGGTAGAATTCACATACGCAGACCCTAATGTGTGTGTTGATAACTTTGGAAATTTACGGAGTATTCTTGCAATAAGGTATTCTATGGCTCTTGATGATAGCGAGATTAAATACGAATTCTATTCATATATTCATAAACTTGTTTACAATTGAAGATGAAACCTTTATCCAATATTTTCACATTCTTGATTTGCGTGCTTTGTTTATTTGCTTTTTGTTTATTTTTATTTACACAATCATAAATTCTTCCGGGTGTTTTATATAGGAAACCATAACAATTTGACAACCTAGACCTCTCTGTGGGATCGATCCTTTCTTGCCCTTGCTATATTTATATTTTGAGTAGTAAGAAAGTGTAATTATATTTGTGTCGCTTACGACAAATGGTCAAATTTTTGGCGCCATTGCCGGGGGAGGCAACGGTTGTTAATTGTTTTTGGTTTCTTATTTTTGTATTTAGTTTTTGTTTTACTTTTTCTTATTTGGTTCTTACCCGAGTTTTGAGAATCTTATTTCAGGTGCTTATTTCTATGGAAGGAGCATATTGGAGCAATCAATACGGCTTTCAACCTCAACAATATAACAATTATCACCCTTATGGGGAGTATAATCAAAACCAATCCTTTGGCTATGATCAATACTCCACGTACCCTATGAGTTATTCTCATACATATCAACCTTCTTATGGTGGTTATGTAAGTGAGCAATCACAAGGAGGGGAGAATAGTTGTTTTCCTTATAATATTTCCTCTAATTTGGTAGATGAGATGCAACAATTTATGGACAGCATGGAGTCAATTTGTGGACAACCAAGCGTGGAACCAATTTCATCGACCGAATGTGCTCATGGTATGTTTGGCCCAATTTCTGATCGTAGTTATGATCATCCACCCATTCAAAGGGAATATAATTGGCCTAACAATACGGAGGTAAGTAATTCTACTTTTTCTTTGTCGAATGAGCTTTACAAACAAATGGAACAATATATTCAGAATTTGGATGGAACACTCCAAGAGCTTCAACAAAGTGTTTCATCTTTAAGACAAGGCATTGAAGAATACAAGGAGGAAATGAATAGTTATGTTGAAAAAGGCGAACCTTCGGGGACTTTTGTTGATATTTGTGTAGTTAACTCAACTCTTGATCGTAATAATGATCATTCACCTATTCAAAAGGATGAGTTAGAGATTAGCAACACTAAATTCAGCGAGGACCAATGTTATGATGACTATGATAGTGATGATGATTATTATGAAAATACATTGCCTAAACCAATTCATGGTGACATCCCCGAGGAGTTTATAATGGAGTCTTTTTGCGATCAAGGTGAAGTTGAAAAGGAATATGATGAAACTAGTGTAGATTACTCAAGCATTGATCTTTATAACGATCAACAACCTATTCAAAAGGTAGAGCTTGAGGATGATGCAATGAGTGTTCTAAAGAAATTCCTTATGGACAATATTGCATCCGCAAAAGAGTATGTGCCTTACAACAAAAAGGAGGAATATGTTGAGAATGAGACGGTTATGACCAATATTGTGGAAGACCCAATTGAACTTGTGCATGATTGTAATGATGATGTTTATGTCGAGACTATGGTTAAGGCAGAAACGGACGAAGAATGGTTGCAAGGTTTAATAGAGGACCACGATATACAAGAGGTGAATAATTCACTTGAGTTTTTCAAGGATGAAGAGGATTAGTGATACAAGAGATTGTGAAAGGTTTATCTAACCCTTTGCCTATTATTTCTTCTCCTTTACCTCTTATTGGTTTGAATATATGTGCTTCGAGAACTTTATTGAATGATTTTGTTTCTCGATTTCCATCATTAGAGATACTTGATTCTCATACTATGCAGGTTATGGAACCAGAAACCGTGGAAGTACCCGACGTTTATATTCTTTATACACTTCCAAGTGTGGACAAGAATAAGTGTGGGGGAAGCTTTTATCGGTTCATAGCTTCACTTTTGCTTTATGTTACTAATATTTGTGTGAAGCTAGTGTTTGCAAAACAGGTTCTATGGACGGATCCTCAACTTTTCCGATTATTGGTGTATGGGGAATGAATCTTACAAGAAGCTAAGTCGGGCCGTCGACTTTAAAACAAGCGCTTAGTGGGAGGCAACCCACCGGTTTTGTATCTCTTATCCTTTTGCTTTTTATTTTTGTTTCGTTTATTTATTTTTTACTGTTTTTATATCATATTTGCATCCCTATGTTTAATTTCATTGAGTCCGTAGTCTATCTTAGAAGAGAATTATGACGAATACCTTTTCGTCAGAAAATTTCAGACTGCGCGTAGTTCAGTCCAGAGACCATAACTGTCAGACCGTTTATCAAAACACTGTGAAATTTTGACACTGTGTAGCAAACACGTAGATGAACAACTTTTGTGAAATGGAGTTTTTCCAAATTCCTTACCAATTTGCACAGTTTTTGCGTTTTATCTGCTGTTACGTCAGAATTCAGAACTTTCGGTTTTACACATTGAGGACAATGTGCGAAGTTTAAGTGTGGGGGAGCATTTATATGTTTGTATAGTTTGTTTTTGACACCATTAGTGGATGGAACCATTTTGAATGCAGGAGTTGAGGAACCAATTAACTAAAAGGGAAGAATATAGCTCAGAAATCACAAATTAACATGATAGTTGTTACCATATCTCGGAATATCACCATATCGCATTCTATTTTTATTTTTCCATATTTATCTATTGTTCTCTAAGTGCTTTGGTGGGTCACTAAAAATCGACGTGTTATTACTGCTAGGATGAAATAGAGTGGTTGAGTTACTAGAAAAAAAAAAAAAAAAAAAAAAAAAAATGAAAAATATATGAAAAGAAAAAAAAGGACCGATCAATTAGACCAAAACGGAATAAAAAGACACTTGGGAATAGCAGTATGTGTGAAACGTAGTCCCTGTCTCCGTCGCCTAAACAAGCGTGGAATGCAGGATCCAAGGCAACTATCATGTACATGCTGACAAGAAGCATGCGCTTGGATCCAAAAGATCTAATCATGCCGTCTAAAAAAAAAAAAAAAAAAAGAAATTGGATCCAGTTTGATCCAATCATAAAAAAAAAAAAAAAAAAAAGAGAATAAATTATTATTGTGTTGAATAAAGTCACTCTTGGTTCCCTTGTATATGCCAATTGGATTAGGTTCATCTTAGCAGTGACCTTCAGACAGATATGGGAAACATCGAACACTTGTGAATATTCGCCAACATCTACATCTATATCCATCTTCTTAATCTTTTCATTGTGATTGTGGTTTGTTAGTTTCCGAGTATTGTGGCTTGTTCGACTATCTAATTAGAGTTTATTTACTAATATATGAATTGAATTTGCAAGGTACCTCCTCCCCGTAGTCATTTTGGATTCGTTCATTGATTTGTCACAAATAGACGGAGTTTGAAATATAGGTTTTGTAGGTATATCTCTAGTAAACCTTCACGAGACTATAACTCGTCCACTAGGGACACCTAGGGGTTTAAAGGCTTGTTATTTATGCTAAAATTAACCGTAGCCTCGACGACACGGAGTTGTTGTATTTTATTGTTTTGTTTTGTTTGATTTGCTCGAGGACTAGCAAAGTCTAAGTGTGGGGGAATTTGATAGGTGTAGAATACACCGTATTTAATATCTAGTATTTATGCTTTCTTTACGCAGTTTTCTTGTAAATTATGTATCTTATGTGTGCTTTTGAGTTTATTAGGTGCAATGGAGTCATTTGGAGCAAAAAGACCAATTGGAACTCGTTCAAATACAAGATTTCTACTTTTCATTGTGTAGAGGACGAGAAGACGAAGACAATGGCGAAAGAACGGAGTCATTCTGAGTTCGTATGAAGAAGTTATGAGCAAAACAAGAACTTGGAAGACTAAGGGCAAAATTGTCATTTCATGGCAATCACTACTGGGAGCTGAGCCAAGGTTAAGGGGCAACTCTAGCAGGAGGATTATTAATGCAGCTAGCTGTGGTTAAGGGGTGACCAAATGTTATGGGGCATCCACTGGGGTACCCCTTATCTGATACAAAGGGGTGTCATTATCTAACACACCCCTACCCTAAATCGAGAGCCTTATTCTCTCATTCATTTCTTCACCTGAAATGAGAGGCGCTGTTACCTGAATCGAGAGTGAGAGCTCAGGTAGAGTTGGATGATTACAGGTTGGAGAATCAGTGGAAGAAATCGATTGAGTTGAGGGTTTTGATGGATCGAAACAGGGAGAGAAGGGATTTGTGGTTGAATTGTTGTTGCTATATGTTGATTTGTTGAGAGAAGATGGTGGTCGACACTATGATTGTGACAAGGAAATGAAGAGAGAATCAAATAGGAAATTGGGGTTTCTGATTGTTGGAATTAAGGTTTTGAGAGGAATTGAAGCCGCTGCCGTGAGTTAGAGAAGTTAAAGCTCAGTTAGGGTTTGGTGAAATCAAAGTCACAGAGAAGAGATGAAGGCAAGTTGAAATTGATTTATGGGCTCTGGTGGTGATTGAATGGGTTCAGGATATGATTTACAGTGGTTCTGATGGGTTTTTGAGATTGAAATGGAAGATGGAAGAAATCAGGGTTTGAAATGGTGAAGAACTCATGAGAAATTGAAGCTACAGGTTAGGTCATGAGAGACTGGTTGATGTTGTTGGTCTGATGAGGATGAATTAAGGGTTTGAGCATCAGGAGAAGGTGATAGAGAGAGCTAGCCATGGCAGCATTCAGGGGAGGATTAGCCAAGGCTGCTGAGTTAAATCTCAGAGATTTGAAGCAAGTGAATCTGGGAGTTCTCATGGGGGTATGCAACCTAGGAGCTTAGAATGAGATCTGAAGGAAGTGTTGGTGATGCTGTTATAAAGCTGCAACAGAGGCATGCTAGGGCTATAGGGTCTGTAGGTGCAGTGCAAGTAGGAAGTCACATCGATGTTGTTTTGAGCCGGAAATGGTTCTTTGGTAACACAGTGGTTGTAGCTCAAATTACAGCCGAGGTGGTGTTGCTCTATGGCAGAGAGATGGGAACTGAAAGGGGTCTGAATGATTTGGAATTGTTGCTGGCACTTAATTGCAGGTGGCATGGAAGAGGTTGGCCTGGCCTGGCCTGGCACATTGTGAAATATGAGTTGCAGGACTGAACTAGAAGAGCCGGCGGAATGGTGATGGTCCATAGAATTGCAGAGTCAGAGCTAAGGTGCAGTTAACAGGGAAGAAGGGGTGGTGTTGGTACTGAGCTGAACTGACTTATGGCGAAAGTTGTCTTAGTGTTGGAGTTGAGCATGAAGAGTGAGTCTGTGTTGCTGTTATTGTAATTGGCTGAGCAAAGAATGAACTGAGATGGCTGTGTTACAGGTTGAATAAGCTAAAACAGGTTCAAATCTGTGATGCTGGGGAGTGGTTTGTTGTGAGAAGGGAAGACTACATTCTGGTGGTGAGATGGATGGAGACTGAGCTGAATTTCAGGATGGGTTTGTTCTTCTGGTGGAGCTACAGAAAAATCTAGTGAGAAGTTGCAGAGTGGCAGTAGTTGGAACTGAGGTGCTGCTATGGATTTGTATAGAAGTCGATAAATAAGGTGAAGCTACATTGTGGTTTACAGGGAAGATCGTGGTGTTATGCTGACGATGGTGCAAAGGACTGGCTAAAGATGTGCACATGCAGTTGGGCATTGCAGGAAGTTATGTGCAGCTGGAACTGGTGACTTGGAGTTGATGGTGCTGCCATGGACTTGGTGGTATTGTTTAAGCTGAGAATGCATTGTGGATTGTGTTTGCAGTCTGTATTGGCTGTACTTGGAGTTGGAAGTGGAAGTGGAGAAGTTATAGCAAGTATGCAAGCCATCATGGTGGTGATGCACAATGATAGTGCATCACACCTCAGGCCCGATGCAAATGGCCCAGCCAAAGTGAATCGACTGACGCTCGCCCGACAACCGATTAGTCGACCCGACTTCTACACTCGGCTCACCTGACTTGACCTGTTCTGACTCATTTGACCCGACCGATCCAACCCGGTTTGACCCGACTGATCCGACCCGTTGACCCGGTGACCGGGCGGACTTTGCCGGTCACCGGAGCTGATTTCCGGTGACTATTCCGGCCGGATTCCGGCGATGACGTCATCAATTCCGGCGACGCTTTTGGACCCAAAATTCCAGAGACATATTTTTCACTCCTGGGCTTGGTGGACCAACTTGGAGATGGGTTTTGAGAAGAATTAACCTAATTTTGGGAAAGTATCCTTATGGGGAGAAAAGCATATATATAGAAAACTCTTTTCTAAACCTAGAGATATCTCCATTAGGGAGACTTCTACTTGTTGTCTAGGGTTTCACATGATAGGTTCTTCTAAACTTTCTATGATGATTTCCAAAAACACAAGTAACTAAGTTTTTATTATTGGTTGAAGATGTAGTTGGATTTTGCAACCAAGTTATGATTTTTATGAATTAGTTTTCTCTCAATATTATCGTTTGATTTCTACGGGTTACAATAATTGCATGATTGATGGATTGCAATATGATTGAATGTTTGTTTAGTTAAGTCTAGAATTGATTGAACTCACATCCATATCTATAGCTATTTTAGGGTTTTCATCGAGCGATAACCTTGAATACTAGTAGCATGATATGATTCTAGGTTGTAGTGATACATCCTTGTATTCATATGTAGAAATTGACCTTTGTTCGAATTGTTTGCGCAATGTATTTCAATTGCATTGATTAGCCTATTTCTGAAACTTAATGCTCCTAGGAATTGAACTTGATTAGCGCAAGGCGTTAGGTTATTCTTTAGGTAGAATTCACATACGCAGCCCTAATGTGTGTGTTGATAACTTTGGAAATTTACGGAGTATTCTTGCAATAAGGTATTCTATGGCTCTTGATGATAGCGAGATTAAATACGAATTCTATTCATATATTCATAAACTTGTTTACAATTGAAGACGAAACCTTTATCCAATATTTTCACATTCTTGATTTGCGTGCTTTGTTTATTTGCTTTTTGTTTATTTTTATTTACACAATCATAAATTCTTCCGGGTGTTTTATATAGGAAACCATAACAATTTGACAACCTAGACCTCTCTGTGGGATCGATCCTTTCTTGCCCTTGCTATATTTATATTTTGAGTAGTAAGAAAGTGTAATTATATTTGTGTCGCTTACGACAGCGGTCAGCACGCGACGCTATTAGGTTAAATAACTAAGTTATTTGTGAAACCGATATTCATAAAATATCGTATGTATTCGATGCACGTAAAACATCGCTTTTAAGAAAGTAACTCAAAATAATCGATGTGCATGGAGCATCGTTATTTTAGAGCTTTTATAAATTAGTCGCGAGTCGATCGTCTTAAAAAGAAGAGCGTGACCGGATAACTTTGGGCGATCGTTTGGTAGCTCTAGGGGTGAGCTACTGCTTGGTCGATCGCTCCTTGTAGGTGAGTAGCGAATTGTAGCCATTTTAAAATCCTACCGGTTGATCTAAATTAGATCTGGATCGCTCAAATCGGCTAGCCAAGTTGAGTGGCCAAGACGATTTGCGGCAGTTAATGACTGATGTTGAAACAGCGCGAAGGGCCATCTTTGGGCGATCGTTTGGGATTGCACGGGCGAGTTGTAGCTCGGACGAACGCTCCTTACGGGAGGGGGGTGGTCGGTGATCATAGAGGCACCCCATCAATCATCTAGTATCCGATCTAAGCCGTCCGACCAAGCTAGCGAAGTTGGACGTACGAGATGGTTTTGCGGCAGCTGCTTGCTGTCGTTGATTTAGGGTTTGGAAGCCGTGCGGCCAACCCTAGTTTGGCTCATCGAATCAAAGCACTGGGCGCTGATTTGAACAGGCCATCGACCATGTGCAAAGATGGGCCGCTTGTGAGCACGCTGACATCTCATGGGCCATCTAAAATTAGATCTAAGCCACTCGATTCTTCTGGCGAAGATGGGTGGTCTTGATCGATTTGCAACTGCCGCAAATATAAATTAGGGTTTTAAAACGGCCGCGTCCACCATAGTTCGATCGAACAGTTTGATGCGTCATTGACTTCCCATGAGCAAGTCGATCGACCGGGAATGAAATTGGGCCGGCGGTGAATGCATTGGCATCTCTTTAATCGTGCGGTATACGATCTAGGCCGTCCAACTTGGGTGGCTAAGTTGGATGGATGTGATGATTTGCGATAGTTGTATGCTGTCGCAACCCAAATTAGGGCTTTCGAATAGCGCGTTCGCCCTAGTTTTGGCAAACGATCTGACGCCCTCTGGACTTGCCGTGGGCAGGTCGATCGACCAAGGGAGAAGTTGGGACGCCAATGGGTATGCTGGCGCCTCTTTGATCATTCCAAGGAAGACCTCAGCCGTCCAACTAGGCTTGCTAAGTTGGACGGTCATGATGTATTTGAGACCGTTTTTTCCGGTCTTAGCTCGTTTGAGCTTATTTTTTAAATAGCGCGAACACCCATATTAGGGTTAACGTTCGAAGTACTTGCGGGTGTACTAGATGGAATCCGTTCGGTCGGGATGTTAGTGGGCCCGCCGGTGGTCATCATGATGATCATCTAGTTCCGCTAGGAGTAGGCTAGGCCTGTTGAATTGTGTGGCCAAATCATGTGGCCGTGATCATTTTTTAAGACTGATATGGACAGTCTAGATTTTCCTTAAGGAATTGAAACACGTTCGATCGTGCTAACTTTTAATTAAAAAGTATGTAAACACGCTGATCTCTTTATAGAGAGTGGTGTGGCCTACGTGAGTGTTTTCATGCAGGTCTCAATACCGACACTTCGGGAGATTCATGCTACTCTGCTGCGAGCGAACATTAATCGTCATGTCATGCCAATATTGAGAGTTCGGTTGGGAACATTGCATAGGAAAATACTAGGCAGGCAATGCATTAGTGAATAATGCCGGTGGAAGATAAAATTCACAGAATATTTTGGGATTGTTGTTTCACGCACCATTCTGAGTAAATTTCATATATACATATATATTGAATTGCTCAATACATATGTGAGCGAAGAGGCTTAAGCACTCATTGCTTTTAAATGGCTTTCGTTCCTTTACAGGATGACAACGCATTAAATACATGGTTTACGATTTTATCCCTTGAACTAAAAACCACCATCAACATTAAGTCCCCTGCTTAGTACGTAACAGTAACATTGTTGCGGGTTAAGCACTAGATGGTGACAAATAAAGATAAAACTTGTGAGACAAAGTTAGATGTTACCAGGAAAGATGGGTCGGCCTGTCCTTGGAACATGTCACGTTCAAGAGGCGTCCAGGTGAGCGTTCCCCCAGCATGAAGTCGGTTGGCCCCAGGTAGATTAGGCATACAGTTGGTTGGGATCTAAAACTGCATTCCAAGTCCCTTGTACATCTGAGTATCGTTCGAGAGCGTGTCCAAGCTTTCCTGGCTTCGGTTATCATGAAGGAAAAGTGGAGGCGCGATGAAGCATCTCAGCTAACAAGTGCTAGGGATGAAAGGTTTGCTGCCCGGCTAAAGTGAAGGAGGGTGGAGCATAACATGAACTCCTGGATAAACATGAATACCCTATTCATGACAATGTCATAATCCTCGACTCTGATGTGGACGAGCCCTATCATGAGGAATATCCTTAAAAGGTTACTGAAGCAATTTCTGAAAAAAGATGTTGAAGCAGCTCCCAAAGAGAACGTTGATGTAGCTTCCGAAAAGAGTGTTAAAGTGGCTCGAGAGGATGTTGAAGCGGCTCGAGAGGATGTTGAAGCGACTTCCAAAGAGGATGTTGAAGCAGCTCCTGGAGAGGACTCTAGTGAAGGCGCCGTTGTCCCTGGCGTTGATGACACATCTTTGATATTTAGTAGTCTTTGTTTCATGCGGCTGGTGCCAGGGCTTGATCGAATAATAATCCCTCATTCATGCTGCTTTTATGATTTTATGTTTCCAGTTGGATGAGTGAATGAAATCTCCCGACTGGAAAGATCTCGCGATATCTTGAAACTTTAGACGTAACGCTCTTCGGTAAGGTAAGAGTAGAGCCTGTGTACATGATTTTGCAATCTGAGCTCTCCCATTCTTTTATTTGATATTCCTCTTGCAGACTACATGCTTCTTGAAGATTTGTGGCGTGCCGGCTAGGTATGTAGAAGGATGGACGATGTGCCGCAAATCTAGAGACCCAATAAGGAGCATATTGTTATCTAAACGGATGAGAGAGGCCTTATCTTCAATTGACGACATGTGCATCGTGATTTTTGAAGAAGTAATTGCAAACTGGGAGTGTCACTGGGTACTGCGCCACCTTCAGATTCAGTGCTTCCCAGTCCGTGAAATGATTTCCAAAATTCGAAAATTGTATAATGAAATGGACAGAAACTCCTCTAGGGATCATGTCAGTCAAAAGAGGTGGTGGTTGAGAAAACCGCCTCAATGTTGAAGCATGATGCTTTTTGGGATACCTTCAAGGACTTCGTTCCAAGCGACATCTTTTGAACCATCTTCTGAAACATGGATGGTTGTATGGAATGGGGTGAGATGAGCAGTCCCCAATTATACTTCAGATTCGATGGCGTGGCTGGATATGTGAAAATATCTCCGAATTTTACTTTTGGAGTCTTTGATGCACATGTACGTTTTCATGTTGAGAAATTTCTGCGGCTCGTAAAGCTTCAACAGTGATGATGCTGATATTAGAAATAAACCGGTTGAGGGACGTGAAGGCATCCTGTGCTGGCAGTCCCCAGGTGTAATTATCCCGAGTATATTTTCTCTTGAAAGACGTACTTCCATTGTATTTGCTGGTAAGGTGGTTGACGAATTGATGAAGGCGGCAATCTTTTGGATTCGTCGTTTGTTGATCAATGGGCGGGAGTCGCTCTTGATAGATCTGTATTGTATCCAAACTTTTGGCAGCCTATGTACCCCTCCCAAAGGAAATTGGAAATCTAGAAACACCGAATCTGACTTTGTCGGCGATGTGGTTGTTGATGCGCAACTTCGTGCAGGCCTTGGGTAGGCGTCACTGAGTTCTGTGGAAGGCATGATTCGGTCGGTTTGGCTTACTGAGGCGCGACTTTCCTCTTTGATTCTTCATTGATAACAGTGCTTACGGATGGTTGAACCAAATACTGCTTGTCGGTCAGGCGCCTCCCAAACAGGAGGTGATGATACTCTTGTGTTGCATCTTTGAAAAGTGGTAACCTTGTCACGATTATGACTTCTTGGTTGACCGTCTCTTCTTGGTTGAAAAGGTCCTTGATAGTGAAGGGATTTCGTGTTGAGCCTCAGTCCCCAAGCGTGATTTACATGGTTATATCTTGTATGGTCGGTGGGTTTACCATAATAAAGATATCGCCATCTCGCCTCCGGGACTCTATTACTTCTCCATGGGAAAAAAAATATGCAGAAGTTCGGATTACCTTTGGCCGTAGTGGTCGTTGCTATGGTGAAGCTCGGGATGGTATCAACAAACGAGCAACAACGGTTCTTGGCAGCAGCTGTGATCAGAAGAGACTGGCAGGGAGCGGCGTGATAGCTACGGGCACGAACTTGGCAGTCTTCATATAGTGGTAGAGCTTGTCTCGTTATTAGAGGGAGAAGCTAATGATGAAGCTGATAGCTTCCTTGATGTTGCCTCATGGAATGGAAAAGAGGGAGACAGTCCCCTGCCCACGAGTATCCACTGAGCTTTCGACTTGATAGATGTTGTCACGCTGGGTTTCTGAGGAAATAATTTGGATGAGAGTTGGAGTTGAACCCTATGTTGATGAGGATCGTACGAGTTACTGATTATGAGGCCGTCTTTGCGTCTACGTTCTGTTTCATAGACGTCCAAGCATATCACTGGTCTTTGACAATACGTCTGCTCTCTTGAGTATGTCCACGTCTTTGGACATCTTGGAATCATAATGATATCGTGCTTGTGTCTCTCTAAATTCAACATCTTTGAGATGGGTAGTGCTGAGCAGTCCCCAGCCACACTCCTTTGCCTTTATCATCTTTGGATCGTGTCTTTAAGGAGTAGGGAAGTTCCCTCATGCGAATGATTTAACTAACAAGTTGTGCAAATATGATGAAGCTCTTGACATGGAAAGTATGTATGTACCTCTTAAGTCCCAGGTGCAACCTCCTTCGGTAATGCAACTACTTCTTCTACGAGAGACGAAATTCTGAAAGCGTCTCTCATCGATGTTGTTGCCGTCCAGCCAGATATGGTATATCTTAGACGTTGTTTTATCATTGTGACAGTCGTGCATGTGGTACTAGAGTTGGAGTTGGCGGTTTTGGACGCGTAGGATGTTGTATCTCGGTGGTTTTCCTCTTGCTGCTTCAGTGAAACTGCTTACATAAGGCTGAAGGTTGTATTGCCTGTTGGTGAGATGTATGCTTCCACGAATATCATGAGGCTCTTCATTTCTAGCAGGCCTGGTTCTTTCTAGCATGGAAGGTGATGTTGTAGTTGAGCGTTTAGCAGCTTCACGAAGTTCAGAGGATGCCTGAAAGCGCAGATTCTCCAGCATAACACGATAGATGGGTACCATCCTATTAATGCATAATTCCACCAATCGTTGTTCAGTCATATTTGGATCGTGACAATCCAGTGCCTGAATTCTGAACCTCTTGACATAATCATTTGGATGTTCATTGTTTCACTGAAATATTCTTCCTGAGTCTGATGAGTGATTTTCCCAGACACAAATAAATATTTCTTCTTCAGCATTACCCGTTTCCCTAGCGAAAGGAAATATGGGAGACGCGAGTCCTTTAGGTGTAGCAATTTCTGAGATCTCCTCTGCGTGAGGTTATCTCGGTTGCGGATTCTTTATCGACATGATGACGCGTGCATCGCTATCTTCTTGAGGCTGCTCTCTTAAGGTGTCGGATCCAGTAGATCTGAAGATGTCCCGGGCTCGCTCTTGTCCGGGTTGAAATAATAGGCGAACCCTTTATGATGATTTGAAGATGTGTCAAGCCTCCTTTGTTATTGTAAATGTACGAATTCTTGGAATTACGCCATGTTCTGGATTTACACGTTTTGTTGATGAAGTGATAGCGGATACTCCTGACTTTCAATTGGTAGCAGTGGTGGAATAGAGATAGACCTTTTCTTTTGTGATCTCTGCAGGTGTCTTCCTAGGACTCCACTGATGTTGAGATTTGTTGTCGACTATCTCCATACTGGAACAACGGCTACGCGAATCTTCACTCTGTCTTTCTGGGTGTGGACCATTTGAGGTATTTCTGGCTTGCTCCATACAACACTTGTGGTGTTGCTGGAAAAGGCGGTTGCTCCATCCGGATCTCTAGAGAAGCCGTTGCATTCTTCTAAGTAGTAGTCGCATCTTCTTGTGTCTCCACGCGGCTTTCTGGTCCTTTTATCTGGGAGATTTACTGGTGCTCAGCTATCCAAGGCATTTCCAGTAGCATTGCTTGAAAAAGCATTTTTGTGAAGCTTCTTAGCGAATGGAACACCGGAATTGAAATTGGTTGTTGAACCTAAATTGAATTGGATCTAAGATCCACCCTTTTGAAATTGAGAAAACTAGAATGAATATTGAGAAACTGATTTTGCAACCGAGAGATCAATCTCCCACTGTGGTCGCCAGTTGTTTTGGGATAAAAACTGATTCTGCTGTTTTTGGTAAATTTGGTGTGTGTTGATGAGAAACGAATTTAAACCCTAAATAAATGCACTGCACGAGAGTACTTTTAGATTCGAGAGATCAATCTGTAAGACTCTGGCCTAAACCAAGAAATGACCGTTCCAGATTCAATTCGGTCACAAGGTGAAGGAGAAGGGTTGATCGTAGGGAGGAAAGCGAAGAAGGTGTTTGAGACCAGAATGTTGAATTATGAAGGTGTGGCTGTTTTATGACTTGTATCAGAATATGGTTTCTGGATACTTGTGTTGTTAAGTAGTGGAGTAGTGGGGTTGTGTAAGAGGTGGTGATCATCACGTTTCCATTATGAGGGAAGACTGGTCACACCTTCACCCACTACTCTCATCGTTGTTAATCGTCCGTCCTTTCCTAACACTTTCTCGTAGTGGGCGCGTTGCACGCCGCACGCTGTAAACCGCCAGACCAATACCCCGGTGAGCATCCCCCAATTTGTGACACGTTTGATGTCTCGAGTAAATGGGTCAAGTCGTGGGAGAATAGCACGCGACGCTATTAGGTTAAATAACTAAGTTATTTGTGAAGCCGATATTCATAAAATATCGTATGTATTCGATGCACGTAAAGCATCGCTTTTAAGCAAGCAGCTCAAAATAATCGATGTGCATGGCGCATCGTTGTTTTAGAGCTTGTCTAAATTAGTCGCGAGTCGATCGTCTTAAAAAGAAGAGCGTGACCGGACAACTTTGGGCGATCGTTTGGTAGCTCTAGGGGTGAGCTACTACTTGGTCAATCGCTCCCTGTAGGCGAGTGGCGGATGGTAGCCATTCTAAAATCCTACCGGTTGATCTAAATTAGATCTGGATCGCTCAAATCGGCTAGTCAAGTTGAGTGGCCGAGACGATTTGCGGCAGTTAATGACTGTTGTTGAAGCAGCGCGAAGGGCCATCTTTGGGCGATCGTTTGGGATCGCACGGGCGATCTGTATCTCGGTCGAACGCTCCTTACGGGAGGGGGGTGGTCGGTGATCATAGCGGCACCCCATCAATCATCTAGTATCCGATCTAAGCCGTCCGACCAAGCTAGCGAAGTTGGACGGACGAGATGGTTTTGCGGCAGCTGCTTGCTGTCGTTGATTTAGGGTTTGGAAGCCGTGCGGCCAACCCTAGTTTGGCTCATCGAATCAAAGCGCTGGGCGCTTATTTGAACAGGTCGATCGACCATGTGCAAAGACGGGCCGCTTGTGAGCACGCTGACATCTCATGGGCCATCTAAAATTAGATCTAAGCCACTCGATTCGGCTGGCGAAGATGGGTGGTCATGATCTATTTGCGACTGCCGCAAATATAAATTAGGGTTTTAAAACGGCCGCGTCCACCCTAGTTCGATCGAACAGTTTGATGCGTCATTGACTTCCCATGAGCAAGTCGATCGAACGGGAATGAAATTGGGCCGGCGGTGAACGCATTGGAATCTCTTTAATCGTGCGGGATACGATCTAGGCCGTCCAACTTGACTGGCTAAGTTGGATGGATGTGATGATTTGCGATAGTTGTATGCTGTCGCAACCCAAATTAGGGCTTTGGAATAACGCGTTCGCCCTAATTTGGGTAAACGATCTGACTCCCTCTGGACTTGTCGCGGGCAGGTCGATCGACCAAGAGAGAAGTTGGGACGCCAATGGGTATGTTGGTGCCTCTTTGATCATTCCAAGGAAGATCTTAGCCGTCCAACTAGGATGGCTAAGTTGGATGGTCATGATGTATTTGAGACCGTTTTTGCCGGTCTTAGCTCGTTTGAGCTTATTTTTCAAATAGCGCGAACACCCATATTAGGGTTAACGTTCGAAGTGCTTGCGGGTGTACTAGATGGAATTCATTCGTTCGGGATGTTAGTGGGCCCGTCGGTGGTCATCATGATGATCACCTAGTTCCGTTGGGAGTAGGCTATGCCTGTTGAATTGTGTGGCCAAATCGCGTGGCCGTGATCATTTTCTAAGACTGATATGGATAGTCCAGATTTTCCTTAAGGAATTTAAACGCGTTCGATCGCGCTAACTTTTAATTAAAAAGTGTGTAAACACGCTGATCTCTTTATAGAGAGTGGTGTGGCCTACGTGAGTGTTTTCATGCAGGTCTCAGTACCGATACTTCGGGAGATCATGCTACTCTGCTGCGATCGAACATTAATCGTCATGTCATGCCAATATTGAGAGTTCTGCTGGGAACATTGCATAGGAAAATACTAGGCAGGCAATGCATTAATGAATAATGCCAGTGGAAGATAAAATTCACAGAATATTTTGGGATTGTTGTTTCACGCACCATTCTGAGTAAATTTCATATATACAGATATATTGAATTGCTCAATACATATGTGAGCGAAGAGGCTTAAGCACTCATTGCTTTTAAATGGCTTCTGTTCCTTTGCAGGATGACAACGCATTAAATACAGGGTTTACGATTTTAGCCCTTGAACTAAAAACCACCATCAACAAGGAAGTACATTTCATAAACTTGTTTTGTGAATCGAAAGGGAAATCGCTAGGCTTATTGGTATTGTTATTCATTGCAAATCTTTGGATTACCAATATGTGTGTTTAGTATACCACTCATAACGTTTTTATGTATCTTGGTAAAACTATTCACAAGGCCTGACTTTTGTATTGGTATGACTTTTATTAGTGAAACCGATCTTAAGTAATCACCTAAGATGGTATGATCGACATGTTGTAATTGGTATGACCAACTCTAGACATTGGGGAACCGATCCTAGTAAGAGGTGCAACCGATCACAAGTGTGTGGAATCGATCCTTGTTAGAGGTGCAACAAGTCTTAGTAATTGGTAACCGATCCTATGACTTGTGCATCCAATTGCAAGTTAAATACCATAAATATGTGGTAACCGATCCTAGTACCTAGTCAACCAAATTTTGGAAAGCTAGTGTGACCGATCCTAGTACCCACATGGAGGTAGAACCGAAACTTGTTTTGGTAGAACCGTGAAACCCATGAATGGTGATTTGATAGGACAATCAATCACATAGTTCTTGGAAGTCATATGAACCAATTCTAAACTTGTTTGGAAGTGTGGTAAATTGGTTCCAAGATTGTAAATATGAAAAAGGATTTACAAAGTAAAGATGTCGACATACTTTGAACATGTGCAGTAACTCTTATCTTTATTTGTTCAAAGATATTCCTCAATAGCTAAAGGGGAATCCCTGTGTTTGTGGGTGAAAACTGTTTCTGCTGATTTTGGTAATTTTGGGTGTGTAGATGAGAAACAAATCTAAAACCTAAACAATGCACTGCACGGGAGTACTTTTGATTCGAGAGATCAATCTGTACAATCCTGGCCTAAACCAAGAAATGGTCGTTCCAGGCTTGCTTCGGTCACAAAGTGAAGGAGAATGGTTGGTCTTAGGGAGGGAAGCGAAGAGAGTGTTGAGACCGAGAATGGTTAATTCTGAAGATGTGGCTTGTTTTATGACTTGTATCAGAAAGTGGAACTGGCTTGCAGAGTGAAAAGCTATCAGTTCTTGGTGATTTCTGGATATTATGTTGTTGCCGACCAAAAACTTGTTGTTTGGTGGAAATAGGTGAAGCATATTTATACAAGTCATATTTAAACGTACCCTAGTCTCGTAGGAAGTGGGAACGATTGGGTGGTGGAAGAGTGGAGTAACGTATAACCGTCAGAAACCCATGCTTCCATGATGAAGCAAGTGGATCCGTTTACACCCGTTACTTCTTGCCGCCACTAATTATCCCGCTTCATGACACTTTATTATAACGGGCGTATTGCACGCCGCACGCTGTAAACCTCCAGACCAATACCCTGATGAGTATCCCCCAGTTTGTGACATGTTTGATGTCTCGAGTGTTTTTGTGGAAAACGTGTAGCAGGTTGCTATGTGCGGCAAGTTAAAGTCAAGAGTCTTGCCGCAGGAAAATAACATGTGATGCTATTAAGTACGTCTTGGCTGGTCGCCTAAAACTTGCCATAAGTCCGTCAGTTCGGTGGCGAACTTGGATGGCTGAGATTGCATCTCATGAGAAAGGGTAGTCGTTGATTATGGCTACCTTCTGTTGGCGCCTGGTAATGGCAAAATGGCGTTTTTGGTGTATGCCAGTGGCACTGCGGCATGACTAGTGTAGCTCGTGCATGCCAGTGGCACGGTGGTATAAGTGGCGCCTGGCGTAGCCATGGCCACGAGATTTAAGCGCCTGGTCGCCTAAAACTTGCCACAAGTCTGTCAGTTCGGTGGCGAATTTGGATGCCTGAGATTGCATCTCATGAGAAATAATGGCCATTGATTATGGCCATATCTTGTTGTATATCAAAGTGGCGCGATTGGCATAGTGGCATCTGGCGTAGCCATGGTATAGCGGCATGCCAGTGGCGTAGCCGTGGCAGCTGTTTTGGCACATTGGTGTTAGACCCAAATATGGCTCTGGCAACATTGGCCCTGTTGCCACAT
Source organism: Papaver armeniacum (assembly GCA_023531295.1). Lineage (NCBI taxonomy): Eukaryota > Viridiplantae > Streptophyta > Magnoliopsida > Ranunculales > Papaveraceae > Papaver > Papaver armeniacum. The sequence continues at coordinate 27,664 of JAJJWW010003607.1, forward strand.
CAATCCCAATGCTCTGGGAAATGTTACTTGGCTTGTTTGGCGTAGCAACTTGGCCTAAATTAGGGTTTGACGTGCCAAAACCCTAATTAGCGCATACAGCATGCGGCACGTGGCCGTGGCTCATCGACTTTGTGCAAGTGGTGCCATAGCCACGCCAAAGGAACCATAGCCAGGCCATCATGTGGAAACGACTACAGGAGTGAGGATTGCCACAGGTGGCTATGATACGACGTCTTTTTTAGGGTTTCCCGGGTCCCGCACGACTCGTGGCATGTTGTGGGTCCCGAAGTGGCATAATTTGTGCCACGACTTGAAATTAGGGTTTCGACCATGTAAGGTCGTGTTTCTGGTTAGGATAACCACATTGAAGTCTGTTATGGCATTAGCCACAAACAAAAGATGGGTTGGCACGTAAGCGCACTATTTATGGTATGTTGCCACGTTCGGCATGCTTTTGTGGCAAAGTGGCACGTCCGGCATGTTGGGCATGCACGTTTGGCATGTCAGTTAGCGCATTGGTGCAACTTTTGGGAAGCCAACTTTTATATCTATTTTTTAATACTGTGGCAGGTTTTGAGCAACCTGATTGGTTGAAAGAGAGGGCCGGCCAAACACGGGTGTGCGTGTGGCAAGTTTAGAGCAACCTGATTGGTCGATGGAAAGGGGCCGACAAGCAAGGGTGTGGCCATACTTCCAGTGCACCATGGCGGATTTAAAGCGACAGATTGGTCGATAGAAAGGGGGCCGGTAAGAAGCACGGGGCCGACCTTATTCTAAATGCGTGTAGCGCATTTAGAGCAACCTGATTGGTCGATGGAAAGGGAGCCGATAAGCAAGGGCGTGGCCACACTTCCAGTGCACCGTGGCGGATTTAAAGCGACCTGATTGGTCGATGGGAAATAACGCCGGTTGAGCAGCATGGGGTGTGGCCACTTGCAAGTGGCGCCAGCTGGACTATGGCATGGCCACACCTTCCTTTGTTGCTGCTCCTATTCCGCGGCTCCTTTTATTCCTTGTTTTCTGATTTTAGGTAGGATTTTGCACCTACTAATCCATGGCGGATTAATTACCCAGTCTGCCTAGGCTTAATTTCGACATGCAAGGTCTAATATACTGCACAGGGCGCAAAACCCTAATTTTTGCAAATTAGTCAGAGTAATATCTGAATCTTGTGAATTATCACAAAATTGATTGAATTCTATGTGTTGACACAGAGTTCTTTAAGTTCATTGCCAGAGAGCAGTATGCTTTCCGATTAAATACTTTATGCAAGGACCTTGACCTTGATACTTGGAAATTTGTGCTGCTCTGCTGCGAGTGAACACAAATTGTCATGCCATATCAACATTAAGGGTTCAGCCGGGGAACATAGCACAGAAAGTATTCAAATAAACTTATATTAACTGAGTAATACAGGCAAGGTGCCAAAATTTACAGAATATCTGGGATTGTTGCTACATGCACCATTCTGGTTAAATTTCATGTGGATATATGTTTCTCAATAAATGCGCCAGTGAAGAGGTTGAACACTCATCACTTTTACATGGCTCTGTTTCTTTGCAGAGTGACGACACACTAAATGTAGGGTTTTACAAATTTAGCCCTGAACTAAAAACCACCATCAACATTAAGTCCCCTGCTTAGCACGTAACAGTGGCATTGTTGCGAGTTAAGCATGAGATGGTGACAGAAAAGGATAAAAAATCGAAAGGGAAAGACATGAGAAGATTACCAGGAAAATTCGATTCACCTTTGGCAAGAGGCATGAGCATTCTGCAATATTTGTGCTGGTGTACTTATATCTTGGCCACTGAGTACTGGTGCCATGTATTGTTTGTGCAGCGAGCCTTGAATACAAAGATGAGTGTTGAGGTGGTAGAGCCGTCAACACTATAAAGTATTGAGGCAGTATGCATGACAACATAGTAGTGAGTGTTGAGGAATTTGTACGTCTCAACACTAAAAGGAGGATGTGTTGAGGCAGTATGCCTGACAACAGAGTGATGAGTGTTGAGGAATTTGCACGTCTCAACACTAAGAGAAAAGGATGTGTTGATGCCCGACAACACAGTGGTGAGTGTTGAGGAATTTGCACGTCTCAACACTAAGAGAAAAGGATGTGTTGATGCCCGGAAACACAGTGGTGAGTGTTTAGGAATTTGCACGTCTCAACACTAAGAGAAAAGGATGTGTCGATGCCCGGAAACATAGTGGTGAGTGTTGAGGAATTTGTACATCTCAACACTAAGAGAAAAGGATGTGTTGATGCCCGAAAACACAGTGGTGAGTGTTGAGGAATTTGCACATCTCAACACTAAGAGAAAAGATGTGTTGATGTCCGGCAACACATTGGTGAGTGTTGAGGAATTTTCACGTCTCAACACTAATAGAAAAGATGTGTTGATGCCCGGCAACACATTGGTGAGTGTTGAGGAATTTGTACGTCTCAACACTAAGAGAAAAAGATGTGTTGATTCCCGGCAACACAGTGGTGAGTGTTGAGGAATTTGCATGTCTCAACACTAAGAGAAAAGATGTGTTGATTCCCGGCAACACAGTGGTGAGTGTTGAGGAATTTGCACATCTCAACACTAAGAGAAAAGATGTGTTGATGCCCGGCAACACAGTGGTGAGTGTTAAGGAATTTGCACGTCTCAACACTAAGAGAAAAGGATGTGTTGATGCCCGGCAACACGGTGGTGAGTGTTGAGGAATTTGTACGTCTCAACACTAAGAGAAAAGGATGTGTTGATGCCCGACAACACAGTGGTGAGTGTTGAGGAATTTGTACGTCTCAACACTAAAAAAAAAGGATGTGTTGATGCCCGACAACACAATGGTGAGTGTTGAGGAATTTGCACGTCTCAACACTAAGAGAAAAGATGTGTTGATGCCCGACAATGATGTAGTTTTGAAGTGGTAAGAAAAGGTTCGTTGCTCAGACTTGGGAAGTTGTTGATTTTAGGACTTACTTAAATAAAATACTAGAAACAAAGAAAATATTTTAACAAAGTTGAGAGATACTGGGAATCAGGATTTCACCGAACTCTTTTTCTATGGTTCAATTATTAATTCTTTGACAATTATAGCTCCAAAAATAATAGTTATTGACTCTAAATCTTTGCCAAGGTAGATTTTATAAAACATTAATTGTAAATGGTAAGCATGGATTATCAAAACACCTAAGCTAAGCATAACCCATCAAACTAAATCACAACTAATTAATTTAAAATCATAATTCAAATTATATTAATGCAAAAGTCGTAAAAAGAATTTAATAAAATTACCATAATGTTGAGAATTGGCATCCTCCGTCATCCCAGCGATGGGGTTTAGCTCATCATGGTAGAAACACGCTCAAAAGAATTTTTCATAGCTCTAAAAGGTGTTTTTATTGAAGAAATAGTATAAGACATAGATTTGCAACGCTGTAAGGATGTTCTGAGATATTCTTGTTACAAGTCGGGTGTTTCAATTGAACGATTCTGAGAGAACGATAAATCACATGTGTGGCGAGAATAAAAAGACTGTCTATATGCGTCTGTTCTTCGTGTTCTTGAGAACGACACTTCTTTGGTGTCTTCTGCAACTTCTCTTCTTCCTCTTCACCTGCTGCTGCTGCAACTCCTCCTGCAGTGTGATTTCCTCCTCTGAAGCGTACCCAAACTCTCCGAATATCTTCCTTGAACTCCTTCCATGCTTTTTATATCCAACCGCGCTAAGAAATCACACAAAATCCTCTAAATATCTTCTTTCTTTCTTTTTCCCTAAGTCTCGGATTCTCCTCCTCTTTTTATCTCACGCGGCTGCTGGATTGTCTTCAACTTCTTCTAAACTTGGTAAGTACGAATCTGAGGAGAATATCTTCTCCTTTTTCTCACGAAACTTCCACATAATATCAAATCTCCAAAATTATTCCTTCCATGTTAATCGTTCCCGAGTTATGGAAGTGACCAACTTTTCCACGAACCAAATCAACTAACTTTCCTGTTTTATAGCACACAATATATTCGTGTCTTGATCCCTGCAACATCTCCCTGAAATTCAATTGAAAATTTGGTTCACAAAACCCGTAGCTTTCCTCTTGCCCTGTTTTCACGAACTCGATTAGCTAGCCCAACTCTGTTGATTTATAGGCCTATACCCAGCCCTGTTAATCCAAAAACAGCCCTCATCGAAACCAATTAGGCGATTGAATCTTCTCCAAAACTTCCCAAAATCCGAACCCTAAATCTGTTTTTCTTTTCCCGCCTTTGAATTTGAATTTGAATTTGAGAAGATGATCTCCCCCTATCCAGCGCTGGACTCCCTTTAGCAACTGGGGTATCCTGGGGTGTAAATAACAAGTGGGTGTCCCTTAGTAATTGAGGTGCCCCTTATCCAAAATGGGGGTCCGTATAGTAATTTTCTCCCACGAGCGCAAAAACCACTTTTCGAGCCAATTTCGCCGCAAAAGCTTATTTTTCCAAAAACACCTACAAAGACATAAAATACCAAAATAAGCGCAAAATCGAGTACTAACATTACAGAGAATTGAGACTAAAATAGACACATAAATGCGTCCATCAAATACCCCCAAACTTATTATTTGCTAGTCCGAGCAAATCAAATCTAGAAAAATAAAATCCTAACTCTTTATCGCGAGCATCGTCGATTGCATTTAGCGTATGCAATAAGCCTTTAAACCCCTAGGTGGCCCTAGTGGCGAGTTATAGTCTCGGGAGGGTTTACAAGAGATATACCCACAAAACCTTTACTCAGGACCCTAACTATCTACGCAGAACCTTGGAAGGCACTAAAGAATCTCCTTGGTTGGCATACTTATTGACTACGGGAGGAAGTACCACGATGCGAAATTCCAATTCTTTGTACACGAGTTTGCACTCAAGCATACTAAAATTCATATATAAGTCACAAAGCTCTACTCAGATAGTTTCTGGACATCATAACTGGAGTCGACCAATTACATGGATAGAGTAATAAATGGATATAGAAAAACATAGATGGTTTTGATGTTTTCTAGGTGAACGGTGTTTCTCATATCTGTCTGAAGGCCACTGCCAAAACGAACCTATCCTAATGGACTGAGATCCGGTCCTGGACTAATATCAACACACTAGCATATACAAGGGAACCAATGGTCGATAATCCTAACTCTAGGTCAACACAACTGGCATATACAAGGGTTCCAGTGGTCGACTTTATTGAATTTATTCCGGTTGTCAGATGGTCTGGTCTCAATTTTTTTTTTTATCCATAATAAATTTTTTTTTCCATAATAATTTTTTTTTTTTTTTTGTCTCAATCACTCTATTTCACCCTAGCAGTGGTAACAACTTGAATCGTGAGCTCCACCTAATCACTTAGACAAACATATTTTGAAGAAAACAAACAAAAAATAGAAGTGAAAAGGATTCAACGAGATATGGCGAAACTACCATGTTTTTTCTTTAATTCTAACACCTGAGCTTTGTCCTTTTATGAATAGACTCTTTAGATGTTTCCATCTAATCAGATTGGTTCCTCAACTCCTACAACCAAAATGCTTCCATCCACTTAGATTAGTTAGTGCCATCCTTAATAAACATAAATTTCTAGGCTCTGGAGTTTATTTATTGCAACTAAAAATTTTCTCCCATACCCCCAAACTTAAATCTAACATTGTCCTCAATGTTCTAAAGATGAAATTAAAAGCATAAACAAGGAGAAACTGTTACCATTTAAAGCAAAAGAGATAAGGAAAGATATTACCGTGTTGCATGAGCATGGGTTACCTCCCAAGAAGTGCTAAATTTAAAGTCTTCAGCCAGACATCTAATACCACAAAATGGCTAATTACCTTTCGAATCAACTGTGGATCAACAAAACCAAATAAAACTGCCACAATTATAAGACAAATGCACCAAATCAGAAAAATTAACAGACAGAGCACATCCTCATCCAAGGTTTCCTGCAAGACAACTGGGTTTTTCTGTGGTGCCCACTTGGGCTTCATATGAGTGTCTTGACAAACAGAGTTTTCTAAACTATGGGTTTCTATTGGTTGGATTTCCTCTTGGACAGTATCAGGAGGATCAGGTTGAGGAGTCGGAAGAGACTCAGGCTTTTTATATCCAAACCGCGCTAAGAAATCACACAAAATCCTCTAAATATCTTCTTTCTTTCTTTTTCCCTAAGTCTCGGATTCTCCTCCTATTTTTATCTCACGTGGCTGCTGGATTGTCTTCAACTTCTTCTAAACTTGGTAAGTACGAATCTGAGGAGAATATCTTCTCCTTTTTCTCACGAAACTTCCACATAATATCAAATCTCCAAAATTATTCCTTCCCTGTTAATCGTTCCCGAGTTATGGAAGTAACCAACTTTTCCACGAACCAAATCAGCTAACTTTTCTGTTTTATAGCACACAATATATTCGTGTCTTGATCCCTGCAACATCTCCCTGAAATTCGATTGAAAATTTGGTTCACAAAACCCGTAGCTTTCCTCTTGCCCTGTTTTCACGAACTCGATTAGCTAGCCCAACTCTGTTGATTTAAAGGCCGATACCAGCCCTGTTAATCCAAAACAGCCTCACGAAACCAATTAGGCGATTGAATCTTCTCCAAAACTTCCCAAAATCCGAACCCTAAATTTGTTCTTCTTTTCCCGCCTTTTTCTGAATTTGAATTTGAGAAGATGATCTCCCCCTATCCAGCGCTGGACTCCCTTTAGCAACTAGGGTATCCTAGGGTGTAAATAACAAGTGGGTGTCCCTTAATAATCGAGGTGCCCCTTATCTAAAATGGGGGTCTGTATAGTAATTTTCTCCCACGAGCACAAAAACCACTTTTCGAGCCAATTTCGCCGCAAAAGCTTATTTCTCCAAAAACACCTACAAAGACATAAAATACCAAAATAAGCGCAAAATCGAGTACTAACATTACAGAGAATTGAGACTAAAATAGACACATAAATGCGTCCATCAGGAAACACAGTGGTGAGTGTTGAGGAATTTGTACGTCTCAACACTAAGAGAAAAGGATGTGTTGATGTCCGGCAACACAGTGGTGAGTGTTGAGGAATTTTCACGTCTCAACACTAATAGAAAAGATGTGTTGATGCCTGGCAACACAGTGGTGAGTGTTGAGGAATTTGCACATCTCAACACTAAGAGAAAAGATGTGTTGATTCCCGGCAACACAGTGGTGAGTGTTGAGGAATTTGTACGTCTCAACACTAAGAAAAAAGGATGTGTTGATGCCCGGCAACACAGTGGTGAGTGTTGAGGAATTTGCACGTCTCAACACTAAGAGAAAAGATGTGTTGATGCCCGGCAACACAGTGGTGAGTCTTGAGGAATTTGTACGTCTCAACACTAAGAGAAAGGATGTGTTGAGGAAGCATGCCTCGCAACACAGTGGTGAGTGTTGAGGAATTTGCACGTCTCAACACTAAGAGAAAGGATGTGTTGAGGAAGCATGCCTAGCAACACAGTGGTGAGTGTTGAGGAATTTGCACGTCTCAACACTAAGAGAAAGGATGTATTGAGGAATCATGCCTAGCAACACAGTGGTGAGTGTTGAGGAATTTGTACGTCTCAACACACATAGAAAGGATGTGTTGAAGAAGCATGCCTATCAACACAGTAGTGAGTGTTGAGGAATTTGCATGTCTCAATACTAAGAGAAAGGATATGTTGAGGAAGCATGCCTAGAAACACAAGTGTTGAGGAATTTGCACGTCTCAACACTAAGAGGAAAACGTGTTGAGGCAGTATGCCTGACAACACAATAGTGGTGTTGAGGAATTTTCACGTCTCAACATTAAGATATTTAAAATTTATTGAATATGCCTAATAAAAACATTTAGTTTAAGGATAGTTACTTAGCTCTGTCTCCGCTAGGCATGTCCTTCTCGCATAATTGGGCTTTGGGTATTTTAGGCTCCCCGTGAGTGAGCAGCATCAGGTGTTAGTGATGACATCAATATGATAACAGGTTGATAGACGGACAAAAGTCCCCAGGTCTTTGATGGGATGAAATAAAGGGTGGCCACAACTATGAACCTTGGCTGGCTGCGATCACGATCCTTTACAGGAAGGAGTGTGGTGGCTACGTGCACGATCCTTGGCAGGAAGAAGTGTTGAAGCGGCTTCGGCTCCTGGAGAGGAAGTTGAAGCTTATGGAGCAGAACGCTGAAGCTTCGGCTTCGGATCTGGGAGAGGACGTTGAAGCCGGCCGGCAGATCTGGAGAAGCTTATGGATAAAATCTTTGGCGGGCGCTCTTTGGAGCGAACGTTGAGGCGGAGAAACTTCTGGAGAGAACGTTGAAATGCTGAAGCGGAGCGACTTCTGGAGAGAACGTTGAAGCGGGTCCTGGAGAGAACTCCAGTGAGGGCGCCATTAACCCTTGACTTCGAAAAAAGAGTTGATACGATATGGCATATGGGAAGACGGCACACTAATAGTGCTGGTTGGTAAGTCGTGTTTGATTTTTCCTTGCAACTCTCAGAGTCTTGACGATTACAATGTTGAAGTTGGGGGCCGTGTCAATCAGCGTGCTGTCAAACTCGATATCCTTCAAGTGAACAGTGGTTAGGAGTCCCCAGTTCCATCTATCAATCGTGCCTTCCAGGAGAGGCTGGAGTTTGGGAACGGCTTCCCTGGCTGGAAACAACTGCTTTCCTGATACAGTGCGGTTGAGGGCTGCAAATATGTCTCGACGCTGCGCCTTACAGAATCTCACATAAATGTTTCATCATAGACTGCACGATTTTGTGGACGGAGTCCCCAGAAATCATGCAGCTCCTGACGGGAAGATGGTCTCTGTGAACTCAGGAGGGTTGCTGATTTTCTTTGCCTTGATTTTGGGGAAGTCATTCCTAATCTTCACGTGTGATAAAATTGGATTGCTGATTCCTTTCTACTGGGCATTCAGGAGCAACGCGAGCCTCTTCATCTATAAAGGCACGTCCTGCTGAAGTGCTTGTGCCGGATGTTAGAGTATTCCTTGTCAGCTCCATCTGGGGTTGACGTGACTCTTGTGGTAGCTGCTCTGTTAGTATCTTGGAGAAAATAGGTATGTTTTTCTGAGTTGTAGCCATGTCTGTCTGATCCTTATGAGAACCTTTTGTCTTTCCATCAAATCAACAGTGGTAAGAGGAGGTTGGATTCCTCTGGCTCCTCTAGTCTCTCGTCCCGGTGGTGGAGTGGCGGCGGCTCTGGTGACAACTGGAGGTGTCACGCTTGAAGAAACATTGGGGGTGGGTGGCAGCGGCTCTGGCTCTGGTGATCGGAGGTGTGACGCCTTTGAGGAACGTTTCTTTGCCGGGTGTTGATCATCTTTGGCAAGTGGTACATTGATGTCACTGGAAGGAACATTGATATCAAAGATGTTCTCAGCGTCGGTGGCATCAGGGTTTGCTGCTGACCCGGACCTGAGCTATACCATCTTGAAATTGGGATTAAAAAATGAAATTGGGAATTGGTATTGCAACCGAGAGATTAATCTATGTGGTCGCCAATTATTTCTAGGTGAAAATTGTTTCTGCCAATTTTGGTAATTTTGGGTGTGTGGATGAGAAACGAATCTAAACCCTAAACAATGCACTGCACGTGAGTACTTTTGATTCGAGAGATCAATCTGTACAATCCTGGCCTAAACCAAGAAATGGCGGTTCCAGGCTTGCTTCGGTCACAAAGTGAAGGAGAAGGGTTGGTCTTAGGGAGGGAAGCGAAGAGAGTGTTGAGAACAGAATGGTTAATTCTGAAGATGTGGCTTGTTTTATGACTTGTATCAGAAAGTGGAACTGGCTTGCATAGTGAAAAGCTATCAGTTCTTGGTGATTTCTGGATACTATGTTGTTGCGACCAAAAACTTGTTGTTTGGTGGAAATAGGTGAAGCCTATTTATACAAGTCATATTTAAACGTACCCTGGTCTCGTAGGAAGTGGGAACGATTGGGTGATGGAAGAGTGGAGTAACGTATAACCGTCGGAAACCCATGCTTCCATGATGAAGCAAGTGGATCCGTTTACACCCGTTACTTCTTGCCGCCACTAATTATCCCGCTTCATGACACTTTCTTATAACGGGCGTATTGCACGCCGTACGATGTAAACCGCCAGACCAATACCATGATGAGTATCCCCCAGTTTGTGACATGTTTGATGTCTCGAGTGTTTTCGTGGAAAACGTGTAGCAGGTTGCTATGTGCGACAAGTTAAAGTAAAGAGTATTGCCGCAGGAAAATAACATGTGATGCTATTAGGCACGTCTTGGCTGGTCGCCTAAAACTTGCCACAAGTCCGTCAGTTCGGTGGCGAACTTGGATGGCCGAGATTGCATCTCATGAGGAAGGGTAGTCGTTGATTATGGCTACCTTCTGTTGGCGCCTGGTAATGGCACAGTGGTGTTTTTGGTGTATGCCAGTGGCACTGCGGCATGACTGGTATAGCTCGTGCATGCCAGTGGCACGGTGGTATAAGTGGCGCCTGGCGTAGCCATGGCCGCGAGATTTAAGCGGTTGGTCGCCTAAAACTTGCCACAAGTCTGTCAGTTCGGTGACGAATTTGGATGCCTGAGATTGCATCTCATGAGAAATAATGGCCATTGATTATGGCCATATCTTGTTGTATAACAAAGTGGCGCCATTGGCATAGTGACGTCTGGCGTAGCCATGGCATAGTGGCGTAGCCGTGGCAGCTGTTTTGGCACATTAGTGTTAGATCCAAATATGGCTCTGACAACATTGGCCTTGTTGCCACATCAATCCCAATGCTCTGGGAAACGTTACTTGGCTTGGTTGGCGTAGCAACTTGGCCTAAATTAGGGCTTGACGTGCCAAAACCCTAATTAGCGCATACGGCATGTGGCATGTGGCCGTGGCGCATCGACTTTGTGCAAGTGGTGCCATAGCCACGCCAAAGGAACCATAGCCAGGCCATCATGTGGAAACGACCACAGGAGTGAGGATTGCCACATGTGGCTATGATACGACGTCTTTTTTAGGGTTTCCCGGGTCCCGCACGGCTCGTGGCATGTTATGGGGCCCGAAATGGCATAATTTGTACCACGACTTGAAATTAGGGTTTAGACCATGTAAGGTCGTGTTTCTGGTTAGGATAACCACATTGAAGTCCGTTATGGCATTAACCACGGACATAAGATGGGTTGGCACGTAAGTGCACTATTTATGGTATGTTGCCACGTTCGGCATGCTTTTTTGTGGCAAAGTGGCACGTCCGACATGTTGGGCATGCACGTTTGGCATGTCAGTTAGCGCATTGGCGCAACTTTTGGGAAGCCAACTTTTACATCTCTTTTTTAATACTGTGGCAGGTTTTGAGCAACCTGATTGGTCGAAAGAGATGGCCGGCCAAACACGGGCGTGGCCACACTTCTGGTGTGCGTGTGGCAAGTTTAGAGCGACCTGATTGGTCGATGGGAAGGGGGGACGGCAAGCAACACGGGGCCGGACTCATTTCTAAATGCGTGTGGCGCATTTAGAGCGACCTGATTGGTCGATGGAAAGGGGGCCGACAAGCAAGGGCGTGGCCACACTTCCAGTGTACCGTGGCGGATTTAAAGCGACCTGATTGGTCGATGAAAAGGGGGCCGGTAAGCTTCACGGGGCCGACCTCATTCTAAATCGTGTGGCGCATTTAGAGCGACCTGATTGGTCGATGGAAAGGGGGCCGACAAGCAAGGGCGTGGCCACACTTCCAGTGCACCGTGGCATATTTAAAGCGACCTGATTGGTCGATGGGAAATAGCGCCGGTTGAGAAGCATGGGGTGTGGCCTCATTCTAAATGCGTGTGGCGCATTTAGAGCGACCCAATTAGTCGATGGAAAGGGGGCCGACAAGCAAGGGCATGGCCACACTTCCAGTGCACCGTGGAGGATTTAATGCGACCTGATTGGTCGATGGGAAATAACGTTGTTTGAGCAGCATGGGGTGTGGCCACTTGCAAGTGGAGCCGGCTGGCCTATGGCATGGCCACACCTTCCTTTGTTGCTACTCTTATTCCACGACTCCTTTTATTCCTTGTTTTCTGATTTTAGGTAGGATTTTGCACCTACTAATCCATGGCGGATTAATTACCCAGTCTTCCTAGGCTTAATTTCGACAGGCAAGGTTTAATATACTGCGCAGGGCGCAAAACCCTAATTTTTGAAAATTAGTCGGGGTAATATCTGAATCTTGTGAATTATCACAAAATTGATTGAATTCTATGTGTTGACACAGATTTCTTTAAGTTTATTTCCAGAGAGCAGTATGCTTTCCGATTAAATACTTTATGCAAGGACCTTGACCTTAATACTTGGAAATTCGTGCTACTCTGCTGCGAGTGAACACAAATCATGCCATATCAATATTAAGGGTTCAGCCGGGGAAAATAGCACAGAAAGTATTCAAAGAAACTTATAATAACTGAGTTATACAGGCAAGGTGCCAAAATTTACAGAATATCTGGGATTGTTTCTACATGCACCATTCTGGTTAAATTTCATGTGGATATATATTGCTCAATAAATGCACCAGTGAAGAGGTTGAACACTCATCAATTTTACATGGCTCTATTTCTTTGCAGAGTGACGACACATTAAATGTAGGGTTTTACAAATTTAGCCCTGAACTAAAAACCACCATCAACACCCTGATCGAAATAAATTGAGAATCTTTTAATTAAGGTTTTTAGTTTTATATGCTTTTAATTTCCAGCAATTAAAATGCATATCTTTAGAAAATAAAAATGGTAATGTGCATTTACTAATTGGAGATTTTCTACTGAGATTTCGGTCAATATTTGGACAGAGCATTTCCAGGAATTATGGAAACCGAATTTGGAAATACGTTGCATATCTTGAGAATATTTTCGGTTTTGGAAATTCCTTGGTGTCCAAACTCCCTTGGTCTATAAATATTGAAGTTTGCATTTCGAGCAAACTAATCCTCAGAGCGAGCAAAACTACCTTGTTGTGTTGTTACTGGTGGAGCCATCTATTCGGAGAGGAAAGTACCATAATTAGGAGAAATCTCTTATGACCGCTCGTTTTAAAGACTTCTTTGGGATTGGGAAGGTCTACGAGTACCGTTGGTGGGAAACTAGATAATTGCAGTTTATTATTAGTTTTCGATTGATTTGATTGACTAACGGTTGTTGAACTTTGATTGCACCTAGTTTTTTTATGCTTGAGAATCTTCTTTTCTGATATAAGATTCACTCAAACTAGATCGAAGTTTCGACGGGGATCTTTAGACTGTTTGTAGATCTAAAGACGTCTTGTGACAATCCATTGTTAACAGACTCCTTTCTGTGTGTGATTGATCACAAGAGATTCAAGTTGATTGTGTGCAGGTGTTTATTGAAGATCTAAGAAGATTTGAAGACAAAGAAGATTTCTGATTTGAGTTCATAATCTTTGGTGTGCACAAAACTTGATCGGCTGGGGATCCAACTATAATCGGTTTATCTTTGTGATAACCTTGATTGATTAGTTGAGTAGATCGGCATCAATACAATTCTTTGTGATTCAAATTATTGATTGCATAGTCTAGACAATTACTTTGGTAGTTGTTGAGAGATTGATCTAAGACCCTGACAAAGGAGTTTATTGGGATAAACGGAAGAGCCTTTTGTCAAACTCATATCACGTTGTTTGAAAAGAGTTGTTACCGAACAGATTTGTTGTTCATATAGGTGGAAAAGTTTTAGATTGAGGTATATTTGGGTACCCTCGTATTTTCAGTATATACTTTTATCTAGATTAAGTCTGACTGTCTAGTTGATTCTCTAGAAAGTATATTGGAGTAAGTTCTCTCAGATTGCCAAACGAATTGTTGGGTGTGGTTGTTGTACCCAAGTATTTTCAGCGCATTCATTAACCAGTTTTCTATCTCTAATATTCGTATTAATTTACTTGCTTCAATATAATTTAACTTTAATCATAAACAAAATCCTCATATTTCTATGAGTAATCAAAAGAATTTGACAACCCATATCTCCACGGTGGTCGAACTTGTTCTTATAGTTATACTTTTATCTATAATTATGAGTGGAAAGAAGTTAATATAATTTTACTTGGATGACAACCAACCATGTATATTTCAAGTTTGTTGAAAGGCCATATTATTTTTTTCGGTGGGAGTGTCATGGGGGTGGGTGGGGTGGATACTCACGATTCGTCGGACTGTGAATTAAGGGAGAAAGTTTGACTTATCGTGCATCCAGGTATGAGTTTAAGGTCGATGATGTCGGCAACTGTTTGGATGGGGTAACATAGAGCAGGATCAAGGTTATTAGTGAAATGGGCAATCCATCTTGTCCGGATAGGGGTTGTTAAACCATTGTCAATCCGATTAATTAGATGATGTTTAAGAGTATATACAAGGGATGCTAATTGCCTCTATTACGGATTGGCTGAAGATGAGATGGTTGGGATGTTTTCAAAAATGGGTTGTTGTTTAAGATATTTGTCATTGCAAAGTGTGGCCCATGTTGAATCAGGTTTATCATAAATGCTCCAAACTCGCTCCATCATCAATGCTTTGTTATGTTCGTTACTGCTTCGGATGTGCAGCCCGCCTTCTGTTTTGGGTTTGATTAGCATATCCCATCCTAAAGGGTGAAGTTAAACATGCCACCGGAAAAATTTCTCATGATGCGGTCTATTTTCTTATACACGCTGGAAGGGAGAAGTTGTGTTTGCATGATGTGGTTGACAGTAGGGAATAAATAGGAGTTTATGAGTGTTAGCCTCCCCGATGGAATAGGTGTTTGGTCATCCAGTCTTTCAGTTTGCATATTAATTCTTGAAGCAGAAGTTAAAATATGTGTCTAGAAGCTCTTCCTTACTTGAAATAAACTCCCACGTAAATAGGGTGTTAATGTTGTTGGCATGTTGAAAGCTTGATGAAGAGCAACCACTTGTTGTGGATCCAGCCATGGATGATGGATAATGGTGAATTTTGATGTATTTTTTCGTTGACCTACTGAGGAACTGCACGCTTGAAGAAGTTGTTTGAGTTGATTAATGCTCTTTGTTGAAGCCCTATACGTTATCAGAAGATCATCCACATATATAAGGAGTAGAATTGGCGGTGTTTTCGTGAGATTCGGAGCCCTTACACAAGTTTTTTGGTTTCTAGATTTACCAGGTTTGTCGAGAGAATTTCCATACAAATAATAAACACATTGGAAGACAGTGGGTCTCCTATCTCATTCCTATAATTGAAGAGATGTATCCATGCATCGTTCCATGTGACTGTTGAGATGCACAACATAATTATAGATAACAAAATATAGCGTCTACCCGACAACTGACAGATGAAGAGTAATACAGCTGAGACGTGAGTAACACTCAAGGTCATATATTTAAGACCTGGACTAAGTGTCGAAGATCCAAACCACATGTTGCTAAATAGAGCAGAGACATGAAGATGGACGCGTAAGACCTGAGTACAATATCGGGAGCTGAGATGAACCTCGATACTGTTAGCTGAGTATAAACCTGAAAAGCGAGATAGTTATGACGAAGAGCTGTCTCAGGTCCGAATAAATACTAGGCAGGCAAGTTATTTGGATCCCATCCGTCACGTGCTTACATAATACGAAATTCCTTTATATGTAATCCACATGTTCATGCAATGTATAAATAGCCAAAAAGGATAATATACAAGCAAGAACATTTCATTAATATAAATCAGACTCCGAACATTTTTCTATCCTTTCTGATTTTCTTCTAACCGACTTAAAAGATAATTAGAAACCCTAACTTTACACCACCGAAAATCCGATCAGAGATCATATATATGAGTGAACAA
This sequence comes from Papaver armeniacum, assembly GCA_023531295.1. Classification (NCBI taxonomy): domain Eukaryota; kingdom Viridiplantae; phylum Streptophyta; class Magnoliopsida; order Ranunculales; family Papaveraceae; genus Papaver; species Papaver armeniacum. The sequence continues at coordinate 43,473 of JAJJWW010003607.1, forward strand.
TGATTGTACTCCAATTCAAGGACCACGATCACCAAATTGTGAAGGTATTTTTAGAGCACTACCCGGTCGAACACGCAAGTTTTGTTATCTCAAGCTTGTTGTCAATGTTAGATCGATGCACAACTATATCTTGATTTCTATTTTACTAAAGCCAAGCCTCGGATTAAGATTAAAGTATGGTAGTTAAGTATCCGAGATCACTGAATAACCCTTGAAGATTAAAGATTGAAGATCAAACGAAAAGATTTGGAGAACTTCATCAACAAAGAGGTATGTGGAGACTAAACCATCCTATTTACTCACAACATTTACTATTCTATCTTATAAGATGATGGCATATGTTTTAGTAGATTTAATATTGTGGAGAAAAAATTTCAAGTCAAGCTTATTGAAAAAGCGGGGGTATAACAACCACACCCAATAATTCATTCGGCAATCTGTATAGACTAAACTCCAATATAATTATGAGAGCACCAACTTAAAAGTGAGACTCAATCAAGAAATATATCCAAGAGCTCTATCTCTATTTCTCAACACAATCAACAAATCGAACAAATGGAAACCGTGAGCCTGATTGATATGAGAAATAACTTGGACGGTACCAAAGACCAATGCCCAAGTGTCAATCAAGTTATATCCAACAAACAAGGTTGGATTTATCAACTGATTGAAATAACACAAACACCAGAAATTTTGTTAACGAGGAAACCGCAAATGCAGAAAAACCCCGGGACCTAGTACAGCTTTGAACACCACACTGTATTAAGCCGCTATAGACACTAGCCTACTACAAGTTAACTTCATACTGGAATGTAGTTGAGCCCTAACCAACTCTTACACCGATAAAAGTAGAGTCGCGTTCCTTACGCCTCTAGAACCACGCAGGAATTTGCGCACTTGATTCCCTTAGCTGATCTCACCCACAACTAAGAGTTGCTACAACCCAAAGTCTGAGACTTATAAACAAATATGTCTCCCACAAATATGTTTATTATTTATTCGGTTTTTGTTCCAGCTTTTGATAAATCAAGGTGAACATGAACCAATTGGTAGTACGGTCTTATACTCCCGAAGAGCATCCTAGAAATATCAATCACCTTACAATAACCCAATTGATTAACAGAAAAAGTTATTGCGGAATCACAAGAGTCTGAGACGAAGAACTGTTGTGATTACTTTTTATATCTTACCTATCGGAGATAAATCTCGAGTAAATCTTATAAAAGATAAAAATAAATACAATTTAAAAAAGTAAGATCATATTACGCAACTACAGAGGAAATAGTTGGATCTGGCTTCACGAATCCTAAATGAAGTCATCAAGTTGTTAACCTAATATGGTTTTGGAAAAACCTAGGTTAAAGGAGAATCAACTCTAGTTTGCAACTAGAACACATGAAAGTGCCGGTATTAGGTTTTCTAGTTTATAGAGTTCTCCCTTATATAGCCTTTCAAATCAGGGTTGCTTACAATCAAAGCTAAGATAGCTTAGTAACAAAGCATTCAATATACACCGTTCGATAAACTCCTGATTTAAGATTCAAGCTAAGTCTGCTTCGAAATTAAGCAATCAACCTCCACCGTTAGATGGTCTTAGCTTGTTACACACAAATGAAATATACTTATATTTAGATATGGGTAACCGTACCTAAACGTGTATATTGATTTGGCTCAATAACAGTTAACCGAAGTTAGCCATATGAACGCTTCTGTCTTAACCATATTCATCTAAAACTTCTAGACCAAATATGATAATTAATCAATCATGAAAGATAATCAAATGAATCGAATTGTGTTTCAAATAGAGTTGTTCAATTATTCACTATCTCATAGAAATATATATGAAAAAATTGAAACAAAATCGGATTGATTCGTAATCGTACAAAGTACTTATACAAGAATCAATTCATGAACATTAAGTCACGGTTTGCAAAGTTAATTTGCATTCCTTAAATCATAAATGTTTTAGTTCATGAGTATGAGGATCATACATTACCGATTTTAGAACTTAACCACTGTGTTCGCAAACTGGGTACGCGAACAGCAGCTCCGGACCTTGGCTTAGTCAAGCTGTTCACAAACCCGGTTCGCGAACAACCATCCTAGACCCAACTCAGGTAAACCCGTTCGCATACTAGGTACGCAAAACAAGAGTTCCGGACCTTCTCAAGTAAATTTATTCCAATACTAGGTACGCAAACAAGAGTTCCATACCTGAATCATTACAAAACAGTTCGGATACTAGGTATGCATACTGTGTTGCATCCAGACATGGGTAATTGTTCTATACTCTCATTTCAATCATTGAAACATCCTTGGAATACGACAATGGTAATCTCACACATACCATTAGCTTCAAGTAATTTTCAAGTGATCGAATGATCAATACCAAACTTTCCAAGTTAACATCAAATGACTGCCTCACACAAATCATATAAGATGTTCAAGGTAATTTTCACATGATCATCTTATGACTTAATATTTAGTTTCCAGCAAATAAATTGTCTTCAACTAACTCGTCAAGAATATGATGAACATATAAGGCAAAAAGCTTCCAACACATATTTCGAGAAATAGATAAGCGAGATAAACTCGGCTCGAAATATCAAATGTGTATAATATAAAAGTCTATTATAAAGACCCTCAAGCTCGTCAACGCTATTAGACTAGTCAAGAGACGTCTTAGACGCTAATAACTCGATTATTTTAACACGAACGTTAGTTAATAAAAATTAATCTAACAACGATTTAGATACGAAACTAGTATCGCTGGATAGATCTCGAAAAGTTACGTGGAACAGGTTACTCGATCGTATCATTTGGATACCGGACGAAAAAGATATCATTGGACGAGTATGAAGGGAACATTTGTCATTTCTTTCAACCGACCTGGCTGCCCTTATCCGTTTCTTGGGTGCCTTAATTATTTCTGGTGGGTCTTATCCCGATCGAGTAGATAAACTCATATTTCCATTTCTTTATTATTCGTCTTTCTTCTCGTTCTTTATTTCTTATTCTCCGTTTTTCTCCTGCAACGATTCTGAGAATAAAATAGTGGTTTTGAAATCAAAGAAAGAAGATGTTGATCGAGTAATAACTGATGCTGATAGTTTTGATTATAGTTAACGATTCAGTTTAAATAAAAGGCGAACCAGAGAATCAGAGTTAGGGTTTTTGGATTTTGGATTGGCTTCGTGAGGAACTGATGATGATATCGAGTTGATGATAGTTGTTTAATTGAATTTGTGATGATATCTTGAAGAGGAATTAAGATGTTAATGATTAAGTGAAGAAATTAGGGTTTGTAGGATAAGTCATAGAAGGTGAAATTGAGGGATTTACTGAAGAATAAAGAATGTGTTTTTCGTTGTGAAGACCTTAGAGAGGAATTAGTATTCGAATTTCAAGTTTAAAGAAGGTTTGGGGATTAAATTAGGGTTGATGAGAATGGTTGAAGTTGTGATTAGTGATGATTAAGAACAGTTGATAAGGCTGGAGTTGAACTCTGTTAATAAGAAAGTGACGGGGATGAAGATTGATTGAGTTGAGGTTATGTTGTTGAATTGAATCAAGGTGAGGAGGAATTTGATTTCAATTTCCAAGTTTAACTTAAGGTAATTGTTCTTCTTAAATTGAACTTGTGAAGGTTGTTCTCTTTTGCTGATTTTTATGATTGTTGATGAAGTTAAGAATTGAAATGGTTATGAGATACATATGTGATTGAGATTATGGCATGAGTTAGAGTGATGCAGGGAATGGTTGAAGTCCTTTGGATGAATGTTGTTTAGGTTGGATCAAAGAAGTTAGATTGAGGTATGTTGTGCAATCATAATGAATGAGATGTTGCAGGAAATGTATGTGTTATCTGAGTTGAGAATTAGCTGAGCTGTTGTGGAGATGAGTTTGAATGTGTCTGAGTGGTATTTGAAATGTAGATAGTGGTATTGATCTAGCAGTGCTGAAATAGATAAGATAGTTATGGTGTTGCTGAGTTCATGTGGTTGTTTATGAAGTTGATAGTGAGATTGTTTTAGAATAGATAATCGAAGTGCAGAGTTATTATGAGCTGAGATATGTTGTGCAGGGCTGTTTGATTTGAAATGTCTTGGAGTTAGAACTATAATTGGTGGTGTAGGCTTGAAACTGTTGGATACAGAATAGTGGTTGAAATTTGGAGTTGTGTTATATAATCACAGCGATGGGAAGAGTTGGTGTTGCTATATTTGATTGTGCAATGAATTGAGTTACATGGATTATAGAAGTTTGAATGTGCAGGCAGGGAAGGTGTAACTGCGATGGTAGTTATAGCAAAACCAATCTATTTATTGTCATTCCCAAAGAGCGGTGATCAGGAGAGATTAGCAAATACAATCAACTCGTCTTCTATAAATAGGTAGTATATCTCCAGGACTCGGAGTAATGAAGGAGAGCCAGCAGTCATGGTTGGAGGAAATGGTGTTAATCATGGAATTCAAAGTACAGCTGAGATGTCATGGTCAAATGGGTTTTTTAGCTGCCTTGAAAACTTGAAAAATGGTATATTACTGATACTCCCCTCAAAAACACTTCCTCGTTTGTTCTTAATTACTCTAACATCTTTCTGAATGGTGATTGATTAGAATTTGATTGTCAAAGACTACTTCTTTTCCTCTTTTATTTTTTTCCTTTTCCTTTGGAACTCTATTTATTTTTCTTTTATGTTATGTGCAGCTCTACTCACGACGGTGTTGCCATGCATAACGTTTGGGCAGATAGCAGAGATTATCGACGAAGGAGAAACAAGTAAGACGGTGCAGGGTTCATCACACTGATCTCTTTTAGTCCAGCAAAGATCATATATGTTGTAGTATTTCATTTTAAGTGGAATATTATTCTTCAAATTTAAAAAAGAAGAAATGATTATTGATGAAATTTGCATTGTGGATGCAGATTCTGCGAGGGCTGGTTTCATCCGTTGTATGATTGCAAATATACCGTGTTGGGGAAAAATGAAAGGTTGCAAATACAGGACAAAACTCAGGAGAAAATTTAATTTCAGTAGATCTTCGTCTTCAATTGGTGAACGTCGTGAAGAATATGTAGATCTACTGAAAATTTAATTTCAGTAGATCATGTAAGATGTTACCGGGCAATTTTCACATGATCATCTTTTGACTTTCGTCAAGAATATGTAAGCGAGTTAAACTCATATCGAAATATCAAATGTGTATAATCGAAGTCTATATAGCTATACGACTTTTGTCTCAAATAGGAGATAGAATAGATATACTTTTGAGTGACAGATGATTTCAAGTTCCCACATACCTTTTGTTGATGAAGTTCCACAAGCTCCCCTTAGTAGTTCTTCGTCTTTAATCGATGAACGCCATGAAGTCTAATGCTCAACTACACTTTCTATCCTAATCCGAGACTTAGCTATAAGTAGACTAGAAAACAAGACTTATAGTTTTGGCAACTAAACTTGACAAACAAGCTTGAGATAGCAATGCTTGCGAGTTCGACCGAGAAGTGCTCTAACAATCTCCCCCTTTGTCAATTTTAGTGACAAAACTATTAATACATATAGATTACAAAATAAATAAACTTTGTAGCTTCTCATCCAAATGCTTGATCTCCTTGGTTCTTCAACATTACTCGAAATCTTCGTTACTTTCAAGTACTCCTGTGATTTTGAATGTTTTCAACTCAACATCATAGTTGTTGAAGATCCGTAGCTATAACAATGAGAAAACAATAGCTCTCAATCATTGTTATACAGTGTCATAGTATTATTACATGACATCAAAGTCCAATTGTATCACAACTTTGACAACAATACTATGGTGATATGTATCACTCCCCCTTAGTCAATACTTCATCTCACATGAAAACCACTCCCCCTTACATAATGATCCGTAAACCATATATATGTATTTGTAGCGTGAACTACACATTCATTCTCCCCCTTTTTGTCAATAAAAATTGGCAAAGGTACGAAAACTAGTGGGATCATAATGAAATTCTCATAGAGATACTTAATGAATAAAAGAGAACATATCAACTTTGTTAAGATGCAATCATATATCCGAAACTAAATGCATTCATCAAGGAGTTAATAGAGATACAAGAAAACTCCTACAATATTCCACACCCGGACTTCCCTCAAAGATTTACCAATTAAGCACAAGTTCAATTAGAAACTCTCCCCCAATGTCATTCCCGAAAGAACAACAAGTGCGACCTTACTTTCACAAGAAAAGAAGGACTTCTTTGGACATTAACAAAATATATGAAACATGAATTTGTATCCAAAATACTCAATTAAATTAACCACAAGAGAACCATGATTAATTAATCGGAAATGCTCACATAAGAGAACTTACGGAGCCACACAGTACTTTCACATAGAAGTGAATCAGGGAAAGACCAATACTGCGGAATATTCAAAGATTCATTCTATTTTTCATCAATATTTGCATAGAGACATGTAATAGACTTAATATTTGTAAACAAAAGTTCATCCTATCTTCCATCAATATTTGCATAATGACATAATAGGCTTAACTTTTGTTGTCAAAAGTTTATTCTATCTTTTATCAATATTTGCATAAAGACATATGATAGACTTAACTTTTGAGCATATATGGGACAATCATAGTTCACGGACGCAAACACACATATCCCATAACAAGTTGCAATATATAAAACCATAAAGATTAATACTGCAAAATTATCTTCCAAATAAGCTTTATAATTTAAATAAATAAATCTAAAAACACTGCAAGATGAGAATCGTTGGCAATAGCTATGTGTACTCACAATAATGGCTATTCCAAACCCTAGTTATCCTTCTTAAACCACAATAATAAATTATCATAAGAAGTTTCCTAGACATCGTAGATCTTTCTCAGAGCATCTACTGAGAATTCCTTCTCATTATTGAAAAACCCGTTGATTATGGGATCGTCCAATTTCTCCAAATCTTCAGAAATATCAGTTAACTCACTACAAGGTGACACAAGGAGTTCACACAAGGTCTTGATTTCTAATCTTCAGAACCTAGCTTGAGATAGCTAGGTTCTCTTTTTAGTCCACACAAGGTGTTCTTTGTTATAGACTGTTAGAGCACTGCTCGGTCGAACTCGCACCCGTTGATATCTCAAGCTTGTTTGTCAATGTTAGTGATCAAAACTATAAGTCTTGATTTCTAGTATACTTATAGTGATGTCTCGGACTAGGTTAGATTGTGTAGTTGAGCATTAGACTTCACAACGTTCATAAATTGAAGACGAATAACTACTAAGGAGAGTTTGTAGAACTTCATCAACAAAAGGTATGTGGAGACTAAAACTCATCTATCACTTGGAAAGTCTATTTCTACTCTATCTCCTATATTGATACAAAAGTCGTATTACTATATAGTATTCGATTATGCACATTTGAGATTTCGAGCTGAGTTTAACTCGCTTACATATTCCTCGAAATATGTGTTGGTAAGCTTTCTCTTCAACCAAGTTCATCTTATATTCTTGACGAAAGTCAAAAGATGATCATGTGAAAATCGCAGAGTAACATCTTACATGGTTTGTGTGATACAATCATTTGGTGTAGACTTGGAATATTTTGTAATGATTATTCCAATAACTTAAAAATTGCTTTGATGCTAATAGTTCGTAAAAACAGCTATTGTCATCCTCTAAGAAAGTTTAAATGATTGAAATAGAGTTTAGAACACTTAACCATCATTGGATTATGAACATAGTATGCGTTCTTACATGTATGTGATCAATGACCGGAACTATAGTATGCATACCTGTATGTGTACATGTTAGTTGTGAAATTCCGAGTGCCTAAGTACACATACACGTACACGTACTGGCGAAGGGTTTGGGTCCGGGAATTTCTGCTGTGTTTGGAAGTATGCGTACACGTTTGCATACTGGCGAACCCAAACTCAGACCGGCTACTTTAAGTATGCGTACACGTTTGCATATTTGAGTGGTTAAAGTTATAAAATCGGTTTGTTCATGAACTAATACATTTATATAATAAGGAATGCATTCTTTGCAAACCATGGCTATAATGTTCATGAATTGATTCGAGTGAATCAAACCGATTTTGCTTCAATTGTGTTCTTGTATACTTCTATGAGGATATAGAAATTGAACAACTCTAAAACTAGTTTCATTTTAGTCATTTTAACTAGTTGTGGTTATGATGAATAAGGTTGATATGAGGGTGTTCATATAGCTAACCTCAGTTAACTACTGTTGAGCCAACCTAGTGTACACGTTTAGGTACGGTTACTCAAACCTAAATGAAGGTACATTTCATTTGTGTATAACAATCTAAGTTCGATCTAACGGTTGAAAGATATTAGCTTGAGTCTAATTAGGTTTTCATCTAACGATGAATATTGAATGCTTTGTTACCAAGGTAACTTAGATTGCAAACCCTGTTTTGAAAACTATATAAGGGAGAACTCTAGCAACTGGGAAACCTAATCCCTACACCTTCGGTGTGATACTAGTTGCGACTAGAGTCGATTCTCCTTTAACCTTAGGTTTTTCACAAAACCATGTAGGTTAACGACTTAAAGACTTCATTGGGATTGTGAAGCCAGACCCAACTATGTTCTCTGTAGTTGCGTGTTCTGATCTTACTTCTACTATCGTGATTGAGTATTATCTTTGCTAAGATTTGCTTGAGATTTATCTCCGATATGTAAGATTAAAAGTAGTCACAGACATCTTCGTCACATCGTTTGTGATTCCACAATATCTTGTTTCGCTTCCATATGATTAAGATTATTGTGAGATGATTGATAATACTAGGCTGTTCTTCGAGAATATAAGTCCAGTTTATCAATTGGTTGTTGTGCACCTTGATTTATCAAAAGACGGAACAAAAATCATAGGTATTTCCGTGGGAGACAAATTTATCTATTCCAATAGACTTTTCTTTGTGAGACAGATTTGTTTATCAAGTCTTCGACTTTGGGTCGTAGCAACTCTTGGTTGTGGGTGAGATCAGCTAAGGGAATCAAGTGCGTAGAATCCTGTTGGGGTTCAGAGACATAAGGAGCGCAATTGTACCTTGAACAGTGTGAGATTGATTATGGCTCAACTACATTCCAGTCCGAAGTTCATTGGTAGTAGGGTAGTGTCTGTAGCAGCTTAATACAGTGTGGTGTTCAAAGCTGGACTAGGTCCCGGGATTTTTCTGTATTTGCGGTTTTACTCGTTAACAAAATTCTGGTGTCTATGTTATTTCTTTTCCGCATTATATTTTGTTATATAATAGACATATCACTGGTTGTGCGTTAAGTTCAATCAGTTCTTGAATCCGACCTTTGGGTTGTTGATTGAATTGATTGACACTTGGATATTGGTTTGTGATACCGTCCAAGTTATTTCTCTTATTCAATCAGGCTCGCAAATTCCTATTTATTTGATTGCAGAATGAATTGAGAAAATGGAGATATAACTCTTTGATATACTTTTCTATAGATTGAGTCTTACTGTCTAGTTGATTCTCTTGAAAGTATATTGGAGTTTGTCTATTCAGATTGCCGAACGAAATATTGGGTGTGGTTGTTAGACCCCCGCTTTTTCAGAGACAACATATGTTCATAGTGAGCTATCTTTTCTTCTTCATCATTTGTGGATCTCTTCTTCTTCTTCCTTGAGGAAATGATTGCTTCACAAAGATACACATTAACTGCTGCAATTGCATCCCTTTTTGCGGTACCTCTAGTTACAGGAGCCATGAAACATTTTCTTTCAAAGAAAAGAGAAGTGAAGGGAATTTTGACCACAAATGAATATAAATAGACCAAAGGACATCCAAACCTTAGAAGAACTTTGAGAAAGTCTTTTATGGTTCCTGATCCATTATTTATTTTAACTAAAAATATATTTTCTTAACATATAAAATACTCCCTCCGTTTCTGGAAAAGAGATACTTTCACTTTTTCAATTTGGCCTATTTTTAGGCTAAAATTAAAAAGTGAAAGTATCACTTTTCCAAAAACAGAGGGAGTAAGAAATTAACAATTATAGAAAACTTGAGCAACCTTGATGCAATCCTCATTTTCTCAAGTTAAAGATGAGGATGCTGACGTCACTAGTATTAGATTGTGGCGGAGTGAGCCAAATGCTCACATATTTTATCACACAGTGACTTACCAAGGTTTGTTGTATAAACAGACTTCTTACCTTACCTGAATCTGGTTCTTTTAGATTTCTTTTTGTTTTCAAGATTACCATGTTGATTACCCAAGGCCAGATTCATTCTTTGCATGTCATTTAGAAGTTTGGAAATCCTTTTGTTGTTCCTCTTGAATTTCCAACACTTATTTTGGACATGATTTGCATTTCCACAAAATGAACAAATCAATGAAGATTTATTATCTTGCTTACTTGCCTCCTGTTTATCACAACATTCATCATCAATTATTCCAAAACCGGCTGGAACAAAAGAGTTGTTTGTGCTCACAGTTTTGCTTTTGAACCTAAACCATTTGTGTTTCCAAAAGGCTTCTGACCAAATAACATTGCTAAGATTTTGTCAGAACTTCCAGACAACCTTTGCAGGTCACAATTAAGGGTATTAATCTCTTTTTTGTTCAGAGACAGGGTTCTGGTGAATTCATCATTAAGACAATCTATCTCAATATTTTTCACCTGAAGTGATGATTCAAGTTTCTCCAACGATGCTTTTAGTTGTAGATTTTCTTGGTGAATTTCTTCACACTTATCTAAGAATTCAAAAATCTTAGTGTCAGACTCAAACTATGAATCAGAATTTGAGTAGGAAGGAGTTTCCGCTGTGAGAGCTGAAAATTCATTGCACTCATTAGAAGTATGCAAGATATTGACAACCTGGGATGATTTTTTTGAATTGAATCATCTGAAGCATTAACCAGAGAGAGACCATTCTCACATCTTGATCTTTTAAAATATCCTTGATCTTTTGTGTAATCAGTGATTTATCAAAATCAACATGATTGGAACATCATTCATCAGTCCAAGACAAGTTACAAAATTCGCTTGTGTTAGTCATAGCATTGAACGCAGATGTTCTAACTGTGTTCTAATCAAGATCAAGTATTTTTAGCTTTCTAACAAGAGAATTTCTGGAAAGCGCATCAAGGTTATTTCCTTCAACGATGGCATGTTTCTTAGAATCGTATCTAGAGGATAATGATCTAAGAATTTTCACCACAATGTCCTTTTCAGGAATAATCTTACCCAATGCAAAAGATGCATTAACAATTTCAGAAATTTTGTGATTAAACTCATCAAATGAATCTTCATCCGCCATACGAAGGTTTCCCATTCATAATTTAGGTTTTGAAGCCTAGCTTCTTTTTCACAGGTATCCCCTTCAAATACGGATTCTAAGATGTCCCATGCATCTTTAGACCGAGTGCACGAAGTCACATGGTACTGAAGATCTGGGGTAATGGCTTGGATGATTGCATTCAAACCGTCAGAATTTTGCTTTTCGGAAACAATCTCGACAGCATCATAATCACCGATATCCTTTGAAACAGTTATATCGCCTTCTGTAACAACCGGAGGATTATAGCCATTAACAATTATTTGAGGGTGAAAATGGTTTCTGCTGATTTTGGTAATTTCGGGTGTGTGGGTGAGAAACGAATTTAAACCCTAAACAATGTACTGCAAGGGAGTACTTTAGATTCGAGAGATCAATCTGTACAAATCCGGCCTAAACAAAGAAATGGCCGTTCCAGACTTGCTTCGGTCACAAAAAGGAGGAGAATGGGTTGGTTTTGGGGAGGGAAGCGAAGAAAGTGTTGAGACCATGTTGATTCTGGAAGAGTAGTGGTTTCACGACTTGTATCAGAAAATGGGAAGCTAACATATGGAAAGCTAGCAAATGTTTCTGGGTGTTGTATTGCTCCTGACTGAACCTCTTGTTCGGTGGAAATAGGTAAGACCTATTTATACAAGTCGAAGTGAAACGTACTCTGGTCTCATTAAGGAATGGAAAAATGGGTGAGTAAATGGGAGGAGGTGGTAACCGTTAACGCATGGAATTGATGTTCCATAAAAAATAGCGTTTCACCATTACTCCTTGTATTTACTAACCGCCTCATCCTTATTACACTTCCTTATGACGGGCGTAGTGTACGTCGCACGCTGTAAATCGCCAAACCAATACCCAAAGTGGATCCCCCAGTTTGTGATATGTATTGATGTCTCGAATGTTTTCGTGGAAAACATGTAGCATGCTTGTTGCCTGGAAAGTCAAGCTTGGGAGACTTGCTAGCTTGGTGACCTTCGACGGTCGAGATTTTGCATCTTAAGAGGAAAATTAGCCGTTGATCGTTGCACGCTTCCGTTTTTGATAGCCGTGTAGGGAAGGCCAGCATGGTGGAGCGGAAGAGTTGGCATGCCATTGGCATGGCATGCCTTGGCGCGGTTTGGCGCGTCCAAACTAGGGTTTTGGGTCAAAGGTTACCATGTGTTGTCTGGTAACCTTGGACGGCTAGGATTTGATCCTGGGATTGAAGGGCGACCGTTGATTGTCGTACGCCTTCGTTTTAGTAGCCGCATAGGGAAGGCCAGCATGGTGGCGCGGCTAGGTTGGCATGCCTTGGCGCGGTTTGGTGTGGCCAAACTAGGATTTCGGGCCAAAGGTTACCATGCGTTGTCTGGTAACCTTGGCCGGCTAGGATTTGATCCTGGGATTGAAGAGCGACCGTTGATTGTCACACGCCTTTGTTTTAGTAGCCGCATAGGGAAGGCCAGCATGGTGGCGCGTCTAGGTTGGCATGCCTTGGCGCGGTTTGGCGTGGCCAAACTAGGGTTTCGGGCCAAAGGTTACCTTGCGTTGTCTGGTAACCTTGGACGGCTAGGATTTGCTCATGAGATTGAAGGGCGATCGTTGATTGTCGCACGCTTTCGTTTTAGTAGCTGCATAGGGAAGGCCAGCATGGTGGCGCGGCTAGGTTGGCATGGAATGTCTTGGCGCGGTTTGGCGTGGCCAAACTAGGGTTTCGGGCCAAAGGTTATCATGCATTGTCTGGTAACCTTGGACGGCTAGGATTTGATCCTAGGATTGAAGGGCGACCGTTGATTGTCGCACGCCTTCGTTTTAGTAGCCGCATAGGGAAGGCCAGCATGGTGGCTCGGCTAGGTTGGCATGCCATTGGCATGGCATGCCTTGGCGTGGTTTAGCGTGGCCAAACTAGGGTTTCGGGCCAAAGGTTACCATGCGTTGTCTGGTAACCTTGGACGGCTAAAATTTGCATCTTAGATGGGAAGATGGTCGTTGATTGTTGGGGGCCTTTGTTTTGGTAGTCGCATGGGGAAGGCCAACACGGTATGGCGCGGCAAGGTGGCTTGCATACCATTGGCACATGTGGGCCAGGGGTTTGGCATGGACGGTTTGGCATGATGGGGCCAAGGTGCGGTTGGCTTGGCATGGTGGGGCCAAGGGTTTGGCATGCCGTAGGCGCATGGTGCATCTAGCATGGTTAGGGCCAAGGAAAGGTGATGTTGGCTTGGCTAGCATGATTGGCATGCCTTGGCGTGGTAGATGTGGCTGGCATGGTTTGCCATTGGCACAGTGGTGCGGCTAGCATGGTTGGCATGCCTTAGCGCGGTAGACGTGGCTGGCATGGTTTGCCATTGGCACGGTGGTGCGGCTAGCATGGTTGGCATGCCTTTACGCGGTAGATGTGGCTGACATGGTTTGCCATTAGCACAGTGGTACGGCTAGCATGGTTGGCATGCCTTGGCGCGGTAGATGTGGATGACATGGTTTGCCATTGGCACAGTGGTGTGGGAATTAGGGTTTGGCCTGTCGAAACCCTAATTAGTATTAAAAAAAAGGTACCCTGATAATTTTCTGCAGACATATTAAAGGGTTCAATAAGTGCGCTTAGTGGAGACATTATTATTCAAGTTCTGTGACGTCACTGTCTGACTAGGGTTTTATGATTTTAACCCTAAACTAAAAACCACCATCAACATTAAGTCCCCTGCTTAGCTCGGAACAGGGGCATTGTTGCGAGGTAAGCATAAGATGGTGACATACAAGGACAAAATCGAAACGTAAATCATGCAAGATGGTCAGGAAGATCCGTCTAACCTTTTTCGAGAGGTAAAGAGAGTTTGTGCTTCCCGTGTTGGCTGCCTTGCATGAATTGTACTTGTGGTGTTGCTGGCTAGACCGTGAAGTTGTGAGATGTAGACTGTCGTCTTGGCTTGGTCACGCATCATCTTGGCCGGACTAGGGAACGCGGAGGTGCTGGCTTAGCGAGTTATTGGCGTTGCTCGGCTCGGAATATGAGCCATAAGTTTTGTGCGGCTTGGAATGGAGCCGCAGGCATTGTATTGGCTTGGAATGGAGCCGTCAGCATCGGTCGGCTTAGAATGTAGCCGTCAGTATTGGTCGGATTGGAATGGAGCGTCAGCATTGGTCGGCTTGGAATGGAGCCGTCAGCATCGGTCGGCTTGGAATGGAGCCGTCAGCATCGGTTGGCTTAGAATGGAGCCGTCCGCATTGGTCGGCTTGGAATGGAGCCGTCAGCATTGGTCGGCTTGGAATGGAGCCGTCAGCATCGGTTGGCTTAGAATGGAGCCGTCAGCATTGGTCGGCTTGGAATGGAGCCGTCAGCATTGGTCGGCTTGGAATGGGAGCCGCAGGTATCGTGCGGCTTGGAAAGGAGCCGTGAGCGTTGGCTTCGGGAAGATAACAACTTGCTTCAGTTCCGTGGGAAGGTGACGACGGCTTCGGAAAGATAAAAACTTGCTTCAGTTCCGTGGGAAGGTGATGACTGGCTTTGGGAAGATAAAAACTTGCTTCAGTTCCGTGGGATAATGACAACTTTGTCTAAATTGGGGTTTAGCATGCCGAACCCCTAATTAGCGCCCCTTACTAGAGTTGTAGAATTCTCGTACGAACTCGGATTTTGACGATCTGCCCCTCCATTTTAATCGGAAAAGAATTTCCTATCTGGTTTTGAGCTCGTTTAGGAGGTAAAAACGTCCCGACAGTGAAACTCAGGAAGAATTCAAGAGGGATGTTGCGGGCCCGGGGTAGCATAGTCACGCCGAGTCATCTATTCCCGTTCATGGAGCAAGAAGGAAACTTTATTCTGTGCAAACTCTAGAAATTCCGTCCGTATGAAAAGAGGTATTGACCTTCTTCTATTTTCTGTTGCTCGTCCGGATCCGTGCTTTCGTCTGCAGTGTCTCTCCAGTGGATTCCAAAATTTACCAAACTCCATTGCATTCTTGGGACAGATGGATGTGGTTGCGTTGCCGGTCCATCCTTGATTTTAGGTTGTTCAGTGCCTGGACCTTCTGATCGCGATGACAATATGTTGTGGATGCTTGTATGGTCGAAATCTTCCGGAGCCATTGGATGAAATAGATGAGTTGGAAGACGTTTTCGTTGCCGGCGTGCTGCTATCAAGTCTTCAAGGACTTTGTTCCAAGAGACATCCTTTGAACCATCTTCTGAATCTTGGACTATCGTATGTAATGGGATGCAGTGAGCTTGAGTCCCCGATTATATTTCGTTAGATCCGATGGCACGTCCGAACATGTGAATGTATCTCCGTGGCGTGCTTTTGGAGTCTTTGCACATGCACATGTTGAGAAACGGCTCGTCATGATGATGTTGAAATCATAAATAACCTGGTTGAGGAGGTCCCCATGTGTAGCCTACGTTCATTGCATCGCCTTGAATCCACGTCCACGGGATTTGATACAAGCTTATTGTACTCTTCTGGATGTGACGCTGGGATGTTCAGAATATCACATGGATGAAATACACTGGATAGTAAAGTGGTAAAGATGGGAGAGTTATGTTGTTTATCGTGGCTCCCTCTGCTTCTTCAGGAAAATGTTTCAGCCGGGTCTCTGGGGTTATCTCATGGATCTTTGATGGTCATCGGGATGGACTGCGATGAGCAGTCCCCAGTCACACTTTTCTTTAGTTTCTGAAGTTGTTTCTTCTGAGCAGGCTTGGGATCCACCGCGGCCTTGTAAAGTGTTGCAGGAATCTTCTAGATAGAGAGGTGATGATATTCTTACGCTACACCCTTGAAGAGTAGATGACCTTATTGTGGCTATGACTTTTTGGTTGACTGTGTCTTCTGAGCTTTGACAGTGAAAGGATTCCGTGTAGATCCCCAGTCCCCAAGTATGGTTTACATGTTTCCATCTTGTATGGTCGGTGGGTTGACCATGATAAAGATATCACCATCGTGTGTTCGTACTAGTGATTTTGTTACTTCTTTCACATGAAACTAAAATATGGAGGATCACGGGTTACCTTTGTAGTGATTGTTTCTATGGTGAAGCTCTGGCTGGTATCAACAAATGAGCGGCAGCAGATGTGATCAGAAAAGACTACATTGTCGTGAGAACAAAGTAGGTTGGCTAGAATTGTATGGGCATCCATGGAAGTAAAAGGATTGGCTGGATGTGTAAGCGAGAAAACTGTCCATGGTCACGAGTTTTGGAGGGATGGATCAAAAGGTGGCCATGACTATGAAGATTGGCTGGCTGCGATCGTGATCCTTGACATGGGAAGTGTGGTGGCACGACCCTTTGCAGGAAGGAGTGGTGTTGAAGCGGCTTAGGCTCTTGGAGGGGACGTTGAAACTTAAAGAGCCAAATGATGCTTCATCCTGGAGCATCTTATGGAGATAACGCTGAAGTGGAGCGGCTGCTGGAGCGAACGTTGAAGCGAAGCGGCTGCTGAAGCGAACGTTGAAGCGGAGCCACTTCTGGAAGGAAGATCGAAACAGCGCCTTGAAACTCCCAGAGCCTTGACGGTTACAATGTTGAAGCCGGAGACTGCGTCACTCAGCGTTCTGTCAAACTCGACATCCCTCAAGTGAACAGTGGTTAGGAGTCCCCAGTTCCATCTATCGATCGTGCTTTCCAGGAGAGGTTGGGGTTTGGGAATGGCTTCCCTGGCTGGAAACAGCTGCTTTCCTGATGCATTGCGGTTGAGGGATGCAAATATGTCATGACGCTACGCCTTGGAGAAATATAGAATCTCACATAATTGTTTCATCATAGACTGCACGATTTTATGGGCGAAGTCCCCAGAAATCATGCATATCCTGACGGGAAGAAGGTCTATGTGAATTCAGGAGGGTTGCTGATTTCCTTTGCCTCAATTTTGGAGAAGTCGTTCCTAATCTTTACGTGTGATGAAATTGGATTGATGATTCCCTTCTACTGGGCGTTCAAAAGCAACGTGATCCCCTTCATCTATAAACGCACGTCCTACTGAAGTGCCTGTGCCGGATGTTAAAAGTATTCCTTGTCAGCTCCCCCTTGGGTTGACGTGACTCTTATGGTAGCCGCTCCGTCAGTGTCTTGAGGAAATAGGTATCTCTTTCCGAGTTATAAACACGTCTGTCTGAGCCTTACGAGAACCTTTTGTCTTTACATCAAATCAACAGTGGTAAAAGGAGGTCGGCTTCTTCCGGATCTTCCAGTATCTTGCCCTGATGGTGGAGTAGCAGCGTCTCCGGTGACGGTTGGAGCTGTCATACTTAAAGAAACGTTGGGGTGGCGGAAGCGTCTCTGGTTCTGGTGATCGTAGGTGTATCGTGTAGCGATGGCGCGGTTTTGATCACGGAGTGCTGGAGCCATGGCGCTGTTTCGAAGGGTGAGGATGGCGCTGCTTTGACTGGTTGTGGAGCGGAGAAGATGGCGCTGGAAGGGTGCAAGCTGTTAGCGTTGGAAAGGATGCAAGCTGCTGGCGCTGGAAAGATGCAAGCTGTTAGCGTTGGATCGTCTTGGAATGGGCGCTGGCTTAGCGTGGGTGCTGGTTTGGATTTGGGATGGCGCGGATTGTTGGCTGGGCATGGTGCGGACTGTTGGGCACCGTGAGGGTTGTTCTTGCGGGCCCAATTGTCTTTTTTCGTAGGTAGCTCAAACAGGAAATCCTTTCCTTATTCGAATTCCAAAAAGTGTTATGCTTATGAGAGGGGTTGGCTCCCTTTTTTATCACATCCTGGTGTTAGCGGTAGCGTGGTAGCAATAAAGTGGGCAAGCATATTCCAGCTATGTACTCCAGCGTTTCTCTTTCAATTTGTTCTCTTGTTCTCTTGTGTTGGTGCAAACCCTAGCCATAGGTATGCCTTCCATAAATCTGTAGAAATATTTTTCTTCTGAACTGGTGTAAACCCTAGCCATGGGTATGCCTTTCATAAACTTGTAGAAATACTTTATCATAAATAATTCCTCTTCGAATATCACCGTAGTAACGTTGGCTACCTCATGAATAGTGACGGGTAATCATTATTATGCAAAGTAGGCACGTACGGGTAGGTGACTGTTTTTTTTTTTTGAAAGGCAAACAAAGCCTGGTTTATGGTTTGATTTGAATTGATAGATAACTGTTATGTATGAGGGTTTTGGATTATTCTTTTGGAATGAATTGTTTTGGAATGGATTGTTTTGGGAATGATGTTGTCTTGGTTACGATTGCAAGTGACGCAAACATCCCAGGAAAACCATGGAACCGTGTGTTGGTAGATGACATGGGGTGAAACATAACATGGCTATCGGTTTTATCATTCTCGTGAAAACTTGAAATAGCAAACCATGTATCTTGTCTAGGTAAGACTTACTCGGTTTTTCAGGCCTCCTGATGAAAAGGGAACCTTCCGGGTGTAAGACCGAGTTTTTATGGGAAGCACCGCCGTGATTGTGGAAAGTCCCGAGTCGTCTCATATGATAATCGAGTCGTCGATCCCTGGTTGGATCATTCGTTTTTAATCTCTAGGCAGTCCCCAGTCATCCCTCGCCGTGTCAAGACTGAGAATAGGGTCGTCTGGTAACTGAGTCGTCGATCCCTGAGCGGGTCGCCTGCTTCTACCATCTTGATGTTTGGATCGAAGCATGAGATCGATGGTCGGAAATTGACATTGTAAACGAAAGATCAATCTCCCAATGTGGTCTCCAATTATTTGAGGGTGAAAATGGTTTCTGCTGATTTTGGTAATTTCGGGTGTGTGGGTGAGAAACGAATTTAAACCCTAAACAATGTACTGCAAGGGAGTACTTTAGATTCGAGAGATCAATCTGTACAAATCCGGCCTAAACCAAGAAATGGCCGTTCCAGACTTGCTTCGGTCACAAAAAGGAGGAGAATGGGTTGGTTTTGGGGAGGGAAGCGAAGAAAGTGTTGAGACCAGGTTGATTCTGGAAGAGTAGTGGTTTCACGACTTGTATCAGAAAATCCGAAGCTAACAGATGGAAAGCTAGCAAATGTTTCTGGGTGTTGTATTGCTCCTGACTGAACCTCTTGTTCGGTGGAAATAGGTACGACCTATTTATACAAGTCGAAGTGAAACGTACTCTGGTCTCATTAAGGAATGGAAAAATGGGTGAGTAAATGGGAGGAGGTGGTAACCGTTAACGCATGGAATTTATGTTCCATAAAAAAGAGCGTTTCACAATTACTCCTTGTATTTACTAACCGCCTCATCCTTATTACACTTCCTTATGACGGGCGTAGTGTACGCCGCACGTCGGAAACCGCCAAACCAATACCCAAAGTGGATCCCCCAGTTTGTGATATGTATTGATGTCTCGAATGTTTTCGTGGAAAACATGTAGCATGGTTGTTGCCTGGCAAGTCGAGCTTGGGAGACTTGCTAGCTTGGTGACCTTCGACGGTCGAGATTTTGCATCTTAAGAGGAAAGGTAGCCGTTGATCGTTGCACGCTTCCGTTTTTGATAGCCGTGTTGGGAAGGACAACATGGTGGCGCGGCAGAGTTGGCATGCCTTGGCTCGGCCAAACTAGGGTTTTGAGTTAAAGGTTACCATGCGTTGTCTGGTAACCTTGGACGGCTAGGATTTGATCCTGGTATTGAAGGGCGACCGTTGATTGTCGCACGCCTTCGTTTTAGTAGCCGCATAGGGAAGGCCAGCATGGTGGCGCGGCTAGGTTGGCATGCCATTGGCATGGCATGCCTTGGCGCGGTTTGGCGTGGCCAAACTAGGGTTTCGGGCCAAAGGTTACCATGCGTTGTCTGGTAACCTTGGTCGGCTAGGATTTGATCCTGGGATTGAAGGGCGACCGTTGATTGTCGCACGCCTTCGTTTTAGTAGCCGCATAGGGAAGGCCAGCATGGTGGCGCGGCTAGGTTGGCATGCCATTGGCATGGCATGCCTTGGCGCGGTTTGGCATGGCCAAACTAGGGTTTCGGGCCAAAGGTTACCTTGCGTTGTCTGGTAACCTTGGACGGATTGGATTTGCTCCTGAGATTGAAGGGCGACCGTTGATTATCGCACGCCTTCGTTTTAGTAGCCGCATAGGGAATGCCAGCATGGTGGCGTGGCTAGGTTTGCATGCCATTGGCATGGCATGCCTTGGCGCGGTTTGGCGTGGCCAAACTAGGGTTTCGGGCCAAAGGTTATCATGCGTTGTCTGGTAACCTTGGACGGCTAAGATTGATCCTAGGATTGAAGGGCGACCATTGATTGTCGCACGCCTTCGTTTTAGTAGCCGCATAGGGAAGGCCAGCATGGTGGCGCGTATAGGTTGGCATGCCATTGGCATGGCATGCCTTGGCGCGGTTTGGCGTGGCCAAACTAGGGTTTCGGGCCAAAGGTTACCATGTGTTGTCTGGTAACCTTGGACGGCTAAGATTTGCATCTTAGATAGGAAGATGGCCGTTGATTGTTGCAGGCCTTTGTTTTGGTAGCCGCATGAGGAAGTCCAACACGGTATGGCGCGGCAAGGTGGCTTGCATGCCATTGGCACATGTGGGGCCAGGGGTTTGGCATGGACGGTTTGGCATGATGGGGCCTAGGTGTGGTTGGCTTGGCATGGTATGGCCAAGGGTTTGGCATGCCGTAGGCACATGGTGCAGCTAGCATGGTTAGGGCCAAGGAAAGGTGTGGTTGGCTTGGCTAGCATGATTGGCATGCCTTGGCATGGTATATGTGGCTGGCATGGTTTTCCATTGGCACAGTGGTGCGGCTAGCATGGTTGGCATGCCTTGGCGCGGTAGACGTGGATGGCATGGTTTATCATTGGCACGGTGGTGCGGCTAGCATGGTTGGCATGCCTTGGCGCGGTAAATGTGGCTGGCATGGTTTGCCATTGGCACGGTGGTGCGGCTAGCATGGTTGGCATGCCTTGGCGCGGTAGATGTGGCTGGCATGGTTTGCCATTGGCACAGTGGTGCGGCTAGCATGGTTGGCATGCCTTGGCGCGGTAGATGTGGCTGGCATGGTTTTCCATTGGCACAGTGGTGCGTCTATCATGGTTGGCATGCCTTGGCGCGGTCGATGTGGCTGGCATGGTTTGCCATTGGCATAGTGGTGTGGGAATTAGGGTTTGGCCTGTCGAAACCCTAATTAGTATTAAAAAAAAGGTACCCTGGTAATTTTCTCGCAGACATATTAAAGGGTTCAATAAGTGCGCTTAGTGGAGACATTATTATTCAAGTTCTGTGACGTCACTGTCCGACTAGGGTTTTACGATTTTAACCCTAAGCTAAAAACCACCATCAACAACAACATAGACCCATGATTGAAGAAATGTACGCATACCAATTTTCCACCATAAGTAATTTGAGCCATCAAAGACTGACGGTGCGTTTATAGAGATAACACTTATATCCATAAAGTCAGATCGCTTACAAACACAGACTTATGAGGTCTTAAGCGTGTTTGTCGGCTCTGATACCAATTGAAAAAGCGGGGGTCTAACAACCACACCCAATATTTCTCTTAGCAATCTGTATGGATTAACTCCAATATACTTTCAAGAGAATCAACTAGACAGTCAGACTCAATCTTAAGAAAAGTATATCAAAGAGTTATATCTCTATTTCTCAATTCAATCTGCAATCAAACAAATAGGAATTTGCGAGCCCGATTGAATATAAGAAATAACTTGGACGATATCAAAAACCAATATCCAAGTGTCAATCAATTTAATCAACAACCAAAGGTTGGATTCACAATTGATTGATCTTAAGCACAACTTGTGATATTTCAATTTTATAGAAAATATAATACGGAAAAGAAATAACACAGACATAAGAAGTTTTGTTAACGAGGAAACCGCAAATGCAGAAAAACCTCGGGACCTAGTCCAGATTTCAACACCACATTGTATTAAGCCGCTATAGACACTAGCCTAGTCCAAGTTAACTTCAGACTGGAATTTAGTTGAGCCCTAACCAATCTCACACTGATCGAGGTACATTCGCGTTCCTTACGCCTCTAGAACCACGCCGGCTTCTGCGCACTTGATTCCCTTTAGTGATCTCACCCACAACTAAGAGTTGCTACGACCCAAAGTCGAAGACTTGATAAACCAATCTGTCTCACACAGAAAAGTCTACTATATAGATAAATCTGTCTCCCAAGATATACCTATGAGTTTTGTTTCGTCTTTTGATAAATCAAGGTGAACAAGAACCAATTGATATACCAGACTTATATTCCCGAAGAACATCCTAGAAATATCAATCACATCACAATACTCTTAGTCGTATGGTAGCGAACAAGATATTGTGGAATCACAAACGATGACACGAAGATGTTTGTGACTATTTTTTATCTTGCCTATCAGAGATTAAATCTCGAGCCAATCTTAGAAAAGATAGTACTCAATCACGATAGAAAATAGCAAGATCAGAACACGCAACTACATAGAAAATAGTTGGATCTGGCTTCACAATCCTAATGAAGTCTTCAAGTCGTTAACCTACGGGGTTTTAGAAAAACCTAAGGTTAAAGGAGAATCGACTCTAGTCGTAACTAGTATCACATAGGAGGTGTGGGGATTAGGTTTCCCAGTTTCTAGTGTTCTGCCTTATATAGTCTTAAAATTAGGGTTTTCAATCAATGTTACTTTGGTAACAAAGAATTCAATATTCACCATTAGATGAAAACCTGATTAGACTTAAGCTAATATCTGTCAACCGTTAGATCGAACTTATCTTGTTACACGCAAATGAAAAGTGACTTCATTTAGATATGGGTAACCGTACCTAAACGTGTACACCTTTGTTGGCTCAACAATACTTAACCGAAGTTAGCCATATGCACACTTTCATATCAACCTTATTCATCTTAACCATAACTAGTTCAAATGACTCAAATGAAACTAGTTTTAGAGTTGTTCAATTGTTTATATTCTCATAGAAGTATACAAGACACAATTGAAGCAAAATCGATTTTGATTCACTCGAATCAATTCATAAACATTATAGCCACGGTTTGCAAAAGATTGCATTCCTTATTATATAAATGTAAATGTATTAGTTCATGAACAAACCGATTTTAGAACATAACCTACCTAAGTATGCAAACGGGTACGCGTACCTAAGTGGTCGGACTAAGTTTGGGTTCGCCAGTACGCGAACTTGTACGCATACCACCATACTCAGTAAAGTCCCGGAACTTGAACCTCATGCCAGTACGCGTACTGATATGCGTACTTAGTTCCTGGACCTCTACTAAACCAATCAGTACGCATACGGGTATGCATACCATGGTTCCCGGACCTGGAATAACTAGCAACAGTTAACATACAAGTACGCATATTGTGCTATATACAATCATGGTTATTTGTTCTAAACTCTAATTTCAATTATTGAAACATTCTCAGAAGACGACAATAGCTGTCTCACACAAACTATTAGCTTCAAAACAATTTTCAAGTGATCGAATGATCAATACGAAACATTCCGAGTCTACATAAAATGACTGTCTCACACAAATCATGTAAGATGTTACCAGGCGATTTTCACATGATCATCTTTTGACTTTCATCAAGAATATAAGATGAACCTGGTTAAAGCGAAAGCTTACCAACACATATTTCGATAAATATGTAAGAGTGTTAAACTCAGCTCGAAATATCAAATGTTTATAATCGAAGTCTATACAGCTATACGACTTTTGTCTCAAATAAGAGATAGAGTAGATAGACTGTTGAGAGATAGATGAGTTCAAGTCTCCACATACCTTTTGTTGATGAAGTTCTCCAAGCTCCCCTTAGTAGTTATTCGTCTTCAATCGATGAACGCCGTGAAGTCTAATGCTCAACTACACTTTTTATCCTAATCCGAGACTTAGCTATAAGTAGACTAGAAATCAAGACTTATAGTTTTGGCAACTAAACTTGACAAACAAGCTTGAGATAGCAACGCTTGCGAGTTAGACCGAGCAGTTCGCTAACAATTTCATTACCCTGGACCATAATGTATATTCTTATATATAATTTCAAGGCGAAATTCTCACATGCTTACATAAATCCCTAATAAGATTTCATCAAAACTCAGAAAGTTTTTGCTTGAATCTCAAGTTATCTTAACTTGAATTTAAAGCTACCTAGAGCCTTGAAAATCCATAAATATAGAGGCTCATGCAACAAGACTTCTTAATCCCTGACACTTAGGTGTCATAGTTTCTTGCTAGATTCGTCCTCTATTAGCCTAGGTTTCCTTTGAGAAACATTATTAGGTTTACGACTTGAAGATTTCACTGCCAGATTCGTGAAGCCAAGTACAACTATTTTATACCTGATAGTTCGTGTATCCTAATCGTGTTCTTATTGATCGTCGGGGTTCAATCTCCGATCAAAAATGAGATAGATAGAAATCGCAAAGTTCTCTTCATCTCAGACTTTGTGATTCCTCAAGATTAATATATAAAACTCTTTTTAATTTATTTGTCTAAATTGTTCTTGAGAGCTGGTTAGTAATCCAGGCTTCTTAGCTAACTAAGTGTAAGTGTTCTGGAATCATGAGGTTTGCTAGACTTTGTCTATTGTAAACAGATTCATAAACCTAGATCGAAAAATCAAAAGGGAAATTAAATAAACTTACATATTATAGGTAAATTTATATCAAAAGTTCTCACGTAGGTTGAAGCAACTCTTATGTTGTAAAGGACGCTAGCTAATGGAATAAAATGCGTATAATCTTTCGAGGTTCAAGAGACGTAAGGAACACGACTTCAGCTGAACTGCTAGGAGCGTTAATTGGTTTCAACTACATTCTAGTCTGAAGTATGATAGTAGGCTAGTGTTTTTAGTGGTTTAATATAGTATGGTATTCAAAAATTGACGAAATCTTGGAGATTTTCTGCCAGTGCAGTTCTCCTCGTTAACAAAATTTTGGTGTCTTGTGTTTTCCTTTTCCGTATTATATTTTTTATCTTTACAACAGAAAATTCAGGTAAAGGTACCAACTTCATCTCCTTTCACGATGAGGATGAGTTTTATGATAATTTGTCAGATCTTAAAGATAAAAACTCAAAACAAAGAGCCATCCCTAAATCTAAACTTTGGCTTGTGTCTCGTGGTGAGTGTGAGAATTCTCACCCCCAATGTTGTCTAAGCAATATATTTGGATCATCATCATGTTCAAAAATCCTATAAGATGTAGATTTCTAAATAACAATTTCTATCTACCCGTCAAATAGTCCTTCTACGTTTCTTCATACACTTTTAATTCTTAATTTTCATAATAGTTGGAAAATCGGTGGTCTAACAACCACACCCAATATTTCGTGTAGGTAGTCTGTATGGACAAACTCCAATATAATTCCAAGGGAATCAACTAGACAGTCAGACTCAATCAATGGAAATATATCCAAGAGTTGTATCTCTGTTTCATAATGTAATCAACAAATCAAACATATCGAAATCCGCGAGCCTGATTATTATGTGAAACAACTTGAATGGTACCAAAGACCATTGTTCAAGTGTCAATCAATTTATATCAACAAACAAAGGTTGGATTATCTAATTGATTGAACTACGCACAACCTATGATATTTCAATTATATAGAAAATATAATGCGGAAAGGAAATAACACAGACACCAGAAATTTTGTTAACGAGGAAACCGCAAATGCAGAAAAACCCTGAGACCTAGTCCAGATTTGAATACCACACTGTACAGACTCTAGCCTACTACAAGTTAACTTCGGACTGGAATGTAGTTGCGCCCTAACCAATCTCACACTGATCAAGGTACAATTGCGTTCCTTACGTCTCTGAATCCGAGCAGGACTCGACGCACTTGATTCCCTTAGAAGACGGGAATAGCTGTCTCACACAAACTATTAGCTTGAAAGCAATTTTCAAGTGATCGAATGATCAATACGAAATATTCCGAGTCTACATCAAATGATTGTCTCACACAAATCATGTAAGATGTTACCAGGCGATTTTCACATGATCATCTTTTGACTTTCTTCAAGAATATAAGATAAACTTGGTTAAAGCGAAAGCTTACCAACACATATTTCGAGAAATATATAAGCGAGTTAAACTCAGCTCGAAATATCAAATGTGTATAATCGAAGTCTATATAGATAGACGACTTTTGTCTCAAATAAGAGATAAAGTAGATGGATTTTTGAATGATAGATGAGTTCGAGTCTCCACATACCTTTTGTTGATGAAGTTCCACAAGCTCCCCTTAGTAGTTATTCGTCTTCAATCGATGAACGCCGTGAAGTCTAAAGCTCAACTACACTTTCTATCCTAATCCGAGACTTAGCTATAAGTAGACTAGAAATCAAGACTTATAGGTTTGACAACTAAACTTGACAAACAAGCTTGAGATAGTAACATTTGGGAGTTCGACCGAGTAGTGCTCTAACAATAGTTGTTGTAATAAAGCTCGGATACTATTAAGATGTTACGTTTCTATCAGTCATAAGAAAGACAAGAATAATAATCTACTTCTACTGAGCCTCTGCTCCAAATAGATATATCCATCTTCAACCGATTACGCGACTAGTTGATTGGAATGGTTTAATAATTAAACAACTATTTATCATTATTGTCCTTCTTGCACCATCTACTGACCTGGTACTACCACATCATATTTGGAGTATAAAATATAATGACTCGATGTGAGTATCAACTTATCTAATGCTCTTGTAATAACTCTATTTGCCTATATGACTCATAATCAATAGACGATAACAAGATCCATGAGAATTCTTACATTATCTGAAGCTAAGATGGTTGCATGCTCTTAGATTTATCCAATCATCTATCTTAATATTTAAACTTAAACTCATTGATGGATAATTAACAACTAAGTGTAGAAAAGTGAATTTCACATATTAATATTGAGTCGTATTAAACTGGGTGTTTGGAAGATTTTCTGGAGTAAGTTGTTTATGATTTTCTAAAACTCTTCTAAGAAGAACTATTTTAACAAAATGGAAATGACCAGATTTCCTACGTTGATTCAACTTCCAAAAGTTGTTACAAAACTGGTTTCCTATTTTGGAAAACACCTTATTGAGTTAAATTTTATATACCACATACTTGAGTTGAGTTCTCTCATTCAAGTCACTCTTGCAATGGAGCATGTGTAATACCCCTATAGTCGGCAGTGGTTAGCCGAACAAAATATAAGTAATGGTTTGTCCTTTTCTAACACCGAGGCCTTTTCGGCATAGTTGGCTCCAGAGTTGGCAAAAAATTCTACAGTTAAGCGTGCTCGGGATGGAGTAATCCAATGATGGATGACCCCCCGGAAAGTTGTTGCTGGATTACTGCAAAGATGCCCGTTTGAAAACCCCACACTGCCGGATAACCGCAATGGCTAAGTGGGGACAATACCGGTGGAGGGCCGTGTCATTACAACATGCCTCCCTGTCTCGTACTGTAACGCCCCACTTCGAATTCTAGGTCGGCCGCCATAAAATCCAAAGTGTGGATTACTCATGGACCATTTTACACACTCAAACCGTCATACCAACAAATGGAGATCGGGCTATTGTATGGAGCACCTTGACAATAATCCATAAATACATGAATTTATTTAAACGAAGTTGAGGAAAATTATAAATTAAAATGAATCTTTTAGGAATAAAAATAATTCCCGACTCGCAGGTCGGCCTCCAAAATAAATGCGAAGAATTTATTTAAAAGAAACAAAGTCTGGTCTTTAAAAGAATTCACTAAAATATTTAGCTAAGCACCTTAAATAATAACGAATTGTAGCTTTTCAGAACGGAATTTCAATCTACAAGCTAGGTTGCTCCACGATCACGGTATCCTGAAAAAATAGCAAGTTGGGTCAGACCCCAACTAAAATAGTAGGCTTTCTCACCCTTATATTCTTTATAGATAATCTAACAAGCCCGAAATTTCTTGTAGAAATATATAGCAAAGTAATAGACAATTTATGAGCTAATTAATCATTTTTAGAAAGTGTAGTACTGCTCGCAACTCAAGGTTTAAATACTCAATACAAGAAAACCCGTTGTTTAAAACAAGACAAATTAAGACTTCCCCCAACTGATCTAAATGACAAGGAACTATCGACTTTCCCTATCTTTACTCCTTACTTCGACTATAATACGAACCGGAACAGCCCCTAAGTAGTCCAAATAATTTCCCTACCGTGTACCGTAAAAATCAAATGTTGTCGATCCCAATCAAAGATAATAGATCCATATCTTTTATTAGGCGACCCCTCGATCATCGCCGTAATACCCCATGGGAATCGAACCAACTACAAGCAACAAAACAACAAATTCTATTCATTCTCGCATAACATTCTTATGTAGACTGCACTTACACATAATTAGCCATTAAATCTCAAAACATGGCGGAACCCAACATCCCCGTGCATTCGTTAACCAACTATACAACAATTGTAATACACATATGTAACATTTCTTTTCTACTAGAGTTTGGGAGATCAAGACAACTCTAACAAATCTAAGTTTAATTAATGACAGGTAGTGCATAGTACTTCTCCAAATTCAACTTACTGTTAGCTTTCAAAAAGCCACCTGATTTGCAAACGAAAATTCGAAATAAACCCACCACTAAAAGGAACACATGTAGTATTATAAAATTTAAAGCATGATGGATACTCAATCCTCTAACACCTTAGATAACATACAAAACTTCCAGTAATCTACTCCAAGTCTCACTTAACCGTCCATGCATTCAATGCTCAAGCCTAATTGGGTATGGGATCCGTTAACTAAACCTCCTTTAACTTTATTGGTCATAATCCGAGGATAACATATATGAACATACATGCACAGTAGGAAGACTTAATATGTGTTCACTAGACTTAATATGTGGATCTCGGCATCGATAAATTACAAAAAAGTTAGTAAACAACACAAAACAAGAGTAACATCAATTGATTGCTCTCCTTCCTCTTTCTTACACAATGGTTCTCTTCCTATGGCAAAACTTGGGACTGCTTATCAAAAAAAAAAAAAAACTAAAACTTTAACACCTCTTTCATCCTAACTCTTTTTAGAAAAATGATTTCATTAAAACTCTTTTAGACCTACTAGATAAAACTTAAAGAGTATAATGGTTAGAACCTACCTGATTTCGCAGCAAGAAAAATTCCCTATTTGAATCAATCTTTTGCCTCAACGATCTTCCTTCTTCTCCAAAACCTCACTCACAACAGCTAAGAAAAACCCCAAAGAAGAAAACTTAATTTAAACGGCTGATTTCTTTTTCAGAGAAGAGAAAATGATTCCAACCCTAGTCTCATTCTCATAAATTATATATGTGTTTCCTTTTTTTTTTAGTCCAAAATTTTCCATAACTAATTGGATTTTCTTTTACTAGAATTTACAAACGAAACTATTTTAGGTAAGAAGATAATAGTTAACCAAATCTAGAGCGATTTCTTAAT
The DNA here is from genome assembly GCA_023531295.1 of Papaver armeniacum. Classification (NCBI taxonomy): domain Eukaryota; kingdom Viridiplantae; phylum Streptophyta; class Magnoliopsida; order Ranunculales; family Papaveraceae; genus Papaver; species Papaver armeniacum. The sequence continues at coordinate 73,139 of JAJJWW010003607.1, forward strand.
GACGTATAATTTTAGGACAAGGAATATGACAATCTTCCCCCCTAAAAAAGCAAAGGATTCCGCCCTCGAAATTAAATTGTACTTACCGGATCATCAAAGAGATCAGGATAACGAGTCAGCATGTCCTCCTCGCGCTCCCATATGACTTCCTTGTAATTGTGGTGATGCCACCGAACCTTAACCATCGGGACGGTTCTTCTTCGTAGGACATGTTCTTTATGGTCCACAATTTTATATGGTTTCTCCTCATAAGACACATCTTTTTGTAACTCCATATCATGATAATCTATTAATGAGTGTTGATCCATGTGACGCATATTCTTTCGAAGCATAGATACGTGAAACACATTATGAACTCCAACTAATCTCTCCGGTAGAGAAAGACGGTAAGCCACCTTTCCAATCCTTTCAACAATGGGGAAAGGTCCAATGAAACGAGGAGAAAGCTTTCCCTTTTTGCTGAAACGCAACACACCCTTCATAGGTGACACTTTGAGAAGCACTAGGTCTCCTACCTCAAACTCTATATCTTGACGTTTCCTATCCGCATAGTTTCTCTGCCTACTCTGTGCCGTGCGCAACTTTTTCCTAATTATGGCAATCTTCTCGGACGATTCGCGAATAATTTTTGTGCCTAGGAGCTTAGAAGCTCCAGCTTCTGCCCAACAAGAGGGTGAACGACATGGTCTTCCATACAACGCCTCAAATGGAGTCATGCCAACGCTAGAATGATAACTATTGTTATATGCAAATTCCACCAAGGGTAAGTGATTCTGCCAACTACCTCCAAGATCAATAATGGTGCATCTCAACATATCCTCAAGCACCCAGTCCACACGGTCTGTCTGCCCGTCAGTTTGAGGATGAAAGGATGTGCTAAAGTTCAATGAAGACCCCAAAGACGACTGAAAACTCTTCCAAAACCGCGATGTAAAAGATGAATCTCTATCAGAAAAAATCGACACTGGCACACCTTGAAGCTTGGTTATCTCACTCATGTATAACTGAGATAGTTTGTCACCAGTATCAGTCGTTTTGACTGGTAAGACATGCGCTGACTTCGTCAACCTATCAACTATCACCCAAATCGCATCGTGACCCTTATGTTAGAGCATTGCTCGGTCGATCTCGCATGCGTTACTATCTCAAGCATGTTTGTCAATATTAGTGATCAAAACTATATGTCTTGATTTCTAGTTTACTTATGACTAAGTCTCGGTCTAAGATAGTTAAGTATAGTTGAGCTCCAGACTCCATGGCGATTATCTTACAAATACGAAGAACTACTCAAGGAACCAGTGAAACTTCATCCGACTAAAAGGTATGTGGAGACTTGAACTCATCTGTCAATCAATAGTCTATCTACTCTATCTCCTACTCTTGAGACAAAATTCGTATAAGTATGATAGTTTTCATACATACACATTTGCTATTTCAAGCCGAGTTTACTCGCCTATTTTTTTCTCGAAATATGTGTTGGTAAGCTTTCGCTTTAACCACTTTTCATCTTTACCCGTGACGAAAGTCATGATGACGTTTCAATCTTGAAAATAGCTTTGATGACAATAGTCGTGAATAACGATTGTTATAACATTATACAAGAATGTTTCAATGATTAAAATATAGAGTTGAGATTACCATCTACGGATATAAGCATATATAGTGTGTTCGCACATTAGTGTATAAATCCATGTACCAGAAACCAAGTGCGTGCATATGTGTGCATGCGGTATTGGTGAAGGAGACAGGTTGGGTACGCGTACTGGCGGAAGTTTTCTAACCGAAATTTTATGCTGAGTTTGTAGTTTGCAAACTGTTAAACCAGTCACCTTAGGTACGCGTACCCACGGAAGTTTTCGAACCGAAAATTTCTGCTGAGTTTGTAAACTCAAACCCGGTAGCTAAGGTAGGCGTACCCGTACGCGTACCCAGGCTGGTTATTTCTCAAATTGGTAGTTCATGAACTTAAAACAATAAATTATAAGGAATGCAATCTTTGCAAACCGTGGATATATTGTTCATGAATTGATTCAAATGAATCAAACCGATTTTGTTTCAATTGTGTTTATGAATAAAGACCTAAGCAATTGAACAACTCTTCAACTAGTTCTTATGAGTCATTTGAACTAGTTATGAGAAAGATGAATACGGTTAATATGAAAGTGCTCATATGGCTAACCATTGGTTAACTATTTGTGAACCAACTAAGTGTACACGTTTAGGTACGGTTACTCAAACCTATATGAAATACATTTCATCTGTGTGTGACAAGCTAAGTTTTGATCTAACGGTTGAAAGATATTAGCTTGTATTTAATCAGGTTTTTTATCTAACGGTGAATATTGAATGCTTTGCTACCAAGGTAACTTAGATTGCAAAACCTGATTTGAAAACTATATAAGGGGAACTCTAGCAACTGGAAAAACTAATCCCCACACATCCTATGTGATACTAGTTGGTTTTTCTAGAGTCGATTCACCTTTAACCTTAGGTTTCTTCTCGAGACCCTGTAGGTTAACGACTGAAAGACTTCATTGGGATTGTGAAGCCAGACGAAACTACTTCTCTTGTAGTTGAGCGATCTGATCTTGCCATTTTCTATCTGTTGATGGGTGAAAACTACTCCTGCAGAATTTGGTAATTTGGGGTGTGGATGAGGAATGAATCTAAACCTTCAACAAATGCACTGCGCGGTGAGTGCTTGTAGATTCGAGAGATCAATCTGTGCAAGTCCGGCCTAAACCAAGAAATGGCCGTTCCGGACTTGTTTCGGTCACAAAGTGAAGGAGATGGGGTTGATCTTAGGGAGGGAAGCGAAGAAGGTGTTGAGATTGTGAAGGTGTTGGCTTGCTTATGACTTGTGGGAGAAAGATGAGCAGGCTTGCGGTTGATGCAAGCAGGCTCTGGGTGTTTGAATACGATTTGTATTAACACTTTGTTTTCTGTCTCGTCGGAACTTGTGTTGTTCTGTCTCTTGTTTGAAATAGGGCGGAGAACCTATTTATACAAGTCATTGAGCCTCATTCACGTTTCTCGTGGGAAGTGGAGGTAGTGGAATGATGGAGTAGTGGAGTTGTGTGTCGGTGATACACGACCGGTCTTGCCCACTTCTCCTGTTCATCTCTAACCGCCCATGACTTCCTAACACGTTCTTGTGATGGCGCGTTGCACGCCGCACGCCTGTAAACCGCTGAGACCAATACCCCAAAGCATGTATCCCCAATTTGTGACATGATTGATAACTGGAATGTGGATCGTGGATCCACGAAAGGTAGCATGTAATCTTCGGATTGAATAATCTGCGTTATTGAGGAAGTTGATACTTGTAAAGTATCGTGTGTATTTTATGCAGTCACGCATTGTGGTGTGGTAAGGCGATGGGTAATGACGCCTTATCGACCAATTGACTCGACCGTGGGGTTGTATAACCAAGTTGGTGAAGTTGGACGGATGAGATGAGCTTTGAGACACTCATCTGCGACCGTTAATGAATATTAGGTTTTTTGAAGAGGTGCGCAAGCATCACTCTTCAGCTTGGTCGAAACCAAGTATGGGAAGGATTTTGGAGAGGACCGACCATACATGCGTGTAGACGGCATGATGGTGTAGGTGCTCGTATTCCGTTCCCTCACGAAAGCGCGATCCGGGGCCACTCAATTTGACCGGCAAAGAGGAGTGGTCGAGATCGATTTTGCGATAAGAGTTTGATACCGCAAGAAGCCGCGCGCCATACTCTTTTCCGGCGCGTTTTCCAAGACGACCTAGCTTGGTCGGTCTTGGCCGGTTGGTTTGGCGTGAAGATGGTAGGCTGATGTTCACGCCCATGTCTCACCGTCCCATGAAAACGTGATCTAAGCCACCCAATTCGTCCGGTGAAGTTGAGTGGTCGAGATCGATTTGCAATTTGGGAAGTGTATCCACGCATATTTGAGCGGGCGTGATATGCCTTGGCCGACCGCATGAAGAGGTAGATGGGCCCACGGTGGTCATCTTTGGTATGACCGGACACCGCTTAATCTAATCTGTGACCCTCCATTCGTGCCGGAGAAGATGGACGCGCGTGATGGCTTGAACCCTAATTTTGGCTTTCAAAGCCGCGCGACCATGCTATTTCAAAGCGGACGAATGTGTTGTAACCAACCATGGTTGGTTTTGACCGATTGGTCAAGTGGTCACATGGTGATTGTGTCGACATGCTCCGGGCCCTTTGAGTTTGCATCAAAACCTTCCATCTATACCTGCGAAGATGGATGGTTGAGACTGTTTTGCGGCACATGTAATATGCCGCAAACCCTAATTTAGGTTTTCCGCCCATAATGCTTGGTATGGACGGTTTCTTGGCAAGCAAAGGCCAATGGTCGACCATGCGGGGTCGGCCGTGTGTATTCCATACCGCTTGGGGGTGATGGAATTGATGCGGGGTCGTCCAATCATGCTTGTGGAGTTGGATGACTGCGATCAGATCATATCCGGACCGATATGGTCGAGTCTGGGATGCTCAATCGGGCTAGTATAACACACCGAGAGGGGCTCAATCGGGCTAGTATAACACACCGAGAGGGCTCGGGCTAGTATAACACACCGAGAATCGGCACATGACGGGTATTTCGTACATGGTTTCATTATAGTGTTTGGAGGTTCGTGTTACTCAGTAAGAGTAACACTCGGTCGTCATGCCACACCGATAATGATTTATTATAGTGCTTGGAGGTTCGTGTTACTCGTAAGAGTAACACTCGACTCGTCATGCCACACCGATAATGAGTACCGGAAATACAAGGCCGATATGAAATTCACGGGGAAGGGATTGTTGCTACATGCTCCAACCTCGAGGAATTTCATGTATTCTGAGAATGGGATTGTTGCTACATGCTCCATTCTTGGTGAATTAAGTGAGGGAGTATCCAACACTTATAGATGGCTTTATCTTTTACAAGATGTCAGCGCATGATTTTCTCTGGTTTTTACAAATATAACCTTAAACGAAAATCCACCATCAACATTAAGTCCCATGCCTAGCACATAATGGTTACACTATTGTGTGGTAGGCATGAGATGGTGACAGTTAAAGATAAAACTTATGAGGCAAAGTTAGATGTTACCAGGAGGGACGGGTTATCCTGTCCTTGGAGTATGTCACGTTCAAAAGGCATATAGGAGAGTGTTTCCCTAGTATGATGTCGGCCTTGCCTGCTTCGATCGACCTTGCTATGCCTGCTTCGGTCGAGGGGCTATTGCGCCTGCTTGATCGAATGTGGGCTTGTTGTGTCTCTGCTTGATTGAACGTGAGTCTCACCCACATACGCTTTGTGAGACTTGAAACTTGTACCGGTCTTGAAACTTGTACCGGTCTTGAAATCAACACCAAACTAAAATTTGTACCGGACTAAAATTTGTACTGGGACTAAAAATTGTCTTAGGACTTGAATGGTGTTTGGACCGGCCATTGTGTGCTCCGATGTGAGTTGTGTCTTGCCGTGTGACTACATCTCTCCTGTATTTTCATACAAGCTCTAACTCCTGTCTTTTATTTCGTTGTGGAAGAAAAGAATCCCTGTTGAGATGTCTTCGGAGATAATTTGGTGCCAAGTCGGGAGGTGTTGAAAGCTTCAAAGATATGCCGAACATTGATGATGAGTTGTTCGCCGCGCTTTTCAACTATAGGAAAATATCATTCCACAAGATAACTCTTCTCCTATCGACTTTTAGGTTTTTCATGCTCACTGGGCCCTCATGAAGGATGGATGAGACGTATGTTGAGCAATGAGTACATCAAAGATAACTTGACCGGAGCGCAGATTATTGATGCGGCTTGAGTGTTGAAACGTCTCGAGAGGATGTTAAAGTGGTTTCGATGCGACCGTTGAGGTGGGTCTGGAGAGAGTGTTGAAGAAGGATTCCGAAGCGAACGTGGGTCTCGGAGAGAGCGTTGCGGCGGCTCTTGAATAGACCATTGAAGCATCTTCTATTTGGAGGGAGCGTTGAAGTGGCTTCCTCTTGATTCGATTACCCTTGCGAATCCATGATTCTTGGTGACCATCTTTCTCATGTTGAAGAAGTCCTTGATCGACGGTGAAGGAACTTCATGCCGAGCCTCGATCCCCAAGCGTGGTTTACATGGTTTGTCCGTAGTGGTTGTTGTCGAGCCAGGTATGGAATACCTTGGACGTTGTTTCATCATTGTGGGATTCGTGCACGTGGTACTGGAGTTGGAGTTGATGGACGCGCATGATGTTGTATCTTGGTGGTTTTCCTCTTGCTGCTTCAAGGAACTGCTTACAGAAGGCTGAATGTTGTATCGCTCAGTTGGTGAGATATATGCCCCTACAAACATTATGAGGCTCTTAAGGCAGGCCTGGTTCTTTCTATCGGGGCATATGTTGTTGTAGATGAGCGTTCAACGGCTCAGGAGGATGACCAAAAGCGCGGATTCTCCAATATAGCGTGATAGACATGTCATTTGTCGATAAAGTGACTCACCCGGATCTTGTTTGACCACCTGCTCGATAGAGTAACTCGCCGGATCTCTCTCGATATGACGGTTGGACATCGTTATCTTCTTGAGGCTGCTCCCTTGAGGTATCGGCTCCAGTGGAAGATTACCGTCATAGAGCGGTTATACGTTGAACCGGCACTCTTTAAACCAAATGGCAGCATGGTATAATAAAAATTTCCGAGAGGAGTTCGAAAAGATATCTTACTTGCATCATGCTCGTACATCCTTATCTGTTTGTAGCCGCTACATCCATCCATGGAGGAGAACATGTCATGTCCATTTGGTTGTATCTATTAACATGTCGATGTTAGGCAAAGGAGGATCGTTTTTGGAGAAGCACATGTTCAAGTCTCTAAAGTCTATGCAAAGACCGATCTATCCATTTTCCTCATGTATGAACTACAATCGTTTAACCGACTTGGATACGGGTATGACATGTATATGATGGGTGACCAATTTTTATCCCGGCATTTCTTCATATCTCCAAGCAAATATGTCCTGGTACTCTTTGAGAAGTTGCACGAGCTTCGTGCGTTTATCCGTACACAAGGTTGAGCTGATGGAGATAGGCCTAGGAGATTCCTCAACGATTTCAATTTCATCAGTTGTAGAGTTGGTGCCATCGTGCGGCGGTTGTGGAGCATCTAGCACTTGCTCTTGTGGTTCGTTCTTTGTTGTAGCATTCCATTAGGTGGAGAGACTGGGTAACAGTCTCTCTCGCTGATAATGGCAGTCTTGGTATACCGCTTTCCTTTCTCGGTCACGACTCGCCATAAAAGTTCGTTCCCTCCTCGTGTGAACGTGGGTTGTGGCTTCACAAGTATGGAGAAGAATGCTTGTCAAGAAAGATGCATCGTGGGTACTAGCCCTCAATGATGCAAGTCGGTCTTCTTCCTGAATTGACGCCCACATGGGGAGTGGGATGCAACGAACTTGTCTGATTATTTCCACGGAGCTTCTCCCGTATGTGCTGGTTTGGTTTCCCTCGAAGTCCGTCATTGTGGTAGGATTCCGTACGACCTTGCCTGGGAGAACCTTGGATGTCCTGAGAATCTTGAGAGTAATGAAGACGATCCTGTGTAGATAAGGGTCGTCTTGAACTCTGAATCCTTGATGCGTGCGGTGACATGTAGGGCACGGTCGTGACCTTCCTCTGGTTGATTGCAACAAAACGTCTCTGCGCGCTGATTCTTCGAGAGGTGTGAAATTTCACATAAACTTTCCACTAGGGAAACCGCTTCCCGATCCACCGGCCTCTGGCTCATAGTAAAACTGTTGACTTGAGGAGGATCGTTGTGAGGATCAGTCCCCAGTGTAGAAGTCTCCATGACAGGACCGTTCATCTGATGTCGCTTCTTTGATCAGGTCCATGTAGGTCCGTGCCGTTGAAGTACCTTCTCCGGTGCGTTAAATGCATTTCTCGTTGGCTCTAGGGGCTGTTGCGGGTCATGTGGAAATCGATCCGTTAATGTCTTAAGAAAAGTGAGTACCTCCTTCTGAGTTGCGTCCATATCCGTTTGAGTCTTAGCAAGAACTTCCTGCTTCTCCATCAAGTCTGCAATGGTAATGGGGGATGGTCCTCCTCTCGTCCCTTCGGCTCCTCGTCCTGATGAAGGAGTGGAAGTTGTTTCTCTGGTGACTACCAGAGGTGTTACACTTGATGAGATGTCGGGACTTGTGGCTGCTCTGGCTCTGGTGATGGGAGGTGTTGCAATATCACTGCTGGGTGATCGAATTTAACGTTCCCATCCTCTGTACTCACGTGTTCCTTGATTGATCTCTCCTTCCTCAAGTATTTCTTCACTTAGTTGAAAGGTCGATGCGGATTGAACAGTCTTCCGAGCTTCGACAAGGGTCTTGAGATATAAATCTTCCAAACAGGATCCATAAGCTGCAGGATCCATTTCTTTATCCAGGTAGACTTTGTGGTACCCCGGACAAGTCTTTTCCTCGTGGGGTTGCCTCGAGTCTTCGTCGGGCCTGGACCATGTTGTTCGTCTTTCCCGAGTCCCCAGCGGTTGCGCGCTCTTTTGCCTCTCTACCGGTAAAGGCGTGACTCGACTAAGGATTTAGCATTTCTTGCAATCGCTTGAGTAGATGCATGCCGACCCTTCTTGTAATTGTCTTTGTTATATCATTCAAAAGGTGGAATGTCTCGCTCTGTCTTCTAGTGATACCGGCTTGATTTGCCAAGACATCCTACAGCATTCTAGCTACACTTCCCATGGTATCTGAACCGCCTGTGGTTTCCGATGAGGATGCATCGTGAGCCGAAAACCGAAGAATTGAGAATTCAATTTTTGCAACCGATAGATCAACCTCCCTTTGTGGTCGCCAATTGTTGATGGGTGAAAACTACTCCCGCAGAATTTGGTAATTTGGGGTGTGGATGAGGAATGAATCTAAACCTTCAACAAATGCACTTTGCGCGGTGAGTGCTTGTAGATTCGAGAGATCAATATGTGCAAGTCCGGCCTAAACCAAGAAATGGCCGTTCCAGACTTGTTTCGGTCACAAAGTGAAGGAGATGGGGTTGATCTTAGGGAGGGAAGCGAAGAAGGTGTTGAGATTGTGAAGGTGTTGGCTTGCTTATGACTTGTAACAGAAAGATGAGCAGGCTTGCGGTTGATGCAAGCAGGCTCTGGGTGTTTGAATACGATTTGTATTAACACTTTGTTTTCTGTCTAGTCTGAACTTGTGTTGTTCTGTCTCTTGTTTGAAATAGGGCGGAGAACCTATTTATACAAGTCATTGAGCCTCATTCACGTTTCTCGTGGGAAGTGGAGGTAGTGGAATGATGGAGTAGTGGAGTTGTGTGTCGGTGATACACGACCAGTCTTGCCCACTTCTCCTGTTCATCTCTAACCGCCCATGACTTCCTAACACGTTCTTGTGATGGCGCGTTTACCCGCACGCCGTAAACCGCTGAGACCAATACCCCGTATGTATCCCCCGTTTGTGACATGATTGATGTTCTGAATGTGGATCGTGGATCCACGAAAGGTAGCATGTAATCTTTGGATTGAATAACTGCGTTATTGAGGAAGTTGATACTTGTAAAGTATCGTGTGTATTTTATGCAGTGCATCGCATTGTGGTGTGGTAAGGCGATGGGTAATGACGCCATCGACCAATTGACTCCGACTGGGGTTGTATAACCAAGTGGTGAAGTTGGACGGATGAGATGAGCTTTGAGACACTCATCTGCGACCGTTAATGAATATTAGGTTTTTGAAGAGGTGCGCAAGCATCACTCTTGACTTGGTCGAAACCAAGTATGGGAAGGATTTTGGAGAGGACCGACCATACATGCGTGTAGACGGCATGATGGTGTAGGCGCACGTATTCCGTTCCCTCACGAAAGCGCGATCTGGGCCACTCAATTTGACCGGCAAAGAGGAGTGGTCGAGATCGATTTTGCGATAAGAGTTTGATACCGCAAGAAGCCGCGCGCCATACTCTTTTCCGGCGCGTTTTCCAAGACGACCTAGCTTGGTCGGTCTTGGCCGGTTGGTTTGGCGTGAAGATGGTAGGCTGATGTTCACGCCCATGTCTCACCGTCCCATGAAAACGTGATCTAATCCACCCAATTCGTCCGGTGAAGTTGAGTGGTCGAGATCGATTTGCAATTTGGGAAGTGTATCCACGCATGTTTGAGCGGGCGTTTTGGATTGGCCAGGCGTGATATGCCTTGGCCGACCGCATGAAGAGGTAGATGGGCCCACGGTGGTCATGCCGGTATGACCGGACACGCTTAATCTAATCTGTGACCCTCCATTCGTGCGGGAGAAGATGGACGCGCATGATGGCTTGAACCCTAATTTTGGCTTTCAAAGCCGCGCGACCATGCTATTTCGAGCGGATTTAATGTGTTGTAACCAACCATGGTTGGTTTTGACCGATTGGTCAAGTGTGTAGGCGGTCACATGGTGATTGTGTCGACATGCTCAGGGCCCTTTGAGTTCGCATCAAAACCCTCCATCTATACCGCGAAGATGGATGGTTGAGACTAGTTTTGCGGCACATGTAATATGCCGCAAACCCTAATTTAGGGTTTTCCGCCCATAATGCTTGGTATGGACGGTTTCTTGGCAAGCAAAGGCCAATGGTCGACCATGCGGGGTCGGCCGTGTGTATTCCATACCTGCTTGGGGGTGATGGAATTGATCGGGGGTCGTCCAATCATGCTTGTGGAGTTGGATGATCGCTGCGATCGGATCATATCCGGATCGATATGGTCGTGTCTTAGGATGCTCAATCGGGCTAGTATAACACACCGAGAGAGGGCTCAATCGGGCTAGTATAACACACCGAGAGGGCTCGGGCTAGTATAACACACCGAGAATCGGCTGTCACGGGTATTTCGTACATGGTTTCATTATAGTGTTTGGAGGTTCGTGTTACTCGTAAGAGTAACACTCAGTCGTCATGCCACACTGATAATGATTCATTATAGTGCTTGGAGGTTCGTGTTACTCTGTAAGAGTAACACTCAGTCGTCATGCCACACTGATAATGAGTACCGGAAATACAAGGCTGATATGAAATTCACAGGAAGGGATTGTTGCTACATGCTCCAACCTGGAGGAATTTCATGTATTCACAGAATGGGATTGTTGCTACATGCTCCATTCTTGGTGAATTAAGTGAGGGAGTATCCAACACTTATAGATGGCTTTATCTTTTACAAGATGTCAGCGCATGATTTTCTCTGGTTTTTACAAATATAACCTTAAACGAAAATCCACCATCAACACTATCGTACGAGTTCAATTGAATAATTGACTTGAGATTATATCTCCGATAGGTCAAGATAAAAAGAAATCACAAACATCTTCGTCTCATCGTTTGTGATTCCGCAATATCTTGTTTCGCTACCATACAATTAAGATTATTGTGAGGTGATTGATAATACTAGGTTGTTCTTCGGGAATATAAGTCCGGGTTATCAATTAGTTTCTGTTCACCTTGATTTATCAAAAGACGGAACAAAAACTCATAGGTTTATCTGTGGGAGACAGATTTATCTATTATCGTAGACTTTTCTGTGTGATACATATTTGTTTATTAAAGACTTCGACTTTGGGTCGTAGCAACTCTTAGTTGTGGGTGAGATCAGCTAAGGGAATCAAGTGCGTAGTATCCTGCTGGGATCAGAGACGTAAGGAGCGCAACTGTACCTTAAACCAGTGTGAGATTGATTAGGGTTCAACTACAGTCCAGACCGAAGTTAGTTTGTAGTAGGCTAGTGTCCAGAGCGGCTTAATACGGTGTGGTGTTTAACTGGACTAGGTCCCGGGTTTTTTCTGCATTTGCGGTTTCCTCGTTAACAAAACTTCTGGTGTCTGTGTTATTTCTATTCCGCATTATATTTTGTTATATAATTGAAATATCACAGGTTGTGTGTTTTATCGATCAATTGTGAAATCCAACCTTTGGTTGTTGATTGGAAATTGATTGATCCTTGGATATTGGTCTTTGGTACCATCCAAGTTTATATCTCTTGTATTTGATAAAGACTCGCAGATTTGTATTTGTTTAAGTATAGATAAAATCGAGAGATAGAGATATTAACTCCTTGATATACTTTTTATTAAGATTGAGTTTGACTGTCTAGTTGATTCTCTTAAAAGTATATTATAGTTAGTCCATACAGATTGCTAATCGAAATATTGGGTGAGGTTGTTATACCCTCGCATTTTCACCTTACTCGATCGAGGCAAACCATTAATAAAATCCATGGATATATTCTCCCACTTCCACTCAGGAATAGGTAAAGGTTGTAGTTTACCAGCTGGGTGTTGGTGTTCGATCTTAACTTGTTGACATGTCAAACACTTTTGGACGTACTCAGTCACATCTCGTATCATTCCTGACCACCAGTACTGTCGCTTCAAATCCTTATAAATCTTATTACCACCAGGATGTATAGTGTACTTGCTTCGGTGCGCTTCATCTAGAATAGCTCGCCTCAAATCTTGAACTTCAGGAACGCATAACCTTCCACGGATTCTTAACCCACCATCTTGCCCACAACATAGTTCTCGTCTGTTAACCCCGAATTTTAATAAGTTGATTCTTACACCACTCATCATCAGTTTGAGCTTCCACTATCCTACTCAACAAGGACGGTTTGATAACCATACTACCAAAGAACAAGTCTTGTCCTCCAGTTGTACTCATGTCGAAGTTAAAACATGCGACCTCTTTTAACGTACTCCATTGTCGTAGCATCATTTAAGCCACAACCATTGGTTGTCGGCTTAAAGCATCGGCAACCACATTAGCTTTCCCGGGATGATACTCCATTTTGAAGTTATAATCTTTAATCAACTCCATCTATCTCCTATGACGCATATTCAACTCCTTATGAGAAAATAGATACTTGAGACTCTTGTAGTCAGTAAAGAGCTCAAATATTTCACCATACAAGTAGTGTCTCCAAATCTTAAGCACAAACACTACAGCTGCCAACTCGAGGTCATGGGTAGGATAGTTTCGCTCGTGAGGTCTCAACTGTCGCGAAGCATAGGAAACTATCCTATCACTCTGCATCAACACACATTCCAACCCCTGAATTGAAGCGTTTGTGTAAATTACCTTCTTGACCCCACTTTCCGGAATGATCGGAACTGGTGCAGTAGTTAATCTACTCTTAAGTTCACAAAAAGCCTTCTCACACGCAGCAGTCCACTTGAAAGGAACATCCTTCTTCGTCAAATTTGTCAAAGGACCAGCGATGACCGAAAACCCCTTGATGAATCGGCGATAATAACCAGCCAATCCCAAGAAACTCCGGATTTCAGATACTGTCCTTGGTTGCTTCCAGTCTTTCACAGCCTGAACCTTAAAATGATCGACCGATATACCATCCCCTTATATGACATGACATAGAAATCTCACCTCTTGCCTCCAAAATTCACACTTCTCAAACTTAGCATACAACTGGTGATCTTTCAAAGTCTGAAGCACTCGATGAAGATGTTCTACATGATCTTCGGGAGTCTTAGAGTAAATTAGGATATTATCGATAAATACGATTACAAAATGATCCAAAAATTCCCTAAATACACTGTTGTTGATGGTGGTTTTTAGCTTAGGGATAAAATCGTAAAATACTAAACCCTAGCAGACAGTGATGTCACAACGTTAAAGTAACAAGCATTTACTAGGCACATTTACTGAAACCTTTAATGTGTTCCTAAATAATTACCAGGGTATCTTTTTCAAAATTAGGGTTACGACAAGCCAAACCCTAATTCCCACGTGTGCCAATGGCAAATCATGCCAGCCACACCGACCGCGCCAAAAGCATGCCAACCATGCTAGCCGCACATATGTGCCAATGGTAAATCATTCCAGCCACACCGACCGCGCCAAAAGCATGCCAACCATGCTAGCCGCACCTCTGTGCCAATGGCAAATCATGCCAGCCACACCGACCGCGCCAAAAGCATGCCAACCATGCTAGCCGCACCTCTGTGGCAATGGCAAATCATGCCAGCCACACCGACCGCGCCAAAAAGCATGCCAACCATGCTAGCAGCACCTCTGTGCCAATGGCAAATCATGCCAGCCACACCGACCGCGCCAAAAGCATGCCAACCATGCTAGCCGCACCTCTGTGCCAAGGGAAAATCATGCAAGCCACACCGACCGCGCCAAAAGCATGCCAACCATGCTAGCCGCACCTCCGTGCCAATGACAAATCATTCCAGCCACACCTACTGCGCCATGCCAAACGCACCTCGCCATGGCCCCATGTCGCGCCACCATACTGGCCTTCACTACGCGGCTATCAAATGAAGGCGTGCAACAATCAACGGTTGCCCCTTCAATCCCAGGAGCAAATCCTGGCCGTCTAAGGTTACCAAACTACCTTTGCCCAAAACCCTAGCTTGGTCACGCACCTAGCCCAAGCTAGTCACGCCATGCGCCTATGGCAAACCCTTGGCCCCACATTCCAGGCCAAAACCGCACCTAGCCCAAGCTAGTCACGCCATGCGCCTATGACAAACCCTTGGCCCCACGCGCCAAGCCAAAACCGCACCTAGCCAAACCTAGCCATGCCCAAGGCGAACCCTTGGCCCCACATGCCAAGCCAAACCAAACCTAGCCAAGCTAGCCGCGCCATGCCAAACGCACTTTGCCTTGGCCCTAGCCATGCTAGTCACATCATGCCAAGCCAAACGCCCTTGCCTTGGCCCTAGCCACGCCATACGCCCATGGCAAACCCTTGGCCCCACATGCCAAGCCAAAATTGCACCTAGACAAAGCTAGCCACGCCCAAGGCGAACCCTTAGCCCCACATGCCAAGTCTAACCCTAGCCGCGCCACCCTGTTGGCCCTCACTACGCGGCTACCAAAACGAAGGCGTGCAACAATCAACGGTTTCCCTTCAATCCCAGGAGCAAATCCTAGCCATCCAAGGTTACCAGACGACACATGGTAACCTTTAGCCCGAAAACCTAAGTTTGGCCATGCCAAACCTTGCCATGCCAACGACATGCCAACCTAGCCGCGCCACCACGTTGGCCCTCACTACGCGGCTACCAAAACGGCGTGCAACAATCAACGGTTGCCCTTCAATCCCATGAGCAAATCCTAGCCATCCAAGGTCACCAGACGACACATGGTAACCTTTGGCCCGAAAACCTAAGTTTGGCCACGCCAAACCTTGCCATGCCAACGGCATGCCAACCTAGCCGCACCACCACGTCGGCCCTCACTACGCGGCTACCAAAACGAAGGCGCGCAACGATCAACGGTTGCCCCTCCTCTCAAGATGCAAAATCTCGACCGTCGAAGGTCACCAGGCTGGCAATTTTCCCGAGCTTGACTTGCCAAGCCACAACAACGTGCTACATGTTTTCCAAAATATTCGAGACATCAACACAAACTGGGGGATCCTCTTTGGGTATTGGTTTGGCGGTTTACAGCGTGCGGCGTACACTACGCCCGTCATAAGGAAGTGTCATAAGGGTGAGGCGGTTAGTAAATACGGGAAGTTATGTGGGAAACGTTCATGGGACATAAAGCACATGCGTTAACAACTTTATGGGACATCAATTCCATAACGTTAGCAGTTTCATGCGTTAACCACTTTATGGAAACATCAATTCCATGCATACGGTTATCACCTCCTCCCATTTACTTCCCCACTCCTTAATGAGACCATGGTACGTTTTTACTCCGACTTATATAAATAGGTCTTACCTATTTCCATTGAACGACAAGTTCAGAGGGGAGATACAACACTCAGAAATACTTACTTGCTAGCTCACCTTGGGAGCTCTCTCACTTTTCTGATAACAAGTCGTAGTAACCCAACAACTCTTCCATAATCAACTATTCTGGTCTCACCACTTTCCTTGCTTCCCTCCCCAAAACCAACCCATTCTCCTCCACTTTGTGACCGAAGCAAGTCTGGAACGACCATTTCTTGGTTTAGGCCGGACTTGTACGAATTGATATCTCGAATCTAAAGTACTCCCTTGCAGTACATTGTTTAGGGTTTAAATTATTTCTCACCTGCACACCCGCAATTACCGAAATCAGCAGAAACCATTTTCACCTGCAAACAATTGGTGACCACTGCGGGAGGATTGATCTATCGGTTACAATATCAACCCCAACTCCTGATTTCGTTTCCCAAACGTCAATCCCAATATGGTGGAACTCAGGTCTGGAGCGGTTGCCGAGAATACCAGCACAGAGCACGTCCCTGATGTTAACGTCTCTCCTAATAACGTCGTTACATCACCTACTGACTACAGTAACTCCGAATGCACTCCCTCAAGCATAACACCGCCAATCACCAGGGCCAGAGCCGCCGCCGCCTCTGATGTCTCTGCACAACCTCTAATCACGGGCAATGAAACACCTCTTCGGGCGTTACGCCACCAGTCACCAGAGCCAGAGCTGCCGTTGCGGCTCCTAATATTTCGTCTAGCATGGCACCTCCAACCACAACTAAGGTTCCAACTACCCCACCGACGGGACGAGATACCGGAGGGACCAGAGGAAGCCGTCCTTATGTCACCATTGCTGATCTGATGGAACGACAGGAAATGCTCGCCAGAGCCCAGACGGATATGGTTTCAACACAGAAGGAAGTACTCGTCTTTCTCAAGACCCTGCCAGAGCGGCTACCACGTGAGTCGCGCCCTCCAGAGCCGTTTAGAAACGTCTCCAACAACCCCGACGCTAGCACCTCGGCGGAGCACGCCTCCACGGACGGGGAAGCGCTAGAATCCTATTGGAAAGAAATCAGCCGTTCAACTTCGTCACACGAGAAGATCTGGAGCAACTTCTCCGCAACCGAATCAAGAATGATGAACTAGACATGCATCAACACCAACCCCCTTACCCATCCGAAATGCAAAGAATCCATCTTCCAAGGGGGTACTCCTCTCCTCAATTCACCCTGTACGATGGTACCGGGAATGCACATGAGCATGTCTCCCATTTCTTGGAATCCCTAGGTGAACATGAATATAATCACGTTCTTCGTCTAAGGGAGTTCTCAAAATAACTTACCGGAAGGGCGTATACATGGTATAACAACATCCCGCCGAACAGTATTCCCAACTGGAGTAGCATGGTTACCGCGTTTTACAGGAAGTACTTCTTCGTGTCTGAACAAGTTACTTTCTCAGACCTCGGAAGAATGTACCAGTGGGATAACGAACATCCGAATGATTTTGTCAAAAGGTTCAGGGTTCAAGCGCTCGACTGTCACGACCCAAACGTGAGTGAGCAACAGCTGGTGAACGCGTGCATCAATGGTATGGTTCCTATTTACCGCGCCTTGCTAGAAAACTTGCGTTTCCAAACATTCTCCAAACTCCATGAAGCCGCCAGACGATCTGCAACGACAGCACCAGCATTACTGGAAAGAACTAGGCCAACTCGAACCGAAGACACGCGTGAAACTCGCGGGAATAGACGCCTCACCAGCAAGCAATTTAATGCTGGCTCGTCCTCCGTGAACATAGTGAACGAAAGAGGAAAAAGGAAGGCCCCAACTACAGGCCACCAGCCAAAACGGGAAGCACCGGCGCAACGGGAAACCCCGCCACGGAAGACCTCCATTAAAGCTCCCATGCATCATCATGAAACCGAAGGGAATACCGTCGATTTCCCGTTTCCCATAGAGGAGGTGATTGACCTCCTAGAAGCATGGATTCAAGATGATGTTATCAGACTGCCACCTCCCAGGCGTCCACCAACTGAAGCTGAGATGGCGAACCCCAAGTACTGCCATTACCACAGATTCGTTCACCACCCGACCAGTGATTGCAACAGACTAAAGCATATTTTCAAAGAAAATATAGAAGCGGGAGAGCTCCAACTGGGAGACGAGGGAGTACATCGAGACCCACTCCCAATAAGAAACTGTGGGTTCTCTGGGGACTCCATGCACGAGACTGTACAATCCATGATGCAGCATGTATGCAAAATTCTCTATCTTTCCAAGGTGCAGCGCCAAGATATTTTCGCAGCTCTCAATCGCGTTGTATCCAAGCAAACGATTTTTTCTCTCCCTAGAAACCACACCAGGGGCCCAAGCTTTCCAAACGGGCGGAATCAAAGGGGAGAACTGGGGACTGCTGACCACGTCCCGTTTAAGAGGTATCGAATTTGACAACACGCTCATCGACGCGGCCTCTGACCTCAACATCATTACTTTCAAGACACTAAAGGTTGCGGGATTTACAAAACAAGACGCTACCCATTCCCCGTCTGTGATTAAAAACCCGAAAGGAGGAGCTTTGAACGCGCATGGCTACATCAACCTCGAGATCAAGATGGGAGACGCTATAACGCATAGCAAATTCCACATTGTCAAAGAACTGGGTCACGACATGATATTGGGGCACTTATGGGTACTCGACAACAAAGCGAAATTAAATGCACCCTCTACCGACGTCCACGCCCGAAAGAATTTCCAACAAATCATCCCACTGGTTATCGCATCGACGAGTTATCAATGAAACCCGGACATCCTGGGAAGACACGTGGCGCTAGCTCATGGATTTCAAACGCAAGTAAGTCTGGCCGAGCGACCTTCTCTACAACCAGTCATTCCTTCCCCTATTCCGTCATGGGGACTCGGCACGACATCGCACGGACCTTTGTCAAGAAATGTGAATGGGGTGCTGGGCCATTTGAACACTTTGCAAAAAGCTTGGAAACTTCCATCGAAACCAATGGAGCCAAGACTCAAACGGTTGCATGACGCCTGAACCCGTTTTGAACCGGAGATATAGTAGTTAAGGTAAACTCGTTTCAAGTTGGGAAGATGACGGTACAAATGGTTATTCAAATTGATTCGCCCAATGGAAGAGAAGACGAGCCGTATCTGGTGGCGGACATCCTTTTAGGAGGATATTGCAAGCTCATCAACACAGACACACCTGAAGTCGTGATAGTTCACTCGCGATGGCTCAAGGCCTCCAATCCCTAAAATGCCATACTTTTCCAGCCACTCTCCCTTTAGTATTTCCTTTAACAATTCCTCTTAGTAGTTGTATTTCCCCAAGATGAATACACCGTTTGTATTCTTCCTTGGAATTCCATTTTTCATAAAAAAAAAAAAAAAAAAAAAAAGAGTATAAATACATCTCTTTCCAAACGAGTTCTCCAGACAGCAGAGAAATACATCAAACTAACCCAGAAAACCACTGCAAAGCCATCATACCACAACCAGAATTACCTCATTCAATCATTCAAAAATAAATAAATATATAAAGCGAAATGTTGACTTATGAAGAAGAAGGTAAAAATGAGTTTACGAAAAGCATCAGGGGAACTAAGCAACTAACAGGAATAACAAAAGGGAGGAACTATCCCTCGAAGGATGGAGCATGAGCCCCCTCGGTCAAGGCTATATTCAAGCACTTCCCCCAACAATCTCTCGGGCAACAAAGATTCCATTCAACGGTGTTAGCAGCAGCAACCTCAACATCCCATCCCAAAGCAACCACAAAGAAAGAATAACGGTGTCCGCTTCGACGACCGGTTCAGCATACGCCACCATGACCCCTCCAATATCGCCAACGGCACCTCTGGTGTCAACTCCAAAGGCTACTTCGGTCCCGTCAGACGTTCCCTCGGAGGTCTTCTCATTGACCCTTCAAAGAAGATTTTTTGATTCATCCGCATCAAAATCGAGAACCATGGCGCTTGCCTCCAAAAGCTTCACATGCTCGATTTTCCGTTGCTCCGACCTAGAAGCAGTTCGATCCGCCCTATAACTGGACCAAGGAAAGGTTTTGCCGCACTGGAACTTCTCAACACGCCAAGGTTCTTCCTCATTTTCTCGTCCCTCCTCTATGTTCACCGAACCCAATAAAGTCCGAACACGCGCCTGCACTGCATGGAGATAGATGGAAGGGAGGTCCTTGATGATGTCACCAGCTTCATGGAACAGAGATTCGATTCTAGCTAATGCCTCCTCATGAGAATAGGAACGGTTTCCGCCAATTCTGAAGTCCTTCTTTGAAGAATTAAAGACATGGCTATCCCTGGAGGGTCCCATCATACACTACAAAGAACAAGGAAAATGGTCAAGTTCCATCCTATCTATACACACATAAGAAGGATGATAAAATAAAAATAAGAAGGAAACGCGAGGCGATACCTGTAAAGAGGATGGACGAAGACAAACTACGCGAATGTAGAGTTCAAGATAATCTTTTATGTACAGTAAGATGACGCAACCTCAAAAGGGAAAGTTTTTATACCGGACGTGAGTTAAGGCATAATATCCGATCCTAATTAAACCTCATTCCTGGCTGTGAGAAATAATTATGGTTGGTAAGGAAGCATGGAAGAACGTGCCCGAGGCACACTAGATCGTGTTTTCCTTTCCCACCGCCAACGCTAAGCTTCAGAAGCAAAAATTGCAACATAACCAAAGCAGAAAGAGTAACGCTTTTCCTCTTTTCGCGGGCTTAAAGTTTTGGGTTGAAGATAAGAAAAACTTCCTGGTCGAGTTAAATAAGGAAAGAGGCAACCAAGCCCTTGAAGAAAAATCATCAAGCAATCCGTGCCATGTCTCATCCTCACCGCTACTGGCCATCTGTGCACGCCTCCCCCCACCAAACCGCGCCTTGTCATAGTCACGCCAGGCCAAGCCATCACTCCATTGCCGCGGCCCCACCATGCCTAGCCGTCCGTGTACGTCTCGTCTTGCCGAGGCCACAGTATGCCAAGCCGCCTGCTCCACTGTCACGACCCTATCATCCACGCGCGTTTGCCTCACCAAGACTACGCCACCTCTTGGCCCCTCGAGCCAAGCCGTCCACTTGCGTCGCCCTCCAAGACCGCGCCCCCTTTGCCTTGGAGATGTACGACCAGACCAAGCCGGTAACTTTCATCTCACCACTCCACGGTCTACATCCCCAGTACAACTTATGCAGGGCCGCCAACACGGGAAGCCAAAACTCTCTTTACCGCTCAAAAAGGTTAGTCGGATTCCCCTGACCATCTCTGCTGTAGTTGCAGGATTTCCTACACTACACCCCTCATTAGATTCAACACAATTAATCCATTTGAAGATGGATAACTATGAATTTGATTGATTGTTTTCTTGAAATGTTTACAAAGAAAGATAGAACAAAATTAAGGAAATTACAATCACTCTAGATTTTCTCTCTCCTAATGACTTGCTCAACAATTCAAAAAGACCTCTCCTCCCTACAACATTTACTCAACCCTTTATATAGGGTATTACATAGTGGATGACGACTAAATTTGTCCTTTATTTTCGGGAATGACTCGCGAAGTATCGCAAGTGTATAAGTATTCGTCTTCGCGACGCTCCTAAATCTCGCCAAATCTTCACACTTTTCTCATGTTCGATTATTGCCGTCATCCATTGCGTCATTTATATTATTTCCCTGCGACACCTTCGCAATGCTGTCGTTTATTGATCTCGCAAGGTATTGATGTCGCGATATTCTGATCCTACATCTTGCCTCTTCTCATGTCTTCTCTGCGAAGAAGAGAATGTCATGAGAACTAACGTTTTGAAATATTATAACCCTTTTTCTTTCAATCTTCTTCCGACAAAATTCCGTGAATCTAGGGATGAACGTTTACACGTATCTAAATTTCCCCTTTTTACCGGTATATTTAATGCTACCCGGTCACTCTTTTCTTGTCTATTTAAAGGAGATCTCCTTGTGAGAGTACTTCTTTTCTTTTCACTTCATCTTCTTCATCGTCTCGCAACTATTCTCTCTGTCGCTTTTCTTCACCATCTTCTTCATCGTTCTCCTGCTATTATTTTTCTCTCACTCTTGTTTCCATGGCATCAAGGTTTGTTAATTTTGGCTGAACTTGATCAATTTGTGATTAATCTCTTTTATTAAAATTGTTTTATTCTGATACCGCTCTTCTTTTGATGTTTCTCCTGCTACTTTTGCCTCAGCAAGAACAAGCCCAGCACCAAATTTACCATTGCAAACCCTAATGTCTCTTTAGGTTCGCAACCGAAATCAAAATCCAGTGCTTCTAAAAGACAACCTGCGAGTAACAAGGTGCTTAAGAAACATTTACTCTTTTAATAACAATATTGTTGCCTCTGTTTCTTATTTAGCTTGTGGTTCGCAGGATGACAAAGACGGTGATAGATCTCCCAAGAGGCATCGCCATTCTAAGCCTGTCGCACCTTCTGTTTCCTTTCCTGGATTCAAGCTCATTACTCCTCCTGTTGTGCCTTCGCAAAGCAATTCATCTCTTCTAGCGATTACTTCGCAAGATAAACCAATTCCTTCTCCTCAAGATAATCCATCTTCTCCCGCGATATCCTCACAGGACAAATCAATTCCTGAGTTTTTCATCAATGAAATTCTTCAAAATGTACCCCTCTCAACTTTTTCTCTTAATACTTTTGTCTCGCCTCCTCCCGTTAATCGATTTCTTCAATCGGCATTCTTATGACCAAGAATGATTCAACTCTTCCCTCCTCCTCTGAGTCTATCCCTCTTACCAAAGAAAACTTAGAAGGGATAGATGTAGCTTTCAAAGTTTTATCAGACATCATGAATGATGTTAAGAAGACCTCCATTGATCCTATCAAGTCTTGCGTTTTTGAATCCTTGAATAAATATTTTGGGTCCGACACAGTGTCGTGAACATCTCTGGAACAAGAAATTAAGGTCTTGAAAAATAACCTTCTCAACATTTCACTGGATCTCGACAATCTTCGCAAGAAGAATGAAGAATTAAAAGGTATACTCTTGCCTATGTATTGTCCTTTTTTTTTTTTTTTTTTTTTTTTTAAACTCAAACCCTTGTTCGCCCTTTAAGCTTTAAACCAGAAACGAAAAATGGAGATATATTAGTTGGAATATACTGTTGAAGAAGTTCGAGTTGATAAAGATGTTTGGATGGAGCAATATAATCAATTAGATAATCTTCATACATATGTTGTTGATCAAATAGATAATCTTTCTAAAGAAAATGCTGATTTAGCTCAGAAACACGATTCGTTAAGTAATGACTTATCTCGCCTCTCGTATTCTTTGACTAAAGCTAATCTAGAGTTGGAAACTTTATCGATGAGAATGGAACTCTTTCTCAAGAGAAGCGAACTCTATTAAACAAGGTAGCAGTTTACTCGCATAGCCGATATTTGTCAAAAATTATGTAAAGGGCAAGAACAATCCCTTCACTCATTTGAAGAGTCATCTTGCGAGAAGTTCTTTGTCGAGAAGGATAAACTCATTCAGGGTAGAATAACCTTAAGTGTAAAAGCAAACCAACTCAAAGATCAATGTTCCCAATTAGAAAAGTCCAATTCTTCCCTTGCAAAAGAAAATGCCATACTTGTTTCTAACGAAAAAAATTGGCGAGTTAAATCTGAAAGGGTTAGTTGGAGATAATTTTGACAACGCCATGGATCAAGCGGAGAATAGTTGTTCGGCTTTAACCCAAACATCTTATCTCGCAAAAGGAAGGTAGTCATAGAAGTTGATGCCTCATCTATTCTTCCTTTATCGGGCCTTCATATTTTTGTTTATTATAATATTTTTTTTTTTTATTTTTGTTTCGCAGAATCGAGAAAAATCTTCACTCCTCCATTCCGCTTTGAAATCCGACCACTCAAAAGCTCGCAAGGAGAATAAAATGCTTGTTACTTCCCTTATGCATTCTCGCGACAGGGCAGAAAGAAGATTCGACTATATGTGTAATTTTAAAAATATAGAGAGTAAAAACCAGCAGAAAGCGCTCCTTCGCCAACTTCATCTTAAAGCTGAAGTTCTTGTGAATGATGTTTTACTCTCTAAATCTCTTGATCCTGTATCCGTCGCACCTCTGGATATAAGTGATGATGAAGTTCCTGATTCCCCTAATAGCGATTATGACTATCAAAGCTGCGAGGAAGTCACTAATGATGAAATCTTCAATAAGAATCCGAATGAAGAAATTTCTAATGAAAATCCTCCAACTGGCGAAGCTGATAAAATTGTTGAGGAACGTTTATCATCTCCTACTGCCGAAAATGCCAATATAGATGTAGAACATTAATCTACTCTTGTAATCTTATATTTTCCAGTCTCTTTTTCTGTATGACTTTTTGCATGGGATGTTTTTCAATTTCTGTTGAAGTACTCTTTTTGATTGAAAGACCAAGTCCCTTGATGAACAAACCCTTATCTCTTCTTTCTATCTCATTTTAGATTTGCAATTTTACTCTCGCAAGCGTGTTTACTTATCTTTATTTATGTTGAAATTTATCATTGCGACAAGATCGCAGGATATCTTCACAAGTGAAGAAATCTATTGATCTTGTCTTATCATTGATTGTGTGGTCTTATTTTGCCTTCCTAATTAAAGGTCTTATTTCGCCACCCCTCGTTGCGACAAAATCGCAGGACGTCTTTACATTTTCATGTAATGACCCATTGACCTTGTCTTATCATTTCAAGTATTTTTGCCTCTGCGCAGGATATTTTATTTGCGACAATATGATAGGTTTAAACACTCTTGCGAATGTAAAATCCCATGACATTGCCGTCTTCGCGACGAAATCGCAGGACGTCTTTACATTTTCATGTAAAAACCCATTGATCTCGCCTTATCCTTACGTTAGTATTATTGCCTCTACAGGATCATCGCACAAATATGACAAGCCTAAATTTTCTTGCGAAAATAAAGTCTCATGACATTTGCGTCTTTTGACACTTATCAGCTCCCTAATGGAGGGTGCCGCCCTTATCTTCTCCCTGGTTGCCCCTTCAAGGAGGCGTACATCGGCCATACAAGACTAGCTCCTCCCATCCGGTCTTAACAACAACGAGTTGTTTTTGCAGCCTCTTATCCCTTATACCTATATGGTTTATGGTTACGAGACCACCACTAAGTGGAGTTTTCTTCGGGCCGAAAAGATATACCAAGACTTGCCAAGAATGGCCGAGACACTTCAAATGCCCCAGGCACTCTTGGCTCAACCGTGTACCCCGGCGCCTTGAGCATACACTGACTCCTAGGAAGAGATCCTCGGGCGTCCAACCAGGGTATAACCTTATATATATAGTTGGAAATCCAAGGTATCTCTCCCGGATAGGCTATCATGGGCCCCAAATCTCCATGACTCGGAGTTCCGGGAGCGGTGTAACCTTTCCCCTGAGCCATGTCAAGAGATACCCCCTTATATGACGCACTTTAGGTCTTACATTTGCCTCTTACGAAATATCATTCGCGAACTAAGGTGTACGCCATAAAGGTTCGTCCCATTCACTCACTCATTCATTTTTGTTAATTCATTCAATCATTCATTTTCTGTAATGTATTGTTTGCGAGAAATTCACACAATCTTTCTTTGTTTTATTCAACCTCGCAATCATTCAATCGCGAAAACATTTCATCCAGATTCATTTCATTTCATCCATCTTTTATGGATAATACTTCTTGAGATACAACCTATTCCATGGTCTATCCAATCTTTGCCCTACATCTCTCTCTTCAGGATCCATTAATCTATATGCCCCTGTGCCAACTATTTCCTTAATGATGTAAGGTCCATCCCATTTTCTTGCCAATTTGCCACCACTTTCACGCTGATATATTGGTGTCTCTCGCAGCACCAGATCTCCTGGTTGAAATTCACGTATCTTGACACGTTTGTTATATTCTCTGGCCAATCTTCGCTGATAATTCTCCATATGTTGTAGTGCTCTCTCTCTCTTTTCTTCCAATTCATCTAATTTGATTAAAATGTTACTCGCACTAAGATTTTTCTCCCAAGCTTCTTTCTTTGTTGTTGGAATCATAACTTCTGTAGGTAGCACCGCTTCAACCCCATATGTTAAACAAAAAGGTGACATGCCTGTAGCTTCTCTTCTAGTTGTATTATAAGCCCATACTGCGTTGGGAACTTGTTCGCACCATCCTTTATTGTATCCCTCTAACTTTTTCTTCAATATGTCTGCAATTGTTTTATTTGTCGCTTCTGCCTGGCCATTAGCCTGCGGGTATAGAGGAGTTGATTTTCCACATCGTATTTGAAATGCATTAAGCAGCAATTCTATATTTTGTCCTTCAAACTGTTTCCCATTGTCGGATACCAACTGTGCTGGAATCCCAAATCTGCATATAATGTTCTCAAATATGAAAGTAAAAACATCTTTATCGCGAATGTGTTGTACCGCTTTCACCCTCGCCCATTTTGTGAAATAATCAAGTAGCGACAATTAGATATCTTCTCTGTCCTGTTCCTAGTAAAAAGGGTCCCACAATGTCTAAACCCCACTTTCCAAATGGCCAAACACTTGTTGAAGAATTCAGTGGTGCTCCGGGTGCATGTATTTTCTTCCCATGCCTTTGGCAATCCTCGCAACGCCTTGATATTTGTTTCGCGTCCTCATGCATAAATGGCCAATAATAGCCCTGCATTTTTGCTTTATGTGCTAAAGATATTCCGCCACTATGATTACCAGCATCCCCACTATGCAACATTTTCAATATGATTTCCCCTTCCTTTCTTGTTAAGCATCTGAATGAAGGTCCGTTAAAAGATCGCCGGTATAGTACTCCATCTCTTAATTCATAATTTTTTGCACGACTTTTTAATTTGTGTGCCTCTAATCTATTTCTTGGTGTTTCTCATTTCATCAGATATGCATGAAGCTCTGCTCTCCAATCTTCTTCGCAAAGTGTTTGTGCTCCATCTTCTATTAACATTACATCGGCTTCTTGTTCTTCCTATTTATCAATTGACGGCATCAGAAGTGTTTGTATTTTTATGTTTCTCGCAGTCGGATCTACCATCATACTTGATATAAAGGCAAAAGCGTCTGCGAGTCTATTATTTCTCCTTGATATATGTCTCCATTTTATTCTCGGTATCTGTATTGACAACTCGTCAACAAGTTTCTTGTACTTTTGCAAAGACGGTTCATTTATGGTATATTCTTCTTTTATCTGGCGAATTGCCAACTGCGAATCACTGGTAATCCTCACACTCTCCAGCTTCATTTCTATTGCGAATCGCAAAGCATGTATTATAGCTTCATATTCTGTTTCATTATTTGTTGATGCAAACTCCAACCTGAAAGAAAGAGCTATTTTATTACCCTCTGGCGATATCACAACAATTCCTACTCCATTACCTTCTCCATTTGATGACCCATCTACTAATATTTCCCATCTATTTGGTTCTGTTAACAAATCTTTTGGATCTCCATGTTCTTCTTCTACATCCATCATTTCTTCCACTGGTTCATCCTCTTCTAAAGGAAATTCAGCTAGAAAATCTGCGACAACTTGTGATTTTGGCGAAGATAGTATTTCATATTTGAGCTTGCAATGACTTATTTGAGCATTCCATCTCTCAACTCTTCCCGACCTCTTTGAATTTTTCATTACTGATTCGATTGGTATTTTTGTCACTACCTTAACAATATGCGCTTGAAAATATATACGAAGTTTAAATGTTGCGTAAACTAATGCCAAGATTAATTTTTCAATTTTTGAGTAATTCCTTTCTCAGCATTGAAAGTTTTTTGATGTAATAAACTGGTTTTTCTACTCCTCGTCGTCTATTCGCAGTAACACCGCACTTAATGCATGCGAGGTTGTCGCAAGATAGATCAACAATTCTTCTCCTGGTTCTGCTTTTTGCAAAATTGATATATCTATTAAATGTTCCTTTATTCCTTGCAAGGCTTTCTCGCACTCATCTGTCCATTTAAACTTCGATCCCTTTTTGAGGATATTGAAAAAATGTTTGCATTTATCGGATGATCGCGAGATGAACCTTCCTAGCGAAGCTAACAACCCATTTAACTTCTGAACATCTTTTACTGTCGCCGGTGTTGGCATATCACGGACTGCTTGTACTTTCTCTGGGTCGACTTGAATTCCTTCTTTTGATACAATGTAACCTAAAATTTTTCCATTTTATCGCCGGTGTTGAAAAGCAAGAAGAAGCTAGAAAATCTAAGAGGTCCAGAAGCGATGATACCGAGGAGAGCATTGGTCACAATACTGGATATACTGATAAAATGGATAACTTTGATGGTATGGAGCATGACTTGCCTGAGGAAGGGGAGCAACTTGCAAAGGAGTACTCTCATGCTATGATTGAGGCCAATGCTAATCTGGTAAATTCTTTAACCCATCCTTATTTTATCTTTTTACTATCATCTATTTTACATCAAAAGTCTTATAGATTTCTCAATATGAAAATCTTAGCTTGGAATGTTCAAGGTCTATCCAAAAAGTTCACTAGAGACCAATTGTTTGTCTTAGTAAAACTACAATCTCCTGATTTCCTATTTCTCACTGAAACCAAACTTTATAGTGATAGAATGATATCCTTAGCAAACTCCTAAGTTCTGTAATTATGTTTATATTGATAGAGTGGGTCTTGCTGGGGGCATAATTCTTATGTGGAAGGATGGTATTCATTGTGAAGTTCAGGATATATCTAATGATATGATCCATGTTATAACTAAAGTTAATCCTAGCCAGCCATATGCTTTAATTTCTTTCATGTATGGCTCTACTTACTTTGACAAAAGAAAGTTCGGTGGGATTTCATGTTGAGAATCAGTGAAAACATTTTGCAGCCCAGTTAGTAATAGGAGATTTAAATTTCCATCTTCATGATATTACTGAGGCTTCTAATTTCTCTCTAGAAGATAGGTATGTTCAAGACAAGGTTAACTCCTGTGGCTTAATGGATCTTGGTTATACTGGTAAGAACTTTACTTGGACTAGCAATAGTTTTGGTACAGGTAGTAGAAAATCCAGAATTGATATGGCCCTAGGTAACACTTTTTGGTGTAATTGTTATCCTCATTCCAAGCTTTCTCATCTGGTTCAAGCTGGCTCTGATCACTGTCCTATTTTATTATCTCCTGAGGAACCCATTAGAAATACATGGAGACCTTTTAAATTCTTTGCAATGTGGATGAAACATTATGCTTTTAAAAATCAACTACAGATTGCTTGGAATTCTAGCTCTAATGGCTCTCCTGCTTTCAAATTGATTGATAAACAACATAGAACTAGAAAAAGGCTGTCTCATTGGAATAAATTTGAGTTTGGGGATATTGATACAAATATTAATAATTTACAGACACATCTTGAAGCAATTCAAAATGATAGCTTTTCTGTTTCTCAGCATGATAATATTGTGGCTCTAACTAAGAAACTTGATGAATGGTTCAGTATAAAAGAAGAATTCTATAAGCAAAAATCTGGTGATACTTTCATAACTGAAATGGATCATAACTCTAAGTATTTCCATACTTTAGCTAATAGAAGAATGTTTAGGAAAAACATTGACTGTCTTTGTGATGATAATGGTAATTGGATTAGTAATAATGAGGATATTGCCAATATGCTTGTTACTCATTTTGAATCTGTTAGTAGAACTATTAATCCTACTTTTACTGATATTACTTTTGACATTATGCCTACTATCATTTCTGACCAAGACAACTCTCTTTTATCTAGAATTCCAACTATGGAGGAAATTCATCAAACTATTAAGAATATGAGTTCTTGGAGTTCTCCTGGTCCTGATGGTTTCCAGGCAGGTTTTTATCAGTATAATTGGGATATTGTGGGTAAAGATGTTACTATTGCTGTTCAAAATTTTTTTGAATCTGGTCATATGCCAAAAGAATTTAATAAAACCTACCTGTCTTTGATTCCAAAATGTGATAATGCTAAGAGCCCTGTTGATTTCAGACCAATTGGTTTATGTAACACAGTTTATAAAATCATTTCTAAAATCATTGCTGATAGAATTAAACCCCATCTAAAACATCTTATATCTCCTTATCAAGCAGCTTTTGTTCCTGGTAGAGATATTCATGATAATATCATTATTGCTCATGAGATGATACATACTATGAAGCATAAAGAGGGTTATAGTGGTTCCATGGCTCTGAAACTTGATCTTTCTAAGGCCTTTGATAGGATTGAATGGTCTTTTCTCTTAGGAGTCCTAAAACAATTTGGTTTTGATTCTAAATTCTGTGGTCTTATTAATCAATGCATTTCAACTACCAGTATCTCTGTGTTACTTAATGGCACTCCTACCCAAAGTTTTTTTCCTTCAAGAGGAATTAGACAGGGTGATCCTTTATCACCCTATATTTTTATTCTTTGTATGGAGTTTCTTTCCAGATTACTTTTAAATGCTGAGGCTAACCACTGTATTTCAGGTGTAAAAGCTTCAAGGAATTCTCCAGGCATTACTCACCTATTGTTTGCTGATGATATTCTTATCTTTACCAAAGCTGACATGCATAATATAGCTGGTATCAAAAGTGCTATTGACTATTTTGGTAATGTCTCGGTCAAAAGCTAAATCTAGATAAGTCTAGTGTCTATTTAGTCATAATGTTAGTCCTAGTGCTAGGCAGATTTTTGCTAAAGAGCTCAATATGATTGAAATGAAGGATACTGACAAATATCTTGGTGTTACTTTGTTAATAGGTAGAAACAAGACAAAAGCTTTTAACCCCTTGGTTCAATCTTTTGGCACTAGATTGAAAACTTGGAAAGGTAAGACCATGAACCATTCTGCTAGAACCACTATGGTTAAACATGTTATGAATGCTCTTCCCACTTATCAGATGAGTTGTTTTAGGATTCCTAAAACCATGCTTGACAAAATGGACTCCATTCAAAAACATTTTTGGTGGGGGCATAATGATAATAAAGGCCTTTGCTTAATAGGTTGGAATAAACTAGATATACCTAAAGCTCTGGGTGGTCTTGGTTTTAGAAATCTAGAGCATTTCAATTCTGCCTTATTAACTAAATTAGCTTGGAAGGCCTGCAATGATGATAACACTCTGTGTACACAGATTATTAGAGCTAAGTATGGTAAAGATAGAAGTTTACTTCATGTTGATAAACTCAAAAATGACTGTTCTTGGTTATGGAAAAGTATTTACAGTGGTATTGAAATTGTGCAAACTCACTCTATGTGGATTGTACAGTGTGGTACTAAAATTAATATTTGGCTAGACAACTGGATTATAGGCTTTAATAGTCCACCTGTTCCCATTGTGGGAATTTCTAGCCTTGTTACTCTCACTTTTGTTTGTGATTTGTTTTTGACTGGATCTAGAATCTGGAATGAACAGCTCATTAGAACTGTTTTTGATGATGAAACTTCAACTGCCATTCTTAGTATGAATCTTCCAACTTCAGGTGAGGATTACTTGATATGGAAACCAGATAGAAGAGGTAAGTTTTCTGTGAAAAGTGCCTATAATACTCTTTGCACTAACCATGTTAATAATGCTATTAGTACTGATTATATTCCCAAAGAGGTTTGGAAAAAACTTTGGCAGGCTAAAGTCCCTCATAGAGTGCAACTATTTATTTGGAAATGCTTAAGAGATATTGTGCCTGTTAGGGAGAAACTGGCTGCCTATAAATCTGAGGTAGAGCCTCAATGTAGCTTATGCAATCAAAATACTGAATCTCTTAGACATTTGTTTATGGATTGTTCTTATGCTAAATCTCTGTGGCATGGTTTAAATGTGAATATTGAAGATATAATCCAGAATTTTCCTTCCATCCAGGACTGGATAATATCTTGGTTTTACAATAATGATAACAGTAGTATGAACTACAGTTCAAATTCTTGTGTTATCAAACTCATGTGTGCAATCTGGTATATATGGAAAGACAGGTGCAGTGTGATTTTTCAGGGAGTACATACTAATATTCAGAGCTCGATTATTCGTATTAATAATCTGATAAAACAATGTGCTTTTGCTACTGATTCTTCTAGTTTTATTAAGAACAGTAAAATTCTTCCCAAGGTTTGGTTTCCACCAGATAAAGATTTCATTAAAATCAATATTGATGCCTCATATATTTATGATACAAGAAAAGGAAGCATTGGACTTATTGTGCGTAATTTTTCAGGGAAAGCATTAGCAGTACAAGGCTTTAACTGGAGGAAGAATTGAGGTGAAGTTGGTGCTGAACATTTGGAATGTAAAGCTCTAATTAAGGCAGTGGATTGGATAGAAAGGAATGGCTACAACAAGGTTATCATTGAGACAGATTGTGAGAACTTGGTTAACTCAATTCATAGTAATGAGCTGCATGTGCATTGGTTTA
Source organism: Papaver armeniacum (assembly GCA_023531295.1). NCBI lineage: Eukaryota > Viridiplantae > Streptophyta > Magnoliopsida > Ranunculales > Papaveraceae > Papaver > Papaver armeniacum. The sequence goes on from JAJJWW010003607.1 coordinate 105,249, forward strand.
ATCATCACTTAGTCCTCTCAGTCAAGAACAAGTTTTTAAATAAGGTTTTTTGGTTTTGCAAATTAGTTAATAGATTAAGCAATAGTGTTGCTCATGAGCTAGCAAAAAAAGCTAGACTAGAAGCAAATAGTTTCTATTATGAATCCATATTTCCTCCCCGATATTGTTAAATGGATTGAGGAAGATTATGTACTCTTTAAAGGAAACTAAGTAATAAAATTCTTTTAGTATCAAAAAAAAAAAACCTAAAATTTTTCCAGATGCAACTCCAAAGGTACATTTTTCTGGGTTAACTTTGATATTGAAATGTCTCATTTGTTCAAAAATTTCTTTCAAATCCTGTACATGATCTTTTGCTTTTTTGATTTTTATTAACATATCATCTACATATACCTCTAATGTTTTGTGTATCCATCTCGCGAACACCTTTTCTACCATTCTTTGGTATGTCGCTCAAGCATTTCGCAAACCGAACGGCATTTTTGTATAACAAGTATAATCCTCTTGGAGCAAAGAAAGCAAGTATGTTCTTGATCTTCTTGGCGAGAGGAATCGATTGTAACCTTTATATCCATCAAGAGATGATATCCTTTCATTTCTCGCCATTGCTTCAACCAATTGCGGAATATCCGGTAATGGGAAACTATCTTTAGGACAAGCTTTGTTTAGATCAAGTAAAATCTATACAAATTCTTATTCCTTTCTTCTTCTTTGGGACTATAACCATATTTTCTATCCATTCGGGATATTTTGCTTGTCGATGATTCCCGCATCTAACATTTTCTCGCAGCTTCTTCTTCTATTTGGGGATGATATCTTTGTTGCGATCTTTCTAATTCTTTGTTTAAATGGTCTTACATTTCTGTCAATTTCAATTTATAGCAAGCTACTGTGACGGATCTATTCCAGGCATTTCATCCATATCCCATGCGAAGATATCTTTGTAATCTCGCAAAGCAAATCAATAGTCCTTCTTTCTTCATCGCCTCCATTTTAGTCCCAATTTTTAGCATCTTTGGTTCTTTTTCGGTTCCAACATTCACTTCTTTTGTTTGTTCTCGCGCGCGACAACTCGCTCTCGATTCTCCCATGGGGGTTGGTCCTTTCATCTCCTTCGCAAGCTCATTCTCTTCTCCCGAGATTTCGCTAGGTATCCCTTTTCCTTCCTTTGCTCTTATCATGTAAATTCTAAATTCTTCTTCTTTTTTAGTCGCTTTTATCATTTTCTTGCGATCTTTTCGCTTCTTCACTCGTTCTTCACAATGCTTTACTTCGTCTTGATGATATATTCTTCCTTTATCAATATCTCCTCTAATTTCACCAATTCCTGTTGGCATAGGAAATTTAATACACTTCGATGAAATGTTGACGCTACAGCAGCCTTAATTGCATGTACCCATGGCCTCCCTAATAACATGTTGTATGGCGATTCCACATCCACTACACTCACCTTGTCACTTGCGTTTCAATTTCTCCAAGCGAGAATTAAGTAATTTTACTTCTCCTTTAGGTCTTGTTATAGATTTTCCAAAACCATGGATATAATACGCTGGGAAAATCATTTCTTCATCTTTATATCCTAATTTTTTGTAAGTATGGTAAAACATGATGCTCACCAAACTACCTGTGTCTACCAAAATCCTATTTATTGCCCATTCCTCCGCTGCTTTCGCCGGTTCTTCTTTATTTTTGCATACATTTATTGTGATCACTAATGGAGATGTATGATTCAATCCTTCTTTAGGTACCTCAGCAGTTGTGAATGTTATTTTCTGCTTTTCCCACTCTTTCAAAGACAATGTCTTCTCCTCATATATAATCTTCTTTCCTTCAAAATCTCGTTTATGTATCCTTCCTCTGATATTTTCGTGAAATTCATTAATCATTGCTTTTGTAATTAAACTGTACTCCATATCTTCATTATATTCCTTGTTTCTTAACTCCTCTACCTCATCTGATTTATCATTTTCCTTTCTCATTTTCTTGATTCAAATGATTTTAACTGCAATCTTCTATCTTCAGTTTTCCTCAATCCCTGTTTCTAGCGCATATGTAGTTGCAGGATTTCCTACACTACACCCCTCATTAGATTCAACACAATTAATCCATTTGAAGATGGATAACTATGAATTTGATTGATTGTTTTCTTGAAATGTTTACAAAGAAAGATAGAACATAATTAAGGAAATTACAATCACTCTAGATTTTCTCTCTCCTAATGACTTGCTCAACAATTCAAAAAGACCTCTCCTACAACAGATTTACTCAACCCTTTATATAGGGTATTACATAGTGGATGACAGCTAAGCTGTCCTTTATTTTCGGGAATGACTCGCGAAGTATCGCAAGTGTATAAGTATTCGTCTTCGCGACGCTCCTAAATCTCGCCAACTCTTCACACTTTTATCATGTTCTGACTGTCGTCATCCATTGCGTCATTTATATTATTTCCCTGCGACACCTTCGCAATGCTGTCGTTTATTGATCTCGCAAGGTATTGATGTCGCGATATTCTGATCCTACATCTGCAATTGATTTACACCTCGATTCCGTCCTTGTCTGTCACCATCATATGCTTACCTCGCAACAATGTACCTGTTCCGAGCTAAGCAGGGGACTTAATGTTGATGGTGGTTTTTAGCTTAGGGTTAAAATCGTAAAACACTAAACCCTAGCAGACAGTGATGTCACAACGTTTAAAGTAACAAGCATTTACTAGGCACATTTACTGAAACCTTTAATGTGTTCCTAAATAATTACCGGGGTATCTTTTTCAAAATTAGGGTTACAACAAGACGAACCCTAATTCCCACGTGTGCCAATGGCAAATCATGCCAGCCACACCGACCGCGCCAAAAGCATGCCAACCATGCTAGCCGCACTTCTGTGCCAATGGCAAATCATGTCAGCCACACCGACCGCGCCGAAAGCATGCCAACCATGCTAGCCGCACCTCTGTGCCAATGGCAAATCATGCCAGCCACACCGACCACGCCGAAAGCATGCCAACCATGCTAGCCGCACCTCTGTGCCAATGGCAAATCATGCCAGCCACACCGACCGCGCCAAAAGCATAATGGCAAATCATGCCAGCCACACCGACCGCGCCAAAAAGCATGCCAACCATGCTAGTCGCACCTCTGTGCCAATGGAAAAACATGCCAGCCACACCGACCGCGCCAAAAGCATGCCAACCATGCTAGCCGCACCTCTGTGCCAAGGGCAAATCATGCCAGCCACACCGATCGCGCCAAAAGCATGCCAACCATGCTAGCCGCACCTCCGTGCCAATGACAAATCATGCCAGCCACACCTACTGCGCCATGCCAAACACACCTCGCCATGGCCCCATGCCACGCCACCATACTTGCCGTCACTACGCGGCTATCAAACGAAGGCGTGCAATAATCAACGGTTGCCCTTCAATCCCAGGAGAAAATCCTGGACGTCTAAGGTTACCAAACGACCTTTGCCCCAAAACCCTAGCTTGGTCACGCACCTAGCCCAAGCTAGTCACGCCATGCGCCTATGGAAAACCCTTGGCCCCACATGCCAAGCCAAAACCGCACCTAGCCTAAGCTAGTCACGCCATGCGCCTATGGCAAACCCTTGGCCCCACGCGCCAAGCCAAAAGCGCACCTAGCCAAACCTAGCCACGCCCAAGGCGAACCCTTGGCCCCACATGCCAAGCCAAACCTAGCCAAGCTAGCCGCGCCATGCCAAACGCACTTTGCCTTGGCCCTAGCCATGCTAGTCACATAATGCCAAGCCAAACGCCCTTGCCTTGGCCCTAGCCACGCCATACGCCCATGGCAAACCCTTGGCCCCACATGCCAAGTCTAACCCTAGCCGCGCCACCCTGTTGGCCCTCACTACGCGGCTACCAAAACGAAGGCGTGCAACAATCAACGGTTGCCCTTCAATCCCAGGAGCAAATCCTAGCCATCCAAGGTTACCAGACGACACATGGTAACCTTTAGCCCGAAAACCTAAGTTTGGCCACGCCAAACCTTTCCATGCCAACGGCATGCCAACCTAGCCGCGCCACCACGTTGGCCCTCACTACGCGGCTACCAAAACGAAGGCGTGCAACAATCAACGGTTGCCCTTCAATCCCATGAGCAAATCCTAGCCATCCAAGGTCACCAGACGACACATGGTAACCTTTGGCCAGAAAACCTAAGTCTGGCCACGCCAAACCTTGCCATGCCAACGGCATGCCAACCTAGCCGCGCCACCACATCGGACCTCACTACGGGGCTACCGAAACGAAGGCGCGCAACGATCAACGGTTTCCCCTCCTCTCAAGATGCAAAATCTCGACCGTCGAAGGTCACCAGGCTGGCAAGTTTCCCGAGCTTGACTTGCCAAGCCACAACAACGTGCTACATGTTTTCCAAAATATTCGAGACATCAACACAAACTGGGGGATCCTCTTTGGGTATTGGTTTGGCGATTTACAGCGTGCGGCGTACACTACGCCCGTCATAAGGAAGTGTCATAAGGGTGAGGCGGTTAGTAAATACGGGAAGTTATGTGGGAAACGTTCATGGGACATAAAGCACATGCGTTAACAACTTTATGGGACATCAATTCCATAACATTATTAGTTTCATGAAAACCAGTTTCATGCGTTAACCACTTTATGGAAACATCAATTCCATGCATACGGTTATCACCTCCTCCCATTTACTTCCCCACTCCTTAATGAGACCAGGGTACGTTTTTACTCCGACTTGTATAAATAGGTCTTACCTATTTCCATTGAACGACAAGTTCAGAGGGGAGATACAACACTCAGAAATACTTACTTGCTAGCTCACCTTGGGAGCTCTCTCACTTTTCAGATAACAAGTCGTAGTAACCCAACAACTCTTCCAGAATCAACTATTCTGGTCTCACCACTTTCCTTGCTTCCCTCCCCAAAACCAACCCATTCTCCTCCACTTTGTGACCGAAGCAAGTCTGGAATGGCCATTTCTTGGTTTAGGCCGGACTTGTACAGATTGATCTCTCGAATCTAAAGTACTCCCTTGCAGTACATTGTTTAGGGTTTAAATTGTTTCTCACCTGCACACCCGCAATTACCGAAATCAGCAGAAACTATTTTCACCCACAAACAATTGTTCATCAAATCCATAAAAACTGCAGGTGCATTTGCCAACCCAAATGGCATCAACAAAATTCGATCGAGCTATATCGGGTCACAAAAGTTGTTTTAGGAACATCACCTTCACGAAATAATAATTGATGATACCCAGTCCTCAAGTCAATCTTAGATAAAAAATTTGTATCCTTTAATTGATCAAAAAAATCATCAATCCTCGGTAAGGAATACTTGTTCTTAATTGTAACCTCATTCAGCTTACGGTAATGAATACACATTCTCAACGACTCGTCTTTCTTTGGCACAAACAATACTGGTGCACCCCAAGGAGAACTACTTCGTCTAATGAATCCCTTCGTAAGCAATTCTTCAATTTGATTTTTCATCTCACTCATCTCTACTTGTGCCATTCGATAAAGAGCTTTGGCTATAGGTGGAGTACTAGGTTCCAACTCAATACAAAACTCCATCTCCCTCTATGGCGGCAAGCTTGGTATATCGCTGAACACCTCGGGATATAAACTTACCACTTCAATAGACTCCAATGGCATACTCTTCGCCGATGAATCCTTAATCAAAGCACTACACAACTTAAGAGTCTTCTCTGAACTTCCCGACAAGTCGGACACAACAAAATCACTTTCCTTAGGAATAGGAAAAGTGGTTGTCTTAGCATAACAGTCTAACTTAGCATGATGTACAACAAGCCAATCCATGCTTAAGACAATATCGTACACATATAGACTCATAACAAAGAGATCTTTAGAAAAATTTATCGTGCCCATACGGATAATGCACGACCTACACATATGATCAATAGACGCTGAACCACCCATCAGTGACATAACAATATAAGAACAATGCTCTAACATAACGGGCAAAGTTTTCACAAATATAGCGGATATAAAAGAATGAGTAGCTCCAGTATCCAACAATACTCTACCATGACGAGTGTAAATAGGGAAAGTACCTTCCAACATTACCACCGGTACCTCGCCATTCGGAGGCAAGACAACATTCAACCGAGGCTGAGGCCCTCGTACCTGAGGTTGGTTCCGTACTTGACGTCGCTCATACTCAGCAGGAGGAGCTTTTCCCTTTTTTGTACAATCACGAGCCTTGTGTCCTGGTGTTTGGCAGTGATAACAAGGTCCCTTAAATACATAACCCTCAGTTCTCATGGGCTGAGGTGGATGAACCATTGTTCCAGTACCACTGTTCTCTTCATCTGTTCGTGGCTTCTTCCATGCCTGATTACCTTGGTAAAAATGACGTTTCTGTCCATTGGCATTCCCACCCTTATTATCCTTCTTCTCGGTAACCTTGGTATCCACTCTACCTGTTTTCTTCTCTTTTGCATCTTGAATCCTCAACCAATATGCCCTAGCACAGTTCGCGACCTTGGCATAAATATCAAAGCTGGGTTCTTGATGTGTTGATCAATCCCATTATGCAATCCATTCAAAAACCTTTCGATCTTGTCTGCTTCGGTAGGAATAAGATGAGCAGCAAATAGTGACAAGCGATCAAACTCACACTCATATTCAACCACTATTTGATCTTCCTTTTGCTTTAGCTCTTTAAACTTCCTAATCATAGCTTGACGCTCGGCTGGGGGAAAGAAATGTGCAAGGAACAAATCTTTGAACCTTGTCCAAGTAACCTCCATTGCATCAACTGCCCTGCCCATCGACTCCCACCATGTTGCTGCATTCCCATCTAATAGGAAAGTGGCCATCCTCTGTTTATAAGCCTCGGAACAATCAAACTGAGCTAGTATCCGATCCACCTTGGTGCACCACTGATGTGCCTCAGTTGCACCTCCCTTTCCTGTGAACGAAAGGGATTTCATCTTTAGAAAATCTTGGTAATACTGAAACCAAGACTTCACGTTTCTCTCTACAATTGCGGGTTCATCCCTCGCTTGAGGTGCCACAGTTTCCGTACCTCCATGTGGACCAAGTCTCTCATCTAATGCCGCCATGACTGCAACATTCAACATTGTCTGAAAAATTTCTAATATTAAGGCATTTGGCCCACCCTCCCCGATACGAACAGATCGAGAGCCATCTGTGGACTGAGTCCTACTAGATCGAGAGCCACATGTGGACCTAGTCCTACGAGATCGAGATCTACTTGTGGACCTAGTCCTACGAGATCGAGAGCTACTTGTGCACCTAGTCTCATCTGCACTACGAGATCTACTACCAACATTCTGTGAGTTATTTTCTGCCACATAATCCTCAACAAAATCCTCACTCCTTCGGCTACGACCATGGCCTTCAGTATTATGCCTACCGTGACCATCCATCCTCTAAGAACGGCAAAAAAAAAAAAACAAGAAACTATCAACACATATTCAGACAAAGAAAACAATCAAAGTGCTCCTAAAACTCGTGCCTAACGTGATTAAACAAGACTCTACACCCGCTCCCAAGGATTTATGCTACCAGGGCTCTGATACCACTCTGTAACACCCAACTTCGAATTCTAGGTCGACCGCCCTAAAATCCAAAGTGTGGCTTACTCATGGACCATTTTACACACTCAAATCGTCATACCAACAAATGGAGATCGGGCTATTGTATGGAGCACCTTGACAATAATCCATAAATAAATGAATTTATTTAAATGAAGTTGATAAGGAAAATTATAAATTAAAATGAATCTTTTAGAAATAAAAATAATTCTCGGTTCGCAGGCCGGCCTCTAAAATAAATGCGAAGAATTTATTTAAAAGAAACAAAGTCTGGTCTTTAAAAGAATTCATTAAATATTTTGCTAAGCACCTTAAATAATAACGAAGTAGCTTTTCAAACATAATTGCAATCTACAAGCTAGGTTGCTCCACGATCACGGTCTCCGAAAAAAATAGCAAGTTGGGTCAGACCCCAACTAAAACAGTAGGATTTCGCACCCTTATATTCTTTATAGATAATCTAACAAGCCCGAAATTTCTTGTAGAAATATATAGCAAAGTAAAAGACAATTTATGAGCTAATTAATCATTTTTAGAAAATGTAGTACTGCTCGCAACTTAAGGTTTAAATACTCAATACAAGTAAACCCGTTATTTAAAACAAGACAAATTAAGACTTCCCCCAACTGATCTAAATGACAAGGAACTATCGACTTCCCCTCTCTTTACTCCTTACTCTGACTATAATACGAACCAAAACAGCCCCTAAGTAGTCCAAATAATTTTACTACCGTGCGCCGGAGAAATTAAGTGTTGTCAATCCATATCTTTTATTAGGTAATAGATCCATATCTTTTATTAGGCGACCCCTCGATCATCGCCGTAATACCCCATGGAAATCGAACCAACTACGAGTAACGAAACAATAAATTCTATTCATTCTCGCATAACATTCTTATGTAGACTGCACTTACACATAATTAGACATTAAATCTCAAAACATGGCAGAACCCAACATCCCCGTGCATTCACTAACCAACTATACAACAATTGTAACACACATACTTAACATTTCTTTTCTACTAGAGTTTGGGAGATCAAGACAACTCTAACAAATCTAAGTTTAATTAATGACAGGTAGTGCACAGTACTTCTCCAAATTCAACTTACTGTTAGCTTTCAAAAGGCCACCTGATTTGCAAACGAAAATTTGAAATAAACCCACCACTAAAAGGAACACCTGTAGTATTATAAAGTTTAAAGCATGATGGATACTCAATCCACTAACACATTAGATAATACACTGAACTTTCAGTAATCTACTCTAAGTCTCACTTAACCGTCCATGCATTCAAAGCTCAAGCCTAATTGGGTATGGGATCCGTTAACTAAACCTCCTTTAACCTTATTGGTCATAATCCGAGGATAACATATATGAACATACATACACAGTATGGAGACTTAATATGTGTTCACTAGACTTAATATGTGGATCTCAGCATCGATAAATTACAAAAATGTTAGTAAACATCACAAAACAAGAGTAACATCAATTGATTGCCCTCCTTCCTCTTTCTTACACAGTGGTTCTCTTCCTATGTCAAAACTAGGGACTGCTTATCAAAAAAAAAAAAAACTAAAACTTTAAACCCTCTTTCATCCTAACACTTTTTAGAAAATTGATCCCATAAAAACTCTTTAGACCTACTAGATCAAACTTAAAGAGTATAATGGTTAGAAAACCTACTTGATTTCGCAGCAAGAAAAATTCCCGATTTGAATCAATCTTTCGCCTCAACGATCTTCCTTCTTCTCCAAAACCTCACTCACAACAGCTAAGAAAAACCCCAAAGAATAAGACTTTAAACGACTGATTTCTTTTTGAGAGAAGAGAAAATGATTCCAACCCTAGTCTCCTTCTCATAAATTATATATGCGTTTCTTTTCTTTTTTTAGTCCAAAATTTTCCATAACTAACGAGATTTTCTTTTATTAAAATTTCACAAATGAAACTATTTTAGGTAAGAAGATAATAGTTAACCAAATCTAAAGCAATTTCTTAATGACGTATAATTTTAGGACAAGGAATATGACACGTACCCTGTCTCACGAAAACATGGAAGAATCTTTTGATAATGATAAAGCAAAAAAAGAAAACAACTCTGATTGAAGATGAAGTTGATGATCTTAACACTAATCAGAATCAACCCGAATTAAATTATTACTTTGCTTATGACCATCAAGATGTTGAGCAGGAAAAGATGATTTCTGCTAATATTGCAATTTTCTAAAACAATTTGAGGAAGCTAACATTCAACTTGTTGAAGACTTAAAAGGTCAAGAAGCTAACATTCAACTTGTTGAAGCCCAGGTTAAAAATTGAGTTGAAAAGGATTTTTTTCTGACCTTGTTTTCATGAAATCTCATGTCAATGAACTCAAATTAATTGGCTCAAATTAATATTTCCATTGGTGATTATAACGAATATTTCATATTTCCTCATAGTTAAGCTCTCAACTCTTTCTGTTCGTAACTGGATAATGAAGGAGCAAACTATTTTGAGATTACAATATTGATCTTCCCCATATTTATACTTTGTGAATATATTACAGGGGCTCCATAATATGGTCTTAGTCAATGTTTTACCTCTCTGAATCCGTAACTAGAAGGGAATAAGATTGAGACTCTAGTCTTTACGTCTGTATATGCCTAGGGAAGATATAATTTTTATGTGATTCATATCGCTAAAATTTATGCTCTTTGTTCGTAATTGGCCTAGAGAATAATTTTTGTCTATGTTCTTTTTCTCAGAAAAGTAATGTTTCTTGGTCCGGTGAGTCTCATCTGCAATCAAGTTTTGATGCATCGCGACGGGGCAGGGCTTCGAAAAGAAAAATAACATGATCATAAGGTATACAAAAATAGTACGGACGATTACCAATTTTGTTTGGTGGAAAATTGTAACTGTCGTGAAACCGAGGTTACATTCATCTCGAACCGGCATGCTTCCATAGAATTCAGATCCATGAAATATCCTACTTTAGATAACTTAGCTCGAATCCTCTCTTACATCTTTAGATTAGCATGATCGGATAATACTATTAGCATAAATATATAATCAATATGATAATAGACAATCACACACGACACAAAGATTACGTGGTTCACCTTTGTAGGCTACATCCACGGCCAAAACCACCTGAAAATCTTTCACAATCATAACAAGTTATTACATCGACACTTCATATAATCAACTAGTTATATAACCCACTAGTGCTAAACGTTAGAAACAACAAAACATGTTACGAAGAGTTTACCTATTCCTTTATTATTCTTCTTCCATAAACCTCAACCGGCATGGTTGCTTCGACTTTAGACAAGAACATAAAGAACATCATGAATTCTAACTTCTCCCATATGAACCCTAGAAACTCTAGATTTCTCGCATACCCGTTCTCACTACAAGTCACTCTTCTCATATAGATTTTGCCCCATCACCAACCATTATAGGACACAACGGTTATGAACCCTGAACCAAGAAAATATATTTCTACTCACAATATAAGCCATCTTATATAGTAGACAAATCCTTGCTCCCCAAGCTTTAGAGAACTTCTAAGAATAGCCTTACACCTTAATTAGGAAACCCTAAACTTGGAAAACACTCCTCCAAACCGTCATACAAGTTTCTTAATCCAAGTAAACCTTGTAGCCATTCCAAACCCAAAATTTCCCTTTAGCCACGATTTTGACATCATTAGATCACTGTTTCTGCTCCAAAAACTATCATTATAAGTACAAATTCAGCCACATGGGTTTGTTTGCGGAACAAAACCTCAACAATCACCACCTTTTGTGACGTGAACAAAACCACCATCTTCACTCCAACAAAGCATGAATGTTTACTACCTTATACAAGGTCATCCTTGCGGACATCATCACTAGCACGAATCAGCATTGTCCTGTACTTTGAGCTTGAACCACCACCTAAGCCAAATTCCTTCTTTGCACTTGCACCACTGGAATCGCTTTTCTCGATCTTCTAGCATCACCACAAACAAGTTCTTCATATAATTTATACAAGTTTCTGCATGACTTGTATCAAACTACTTCGTCGCCATGATCACTCATTATCCCACCTTTTGTATAATACTTCTTCTTCGCCACATGTCTAACACTTGACATTATTTGATCTGAGCCATCAAATAATTCCATACGGACTTAACCTACTCCAAGAACCAACAATCTTGAGTCATCCTCCATGTAGAAAAAACATGCTACAACCTTCATATGTTGTGTATGAACGATTGTTAATTAGCACCACCATGATTCAAAACATTCTCCTGACAATATTTTACAGACGCCAGTTGAACCCACGAACGATCTTCTCTTGCAAAGAAAACACCTTCAACACGAATCATAGTCACATCAAGCAAAGTTTTCGAATCTTTCTTGATCATGTCGTCCCATTCTTTGTTCGGCCTTGATTTACTTATCATCTTCACGAACTATATCATTCTGCTACGAACCATGACTTTCTCTTCTTTGAAATCTCTTGTTAAAATTACCGAATCACTACCATCTTTATCCACGCTCACTGCACCACTTGTCGGGAAACCGAGATTACATTCATCTCGAAGTGACATGCTTCCATAGAATTCAATTCCATGAAATATCATACTTTAGATAACTTTGCTCGAATCTGTCTCTTACATCTTTAGATTAGCATGATCGGATAATACTACTAGCATGAATATATAATAAATATGATAATAGACAATCACACGCGACATAAAGATTACGTGGTTCACCTTTGTAGGATACATCCATGGCCAAAACCACAGAGAATCTTTCATTATCATAACAAGTTATTACATCGACACATCATATAATCAACTAGTTATATAACCCACTAGCGCGACACTTCATCGGATAAAGTAATCATACGTCTCAGGGTCATTACTTTATCCGATCTTTCTAAAATTTTAACAGAACATTCATAACTCAATACAAAACCACATATCCAAATTTCATAGTAAGCCAACGCTTGAAACAAAAGATATTGAATTTAAAATAACATCCTAAAAACTGGGCCGATTATATATTATTACCAAACAATTCATGTTAAATTCATAGTAACCTAAAATTGAGCAAATCCAACTCACAGTGAAAGATAACATACACATCTATAACTTCCATAGATCACAAATCATTCTAATACAATTAAGGTTACCTAAATCAGGCAAAAACATGATAAAGAGAAACTACACATAATTTTCAGAAATCATAATCCAAATTGCAAGAAACATTCAACAGTGTATTTACGGTGGATTATTCTCAAATTTTAACCAGTAATACCCAATAATGTTATTTATCAAAAGAACAAGCCTGATCATAAATCCAATATACATAGTTATGCGAATAAAAATCTGAACCCTAACAATACAAAATCATACAAGAAAATACATGAAGAAAAACACCAAAAGAGAAAGGGTCTAGCATTCTACCTTTAATTAGATACAATCTCCACTAGATTATCCATAACCTTCTTCTCTAAAAACTCTAGCTCCATCTCTTTCTCCTTCTCATTTTTAGTTTCTAATCTCTAAAATTCTTTCTCCAAATTTTTATTATAAAACCTATATTAATATTACTAATAAAAATAACAATTAATCTGGAACCGGGAGAACTATTATAAATCTGGAACTGTGGTACATGTACCTAGTACACGTAACAGAGTATCTATATGTCGACAACAACTTTTTGGTATGCATACCTTAAAAATTCTATGAACACGTGAACCTGGAACGATACGCAAACCAGTATGCGTACTGAAAAAGAACCGTCAGTTTTGGAACCGGTGTGGTATCCATACCCGGTACACTTACCGGAAAACTTCTGTATGTTCCGGAACTTTAATTTGTTACCATGACAAATATGTTCACGAACAAGGTTTAAGTACATGTACTTACCCTGTCGATTAATTTCAAATGCACATAAAATTGTTTATGTGAGATAATTAGCATTTGAACAATCTCTAAAAACATTATAGACATATTTGATCACATGATTGTGACTCAAGATTAAAGCCTTAAGTGTTATATGAAAATGCTCAAGCTTATAGTTCAGTTGGCTAGTTTCTCCTAACCATTCATGAACATTGTCTTTGTACACGGTTCAGTTACGGTCCATCCTAACCAGAGTGTATATCATGTTATGTTAATCAGATTCAAAGATTCATCTAACATTGGATATTGTTTGCTTGGTTCCAAAACTATATTAGCTTAAACCTAAAACAACCTATGATTTGAAAGTCTATAAAAGGAGCCTCAAACAACTGGGATCTTTGAATCCCGTCACTATCTTTGCGTGTCTGTTTGTACCATATATTATGGTATATGGGCCCAAGTTCCTCAGCCCAATAATTCTACCCAATATAAGCATTGGGCTCTTGGGTAAAAAATATGGAAGGATAATTATAGCCATGTCAGCAATTATCCTTCTACACCAGAATACTAGGTATAACCTGGAAGTTACCGATCCTCAGAAAAAGGAGGAATCAGTTACCAGTTACAAGGATCTATTACAATTACCAGTTACCAGTTACCAGTTACCTAGGTTACACCAGTTACCAGTACCGATTACCAATTACAAGGATCTATTACACAACACTTGTGACCGGTCACACCAATTACTAGGATCAGTCACACCAATTACAAAGATCGATCATACCATCACATGTTGATTACTTAGGATCGGTTACACCAATTAATAAAAACCAGTCATACCAAATCATAAGTCAGGCATTGTGATTAGTTATACCAAGATACATAACATAGTTACGATCGGTTCTACCATCTCACACATATTGGTCATCCACAGAGTTGCAATGAATAACCGAACCAATAAGACTAATGATTTCCCTTTCGATTCACGAAACAAGTTCATGAATGTACTTCATTTAAACGAATGTAAAACATTGTTTCTTAGGATGAAATCTTCACCATAACCCATTCACATAATCATAACATTATATACAAGATTATGTCGATGTCATATCTACGAAGTTCAAAAGATAAGCGTTATACTTCGTACTCTAATTCCCTAATACCATGATCATACAAATATGACCATATCACATCACTAGAGTATTATACAATATGTACAGTATATATAGTTACGCAGTTATGTTTTCAATATAACACGACTTGAAAGATACGTTAGGAATGAAACAGTTCAAGTCAATATTACTAAGCTCAAGTGGAAGGATGATGTCTTCGTTGTAGGTCGTTACATCTTCATATTATTCATGTCTTCGGAATAATACTTGTATGTCTCAACATTCCTAGACTTTCTAGTCTAACCTAAACGAAGTTGACTCTAGTATATAATCAAGCGACTTTAGATGAGTTTTGACACACTAAAATATGACAACCAAACTTGACATACCAACGCTTGGTGAGTTCAACCGATCTATGCTCTAACAAAGGTAGTAATGATCCTACATTTTGTTAAAAGTCAAGGTAGAACTGATTCCAACCTATATTGAGAGTCATGGTAGAACCGATCCTAACCTATATATTTTAGGAGTCATGGTAGAACCGATCCAAAGAGCAAAACCGATTTCATATATTCACATATACTTTAGGGTTTGTGTGAATTTGGAATTAGGGTTTGCTAGAACATGCGCATAATTCTTATCATTGATTGTTCAAAGATATTCCTTGGTACTCAAGGTGATCCCAAACCAAAATATTGAAGAATCTTTTAATTATAATTTTCGAATTTATATGTTTTGATTTTCCAGCAATCAAAACATATCTCTAGAAAAACTATATTAGTCAATAAACTAATATTAGATATTTTCTATGAGATATTTTAGAATTACAGGTTGGATATTATTTGGAAATATGAAAACCGAAATAAGGTACTTTATTGCATATCTTGAGAATCTTTTCAGTTTTGGAATTTCCTTGTTTTTCAAACATCATTGGTCTATAAATAATGAAGTTTGCTCTTTTTACAAACTATCCTTAGCCAGGAAAAGTTCATCTTTGTTGTTTCCGGTGGAGTCGACTAATAGTATTACTTGTAATACTATTCGGAAAGGAGAGTACCCTAGTTAGGCAAAATTTCTTACGTCCGCTCATTTAAAGACTTCCGTGGGAAGCTCTAGAAAGTACCGTTGGTGGGAAACTAGATAATTGCATTGTTATTTTAGTTTTCGATTACGGTTGTTGAACCTTTGATTGTACCTAGTTTGACTATTCTTGAGAGCCTTCTCTTCTGACATAAGTTCACTCAACCTAGATCAAAGGATCGACGGGATCTTTAGAACTATTTTTGATCTGAAGACAACTTGTGATCATCGAATGTTAACAGACTTAATTCAGTGCTTAATCGATCATAAGTGGAATCAAGTTTTATGTGCAGGTACAATTGAAGACAATTGAAGATTTGAAGATAAGAAGATTTTTCTGATTGGTTTCGCATCTCGTGATATTACTTCGTGCACACACCTTTATCGGCTGGGATCCGACTAAGATCTTATTTATCTTCGATAGATTTGATTAACAAGTCGTATATATCGACAACTATCATTTGGTGGTATTCTTCAGTATCCGAATCTGATAGCTTGTGAATCTAGATCTGATTATTTCGGTAATCTAGCTAAATCTTGATTGATCTAAACCCGACAAAGGAGTTTACTTGTTAAATGGAAGAGTCTTTGCCAAAACTCAACATATCTTTATTCAAAGATTGTTAGAGTGGTTACCAAATAGCTTTGTTCCTTAACTGTTTTGAAAACGATCAATAGGAGTTGAGTGTTAAAAACTTTACATCGGTAAAACAACTTAAGGTAGTGATTTCTATCTTAGATTCACGTGTGTTGGCCAGACGGTTGTAGGCGCAAGAATACTGAGGGAACTAAGTAACTAGGTGTAGATTACTTGGTCTCAATTATATGAAGCTGGCTTTGTTCTTCGTATAACGGCTTAATTCTGAGAGTATTCAAAACTGGACTAGGTCCCAGGGTTTTTCTGCATTTGCGGTTTCCTCATTAACAAAATATTGTTGTTTGATTTACTTTTACTTTCCGGAATTGTAATTATTTTGTTATAATTAAAAGTAAATACAATCTACGTTAATCCAAGGCACTTGATATTGATCCTATAGTATATCGGTCATGTACCGTAACTATTATCAGGTGATTACCTTGTTGTTGTATACTCTCGACTTCGTCCATAGACGATCACGCAAGGTATCAGACTTATATCGAAAAGATTATTGTGTACCTGGGTACCCTCCTCATTTCATCTACATTGTGTATTCTCTAACTCTCTCTTGAAAACCATATAGAAAACCCTTAAATTCCATAATTTTCTATCACCATATCCTTGTATAATACTCACAAACTTGTGTCCTAAGTAAACTTAGCCTGCAAATAAACTTAGATTTCAAGTAAACTTAGCTTGCAAGTATTTTCATATACACGGAAACCCTAAACTTAGCCAAGAAGAAACAAAGGGATAATTAGACTTTGGTACTCAGGTTTTGTCCAAGACTAGGCTTCGGTCTAATATTTGTCCAACGTTAGGGCTTGGTACCTGGACCAGACGTTGACCATGTTGACTAGTTATATGATGACGTGTCTAACTATTTGAGTTGGTTTATTTTTTGTGCACCCTTTCAATAATTATATATTCGCTAAACGACCCCAAAAATAAATGAGTTCTTCCCACTTTTCTTTTCTTCTCTTCTCCTTCTCGGTGTCTTCTGCTGCTGCTGCTTAATTCAATTGGATGAGGTTTGATCTGTTTGCACTCAAGAAATAAACCAAGTCAAATAATTATGTATTCAGTGTAGTATGATTGATCATTTCTCTGTAACCTTCTCTGTCACAAATTGATCAATAAAATTCGAGATTAAAAACCAAATTCTTTGCCAAAACTTGATAATCACAAGAAACTCACCCCCAAAAACCACTCAATTTCTGCTAACACATTATACAAATCAAAATTTTCGTTCATCAAAATTTATTTTATTTGTGAAGACAAATACTCGATCTAAAGTTTTACAATGGCTGCACAAAAACAAGAAAAACGAAAAAATTCAACGAGTCAGGTGAAAGCAGTAGCAGGAGTAGTTCCAAAAGAAGAGAAGGAACATAAAAAAAATATGATGAAATGGGTGCTTCTTCATCTCAGCAACACCATCGAGATGAACATATTTTTGGAGCAAGTAATCGTGATCATCATGGAATTGTTAGTGATGATTATCTTAAAATCATCACAAAAATATTAAAAGAATAAAAAAAGGTATAAAAACGGACTCAGTGGTGGAAAGATCTTAAGTTAATAGTGGTGTAGTGAAGTGATTATGGCTACCCGAGATGGGATATATAGAAATGGTGGTGGTGTACCAAAGGGGGATCCAGTAGTATCAAAGTGGAAAGACCTTTTTCTTCGAATTAAAATGGAAGGTCTCTCCAGATTACTTAAGCAAGCTGAGGTTTCAAATAAAATTAGAGGTGTAACGGTAGCAAAAGACAGTGTAGCCATAACCCACCTTATTTTTGCTGACGATTGTCTAATATTTGTTAGGGCCTATCTTACTGAGGCTAGGAATTTGCTAGAAGCTATTAACATTTTTAGTAAAGCAACCGGACAAATGATTAACTTTCAAAAGTCTGGAGCTTTCTTCAACGATCATATGCCTAACAAATTCAGCAAAATGATTATGAGAATCCTAAATGTTCAGAAAATTTCAATGACTGATAACTATTTAGGAACTCCTTTATTCATTGGTCGTGCCAAAGTGAAGTTCTTCGAATCTATGATAACTAGATTCAAAAGCCGACTTCAAAACTGGTCTGGGAGAACTCTCTCACAGGCAGCTAGGACGATGGCTGTTAAATCAACCTTAGAGTCACTTACCATTTACCAGATGGGATATTATGTGATTCCCAAGGCCGTAACCAGCCAACTTACTTCCCTCGAAAGAGACTTATGGTGGGGGAAGAAGGAAGGCATCAAAATTCAGTACCTAAAGGCTTGGATAAGCCTAAATAAACCTATCCCGGAAGGCGGACTAGGATTCAGAGACATTTCATCTAACAATCTTGCTAAACTAGGCAGACTAGCGTGGGATCTTCTCTCCAATTCTGATGCTATGTGGGCAGGTGCGCTGCGAGACAAATACTTCAGTAAATGTCGCCATGCTCTATACCCAAGAATATCCAAGAACGGTTCATGGATCTGTAAATGTATCCAAAAAGCTCTACATCAAATTAGACCCCATTGCATATGGGAAATAGGATCAGGTGAAATTGTTCATATTTTGGAGGATAGATGAATTCCATCCCTAGCACAAACTCCACCTTCCTTAGCCACTGATTTTAATGGAACCCTTGTGAGCGACCTAATCTCTCAAGGAACATGGAATGTTCCCCTTCCTCTCACTATTTTCAATAACCAAACAGTCGCGACAATAACTCTCATTCGTATCAACCCTAGTGGTAGGGACATTCCTAGATGGAGCCTAAATAATAATGGGATATTCTCGTCCAAATCTCTTTATAACTTCATTCAGGGACACAATAATTCAACAACCCCTTCTAATTCAACAACAACTAGGATTCCTTGGACTGAAGTATGGGACATTGAAATGTCTCCTAGGATCAAGCTTTTCATATTCAAATGTATCCAAGATATGATACCCACTACGGCGAAACTGTCTCAACATTCTGAAATCCAGAACATCTTCCCTTTGTGCTCACATGAAAATAAAACTCTTGAACATTTGTTTTTTTCTTGTCCCTTTGCAAGAAGTGTATGGGTTGCTTCACACCACAACCCTTTTCCCCCTGATTCTTTTCCCCCCTCTGTTCAACAATGGATGCTTGAATGGACCACTAACCCTCCAGGCTGGGATACTAGTCAAGGCCAATGGAAAGCCATATATGCCAACATAGTATGGCAAATATGGAAAGCACGTTGTGATAAACTTTTCAGGGGAGTTACCCCTAACCCAAAACACACTCTTACAACTGCCCAAATGGAATGGACCCTTTATAATCGAATTTCTCAAGAAACACACTCTGGACTTGCTTCTAATGTTACTACTACTCAGAAAATCTGGACTTTGCCACCTACAGGGACATGGAAAATAAACTTTGTAGGTAGGTATATTTCGACTCTTATGGGGGTTTCATTTCTCTTATCCTAAGATGTAATCTTTGGTTGGTGCGGGAAACGAGATGGAAGGGATGCGAGAGCTCAAAATCGGGATGAGATGGACGCCTGAGCAATGCTAGAAGCACTCAAATGGACGAAACGGCTTGGCTACAACAACATGCAGATAGAAGGAAAACTACCGGACTTACTAAGGCGGTCGGAGGGGACTACAACACCGTCAGTTTGGACGGCCTTATCTAGAGTAGAAGAAATCAAAAATCGTATCAAGGATTTACAGGATTCGAACAAAAACGTAATAGTTATTAACTGTTGTAAGGAAGCCAACAAGGCAGCTACTGCATTAGCTAACACGGCAAATGCAATGGCAACCTTGGATTACTCTGGCTATCCTCCTAGCTTTCTTTTTGAAACTCTTTCGGTTGACAGATTTTTGGCCTTGAACTCCTCTTCAAGGACAAATGATTAAAAAAAAAAAAAAAATCAGTGATAGAGTATCTGGAGCTAGAATGGCCTTAAAGATATGACATTGCCAAGGATGGACCAATAAAAATGGACCAAATTGGTCCACCATTCCTCTATCACGGAATTTGGTAGGATTGAGCTTTTATTGTTGTATTAGAGTGGGACCCTAATACAACAATCAATGACTAATATTTGTGAAAAACCCTGGTGCAAAAACAAATCGAGTGAGTAATTGCTGCCTCTATGAACAAGACCATTTTAGATACGAAGAGAATGATTAACACTTATATCTTTCCGCAGACACATAAGTCTGTTTCTTCTTGTAATGTAAAGATTCTTAGAGAGCAGGTGGAGCATTTTATGTTTGTGGATGGTTCTTTCAAAAGTTTTCACATGGGTTTGGGTGTTATTTGGTGTGACATTGGGGAAATATAAATAGTGTTCGTCTTTGATTTTGGATTGATTTCAAGCGGTAGGAGCGGAAGTTTCTTGCTCTAATTTTGGCCATCTCTTGGGCAGAAGAGATGAATCTCTCCAAAGTCGTTTTCGTCAGTGATTGTCTTCAGCTGGTGCAGTTTATTAATGGAGTCAGTCTTAATGTTGACTGGAGATCCGGTGATCTTTTAAGTCAATGTCGGAGTTTAATTTCTTCTTCAGTGTCTTTTAAAGTAGTGTATATAAAGCGTTCGAATAATCTCCTAGCTGATCGCCTTGCTCGCCGGGCTAGGAAACTTAGTCTTAAGAGTCTTCTGATGTTCGTTCCTTCTTTTCTGGGTTCTCTTGTTAAGAATGTAAACCTGAACAATATTTGTAATTCCCTGTTTTGTTAATGTATGGTGTGTTTCGTAGCAAAAAAAAATTGCCCCCACTATGGGGCCTAGTTAGCAATTCGGGGTATGGGTAGTAGTTCGGGACGGCATACGTACGGGAATTATACTGATTCGGATAGGTCGGATTCGGTCAAAAATCCGGTCAACGGTTCATTTGTTCGGACGAAGAGTTCGGAACGGCATACGTACGTGCATATTCGTTTTATAAATGTGAGTTCGGCACTTAAAATTCGGCTTACATATGATAAATTGATAAGTATTATGACCTTATTACGAGACTAATAAGATGGAAAAAAACATTTTAGCGTGATTATTTAACAAGAAATAAACAATTTAATCGCATAAATGTATTACAAAACGAATTTATAGACTTTTAAATAAAAATCAACACATAAAACACTGGTTAAACAACTACCAATAGAAAATTTTAACTGAATAATTGTATTTAAATATAAAGTATATAAAAAATCAAACAAAAACCAATCAGTTAGAGAGTTACCTACGAGAGAGCGAGGTTGGGCGTTCGAATCTAGTCGGAAGTATCATTCGGATTCGGTCGGTTCGGATACGTTCGTGAATCATTCGTGAGGTCCATATAATCCGGGAACTAGGTTCGGAGTTCAAATAGTTCGGAAGTATCATTCGGATGCGGTCAGTTCGGATACGTTCGCGAATCATTCGGGAATGATTCGGAGAATTACTAACTAGGCTATGGGGTAAATATCTGGACCCGAACTTCTGACCAACCGGAACTACAAAGTCAAATGGGATACGGGGGATTTCAACGTGGGTTTGATAAGTAACGGTTCTGAGCAATTCTGGTAATAATCTGGAACCAAGTCTCTCCAAACTCCTGTCGTTACCTGAAAATAATCAGTTACCTATTCCCTCCCACTCTCATTTGTTTATCAAGTTGTTTTTGTTTGTTTCCATAAGATTAACAAACTTACTGGTTATCAGAGGAGAGAGAGAGAAGTCTTAGCCACACGAGCGGTTTTGAGTTGCATGCAGAGAGAAAGCAGAGAACCCAAGATATAATCATCTCAAAGTAAGATTCCAGAGTGATTCTGTCTCTGATCGATATATATATACACGAACACAGAGTGAAGTAAGTAAACAGTATTTTATATTCAAACTTTGTTCGCTCTTTACACTAAAACTCATCTCCTCCTAGTCCTTCTTCATCCATTGTTAGTGTTTTTAATGGTTTTTTTCACACTTAAAGTTCTCTTAAATAACAGAAGAGAAATATCTATTCTGAGAACTTATGTTTTCTTTTTTCATTTCTACTAACAGTCATCTCTACGCTACTATTCTATAAAAGAAAATTCTCACAGAGGGAAAAAAGAGTGTATTAAAAACTCAAAAACAACCTCTTCCCATAAGATTAAGGAATTTTTCTTAACTAATTTTCTTACTACTGTTCAAGTAGAGGAAAGGTATTAAAGAAGACAATCATCAACTTCTTTGTTGATTTAATTTGCAAATAGAAAAAAGCAGTCTTAGTGGGGTTTTATTTACTGGTCATCAAAATGAGTTTACAACCACTACAAAATCTGCGTACATTTCTCCTCAAAAAAAAATCTGCGTACATCAACTGAGAGTGGTCGTAGTGGTGGTGGTGACAGTTGTTTTAGAAGATTTGCAGAGATTTCTTTTCTTTCTCCTCCTCGTCCAACATCACCTACTTCCTTATCACTCGATTTCGGAGTTACCAGTTCTTCTTCGACCCAGAAAATGAGTAAAAGTTCAGACTGGAGTTTTCGAGTAACGGGTAGTACTCCTCTATTGAATCAACAAAATACCAAAAGTTGGAGGTTTTCTGAAGACAAGGGAATAAATGGGTGTGATGGAAGTCAAAAGATTAATGAAATGGGCATGCATCAAAGTACCGTAAATCGTCAGCATGTTCATCCAAATAGCAGTGGGCATTCGAGTAAACTCTGTGCAAGAGGACATTGGAGACCGGCTGAAGATACGAGACTTAAAGAACTTGTTTCTCAATATGGTCCTCAAAATTGGAATCTCATTTCAGAGAAATTAGAAGGAAGATCAGGTAACTATTCGACACATATTGAGGAAAAAAGTCCAATGGGTTTTCTTAATTCCTCATCTGATTACTTAAAAATAAATTTACGTTATGTTTTTTTGTTGGTTTTTTTCTTTTTTTTTTTTTTGGCAGGGAAAAGTTGCAGATTAAGATGGTTTAACCAATTGGATCCAAGGATTAATAGAAGAGCATTTAGTGAGGAAGAAGAAGAGAGATTGTTAGCTGCACATAGATTATATGGAAATAGATGGGCTATGATTTCCAGACTCTTTCCTGGTAGAACTGATAATGCAGTAAAGAATCATTGGCATGTAATCATGGCTAGAAAGCAAAGAGAACAGTCGAATAATCTTTGTAGAAGACCAAAAAAACCAATCTCTCCTCCTCTTCCTACATACGATCCTCAAACCCTTTTAAGGATGAAACATGCAGATTTAAATTTGATTAAATCTTATTATCAAATGAATGCATGCGAATCAACTGTCACTAGTACTACTCCTCCTAAAGAGGATCAATCTGCTTCAACTTGCACGAATCTATCTCTTAACTCTTCTGCAACCAGAATCGAACCTAGTAGTTTCATTAGTCCTAATGAACCCTATTTCGAATTCCAAATGGGTATGTTTTAATTAGTGTGTTCTTTACCAGTATTTAGATTGCTGGTCGGGTCGTTGTTTAATTTCTAATGTGTTTTATTTGTTTTGTTTTTGTTTTTGTTTTTTTTTGATTTTAGGTTCATATCAAGAAAATATGGTGTTCTTTAAAAATGAGAAGACGGATGCAACTAAGAAGGAGATTCTTAAACCCAATAATCCAATGAAGATGGTTATGGGTTTAGATCATCAATCTAGTTATTCTGATTCTAATTCTAATTCTGAAATTTCAGCTAATAATAATGATTCAGTCACTAAAAAGAGTAAGCAGAATGTTAACAGAGGCAACCAAGCTGATAAAAATGTGCCCTTCATTGATTTTGTCGGAGTTGGAACCACTTACTAGACAGCGGAATGGGGGTTTACAAGTTGAAAGCTGATGGAGAAAATAAGTAGAGGTAGAGAAATCTTCATTTGTATACAGCAACTAAATAAAAACATGAAGTTAAGCATGGAAGGGGAAATCATGTCATCGTAATTAAGCTTGACAGGAAAATTGGTAACAGTTTTGTAAAAGAATAGAAAGGCTACTTAATTAATTTAGCTTTACTTATCTTATCATGAAATCAGAACATTTCAGTGTCTTCTTCTCGTCTACTCTCACTTCAATGAAAATGTTGTCAATCCTTAGTCATTACTTTGTTAATTAATCCTACATTTGCTCTGTTACTTGTTTCATTTCCTATACTGGAATAAAATTTTGACTCTGAGTTGATATTCTACGGCTCTTTTGAGTGTTTGTATTTGTAACCACTCATTTCAGTAACATTTAGGTTAATAGGGACTGTGGACAGTGGACTATATAACGAGGCTAACTAAATCGTGTCATTGTTTGCAGCAACCAGTGAGTACGAACTACGAAATGATTTTACATTGTGCCGGAAACTTGATAGATGTTAAAATTTTGATGACCGGGAATTTTGATTTCTAAACAATTTCTAATTTTTGCTGAACCAAATATTTTAGACCAGTTTTTAATTACCTACTACTAACTATACTATTACGTACTACTAACTACACTTTTTTAACAGATTTAACTCTATCAATCTAGGCAAGTTATTTTATTGAAAACGGGGCTAAGCGAAAATCCGCATGATGATACCTACGTACTGCAGTTTAACCCTCTCCGTAGTCTGTTATTATCAGTCATGTCATCTCTCTCTACATCTTGTGTATCTGCGTTTGTGTCTTCCATTTAGAAATCTTAATCATTGCTATACTACAAGTACACTGGAGTAAACAAAGCCACTCTATGGGCAAAATGTAGGTTCATACAGTAGACGATCAGAACAAAATTAGAGGAAAGAGTTGATATCTACTTTTTATATATTCTGACTTCATTATCAATTCCCAAGTTTATAGGTCCTTTTATAGGAAGAGTTAGGGTAACTGATTTGAATTTATAGAGAACAGAAACCATTATGGTTTTCTTGTTTGACTGATATTTCAAGCTATCAATTACAACCCATCCGTTTTTAGTATGAAAGGATGGTGCCCAGATAAGACAACTCAGTGCTGATTTTGTTCATCCTTTATTCCTCTCTGACTGATTTCAGAAACTGTCGCTAACGTAAAACACATAATGTTGAATGGGTGAGTGAGATAACAATCAAGCGTACCTGGATCATATATACTTTTATCGAGTTTATTAACTATTTTATTTTCTTTTGTTAGGCTACCCGTATGGCAACTTCCTAAGTCATATAGCATTGCTAATCTACCAGCTAGATTGCAGTCCACGTCATCTGAGACCACTGTCCAGCGCTTTTTGGTTCAGCGCTTTAAATTTCAGCCGTCGGATCAAATTTTATGATTTTTGTGATCCGTGTGATTTTTGTGAGCGCTGAACCATTCAGTGTTGGGACCACTTTTTGAGGGCTGAACCATTCAGCGCTTTAAATTTCAGCCATCAGATCAAATTTTATGATTTTTGTGATCCGTGTGATTTTTGTGAGCGTTGAACCATTCAGCGTTGTGACCACTTTTTGAGCGATGAATCATTCAGCGTTTCAATCTCGCTGCTAGATGAACTGCGAGCACTTGCTAGGAGAGAGAAGTAGATAGAAGTAATGTTAACTTTTTTCCCACACTTTTTTCTTGATTTGCAACACTTTTTGGCCAATCTAGCAGCTCAATCTAGCCCATAGGAGTTAGCCTTATCAACGAGTCAGCTAAGTCCTATGGGCTAGATTAGCCAAAAAGTGTTGCAGCTCAAAAAAAAAAGTGTCGTCTATTTTGTAACACTAGCTCTCTCCTAGCATTTGCTCGCAATTGAAGTAGCGGCAAGATAGTTGCGTTGAATGGTTCAGCGCCACAAAAATTACATTTTTGCCGAATGGTTCCGCGCATCTAGATTTACTTTTTGATCTGACAGCTGAGATTGGTTGCACTGAACCAAACAGTGTTGGGCGCTGACGTGGACTGCTAATCTAGCTGTTAGATTAGCACTGCTATAGGACTTAGGAGATTGTCCTAGCTAACGTGGACTGCTAATCTAGCTGCTAGATTAGCACACCATAGGACTTAGCCTAAGGGAGATTTACCATAGATTAAGAAGCTTATTATAGGGGCTCCATATGTGTAAGGGAGGTTTACCATAGATTAAGAAGCCTATTATAGGGGCTCAAAGATTTTGGTTCTGAGGGCTCCTATAGATTCAAGTGCCCAAATGTGGATAAGGGGATATTTCACCCATAATAAAAATATTCTTTAATTTTATTTATTACTACCTTATTACCCTTAAATGATTAACCTAAGGCCAAAAACTAAACCTAAACCTAATCAATATTGCCTCTTCTTCTCTTGTTTTTCTCCATCGTCTCTTCTTCTTCTTCGTCTTTTTTTTTTTTTTTTTTTTTTTTTTTTTTTTTGTTTTTTGTTGTTGTTGTTGTTGTTCTTCTTCAATGACGATTAATTATCGATTCTTCGCAAGTAATTACTTCAATCATGTAAGAATCGAAAACCCACCCTTTTTTTGTTGCTTTTGATCGCATAAATAGGTTGGATTTGATCAAATTATGGATTTTGAAATAGTTTCAGAACTATATATGGTTGGGAAAATATGAACTCCCAACCGTATTTGAACCTGGGTTTTTCTACGGTTGAGAGTTCCAGCCGTATAGGATAGTTACGGTTGGGAAAATATAAACTACCAACCTTATTTTAACCTGGTTTTTTTTTGGGTTGAGATTCCCACCCGTATATGGTAGTTACGGTTGGGAAAATTGGAGACTCCTAACCGTATGTTAAATTAAAAAAAATAAATTGATTTTGATTTTCAAACCCTAACTATAAATTAATCTAACTTAATCACTAATCATATTTAATTTAGTTAATCTAATTATTAGCACTAACTAATGGAGAATATTACCATTAACAAAATTAATAGGTTAAGCGATTTTGTTGATTACTATTTCATGACTCTCTACTTCGTCATCTTGTGAGCCCTAAAATCCAAAAGTTTAGAGCCCAATAATAGGATTCTACATTAAATTTCAACTTGGTTCACAATGGCCATAAATTCACATAAAAAACAAACTATTTTGTACTAATAAGGAAAATACATACTGTTAGAGCACTGCTCGGTCGAACTCGCAAGCGTTGTTATCTCACGCTTGTTTGTCAAGTTTAGTTGCAAAAACTATAAGTCTTGATTTCTAGTCTACTTATAGATAAGTCTTGGATTAGGATAGAATGTGTAGTTGAGCTTTAGACTTCACGACGTTCATCGATTGAAGACGAAAAACAACTAAGGGGAGCTTGTGGAACTTCATTAACAAAAGGTATGTGGATACTTGAACTCATCTATCACTCAAAAGTCTATCTATTCTATCTCCTATTTGAGACAAAAGTCGTATAGCTATATAGACTTCAATTATACACATATGATATTTCGAGCTGAGTTTAACTCGCTTACATATTTCTCGAAATATGTGTTGGTAAGATTTCGCTTTAACCAAGTTCATCTTATATTCTTGACGAAAGTCAAAAGATGATCATGTGAAAATCGCCCGGTAGCATCTTACATGATTTGTGTTAGACAGTTATTTGATGTAGTCTCGGAATGTTTCGTATTGATCATTCGATCACTTGAAAATTGCTTTGAAGCTAATAGTATGTGCGAGACAGCTAATCCCGTCTTCCAAGAATGTTTCAATGGTTGAAATGAGAGTTTAGAACAATTGGATTTAAGCATAGTATGCGTACTTTCATATATGTAATCCATGTACGGGAACCATGGTATACATACCCGTATGCGTACTTATTGGTTTTGTGAAAGTCCGGGAACCTGGTATGCAAACCTGTACGCGTACTGGTGTAAGGTTCATGTCCATGAATTTCTGCTGAGTTTGGAAGGTATGCGTACAAGTTCGCGTACTGGCGAAACCCAAACTTACTCCAGCTATTTAGGTACGCGTACCCGTATGCATACATAAGCGGATAATGTTCTAAAATCGTTTTGTTCATGAACTAATACATTTATATATTAAGGAATGCAATCTTTTGCAAACCGTGGCTATAATGTTCATGACTTGATTCGAGTGAATCAAAATCGATTTTGCTTCAATTGTGTCTTGTATACTTCTATGAGAATATAAACAATTGAACAACTCTAAAACTAGTTTCATTTGAGTCATTTGAACTAATTATGGTTAATATGAATATAGTTGATATGAAAGTGTTCATATGGCTAACTTCGGTAACTATTGTTGAGCCAACAAGGTGTACACGTTTAGGTACGGTTACTCATATCTAAATGAAGGTACATTTCATTTGTGTGTAACAAGCTAAGTTCGATCTAACGGTTGAAAGATATTAGCTTGAGTCTAATCACGTTTCATCTAACGATGAATATTGAATGCTTTGTTACCAAGGTAACATTGATTGCAAACCCTGATTTGAAGACTATATAAAGGAGAACTCTAGAAACTGGGAAACCTAATCCCCACACCTCCTGTGTGATACTAGTTGCGACTAGAGTCGATTCTCCTTTAACCTTAGGTTTTTTACGAAATCCTATAGGTTAACGAGTACTTGAAGACTTCATTGGGATTGTGAAGTCAGACCCAAATATTTTCTCTATAGTTGCGTGATCTGATCTTGTTGTTTTCTGTCGTTATTGAGTACTATGTTCTTTAATATTGGCTCGAGATTTATTCTCTGATATACAAGATAAAAAGTAGTCACAAACGTCTTCGTCTCATCGTTTATGATTCCATAATATCTTGTTTCTCTACCATACAATTAAGATTATTGTGAGGTGATTGATATTTCTAGGCTGTTCTTCGAGAATATAAGTCGGGTATATCAATTGGTTCCTGTGGGAGACAGATTTATCTATACAATAGACTTTTCTGTGTGAGATAGATTTGTTTATCAAGTCTTCGAATTTGGGTTGTAGCAACTCTCAGTTGTGGGTGAGATCAGCTAAGGGAATCAAGTGCGTGGAGTCCTGTTGGGATTTAGAGATGTAAGGAGCGCAACTGTACCTTGATCAGTGTGAGATTGGTTAGGGCTCAACTACATTCCAGTCCGAAGTTAACTTGGAGTAGGCTAGTGTATGTAGCGGCTTAATACAGTGTGGTGTTCAAATCTGGACTAGGTCCCCGGGTTTTTCTGCATTTACGGTTTCTTCGTTAACAAAATTTCTGGTGTATGTGTTATTTCTTTTCCGCATTATATTTTATTTTGATATATAATAGAAATATCAAAGGTTGTGCATAGTTCAATCAATTAGATAATCCAACCTTCGGTTGTTGGTATAAATTGATTGACACTTGAACATTGGTATTTGGTACCGTTCAAGTTGTTTCATATAATAATCAGAGTCACAGAATTCTATCTGTTTGATTTGCTTATTACATTGTGAAACAGAGATACAAGTCTTTGATATATTTCCATTGATTGAGTCTGACTGTCAAGTTGATTCTCTTGGAATTATATTGGAGTTGTCCATACAGATTGCTAAGCAAAATATTAGGTGTGGTTGTTGTACCCCCGCTTTTTCAATTGGTATCAGAGCAGGCAAACACATTTAAGACCTCATAAGTATGTGTTTGTAGCGATCTGACTATATGGACAGAGGTGTTATCTCTATAAACGTACCACCAGTCTTCTATGGCTCAAATTACTCATGGTGGAAAATTGCCATGCGTGCCATTCTTCAAGCGCGTGATTTTCAAACATGGGTTTATGTTGTTAATGGCTATGATCCTCAAATGGTTACAATAGATGGTATATCTATTGCAAAGGATATTGGTAGATATGAACCTAACGAGATTCTCGCTGCAAAGCAAAATTCTGACGGTTTTAATGTTATCATACATGCCATTACCCCAGATCTTCAGCACCATGTGACTACTGCTAGAGCATTGCTCGGTCGAACTCGCAAGCGTTGCTATCTCAAGCTTTTTTATCAAGTTTATGTGCCAAAACTATAAGTCATAATTTCTAGTCTACTTATATCTAAGTCTTGGATTAGGATAGTAAGTGAAGTTGAGCTTTAGACTCCATGGCGTTCATCGAATGAAGATGAAGAAATACTCAAGGGAACTTGTGGAACTTCATCAACAAAAGTTATGTAGAGATTTGAACTTATCTATCACTCAAAAGTCTATCTACTCTATCTCCTATTTGAGACAAAAGTCGTATTGCTATATAGACTTCGATTATACACATTTCGAGCCAAGTTTATCTCGCTCATCTATTTCTCAAAATATGTGTTGGTAAGCTTTCTCTTTGGCCAAGTTCATCTTTACTCGTGACGAAAGTCATGTTGATTATTTCAATAACTTGAAAATCGCTTTGATGAAAATAGTTTGTGAATAACAAATATTTTAACATCCTCTAAGAAAGTTTTAATGATTGAAATGAGAGTTTAAAACAAGTAACATGTTTGGATATAAACATAGTGTGTTCTCACATTTGTGTAAAAGTCCAAAACCGGGAACCTAAAGTATGCGTACCGGCGGTTATTGGAAATCCGGGTAAGTACGCGTACGCATACTGGCGGAAGTTTCACGTCCGTGAATTTCTTCTGGAGTTTGGAAGTAAAAACAAACTCAATCCGGTCACTTAAGTATGCGTACCCGTTTGCGTACCTAAGCAGGTTACTTTCTAAAATCGGTTTGTCCATGAACTAAAACATTTATATAACAAGGAATGCAATCTTTGCAAACCGTGGCTATAATGTTCATGAATTGATTCGAGTGAATCAAAATCGATTTTGTTTCAATTGTGTTTGTATACTTCTATGAGATCTAAGCAATTTAACAACTCTCTAACTAGTTTCATTTGAGTCATTTGAACTAGTTATGGTGAAGATGAATAAGGTTAATATGAAAGTGATCATATGGCTAACCATTGGTTAACTATTGTTGAACCGACTAAGTGTGCACGTTTAGGTACAGTTACTCAAACCTAAATGAAGGTGCATTTCATTTGTGTATAACAAGCTAAGTTCGATCTAACAGTTGAAAGATATTAGCTTGAATCTAATCAGGTTTTCATCTAACGGTGAATATTGAATGCTTTGTTACCAAGGTAACTTAGATCGCAAACCCTGATTTGAAATCTATATAAAGGAGAACTCTAGCTAGAGGGAAACCTAATCCCCACACCTCCTATGTGATACTAGTTGTATAAGCTATAGTCGATTTTCCTTTAACCTTAGTTTTTTCACGAAACCCTGTAGGTTGACGACTTGAAGACTTCATTGGGATTGTGAAGTGACCGCTGTCGTAAGCGACACAAATATAATTACACTTTCTTACTACTCAAAATATAAATATAGCAAGGGCAAGAAAGGATCGATCCCACAGAGAGGTCTAGGTTGTCAAATTGTTATGGTTTCCTATAAATAACACCGGTAGTTTTGTGATTTTATAAGCGAAAATAAAATAAAAGCAAAACAATAAAAAGTAAACACGCAAATTAAGGATGAGAAAGTATTGGTTAAGGATTTCGTTTTCATTCACTAACATGCTTTTCACAATAAATAGAATTGATATTTAATCTCAACTTTTATCAAAGACCCTAGAATACCTTGATCGCAAGAATATCCCGCAAATCTCCTCATGTCATCAACAAACACATTAAAAGATGCGAATATGAATTCTATCTAAAGGAACAACCTAACGTGTAAAAGCACTAATCAAGTTTAATTCCCTAGATGCATTAAGTTCTATGAAATCAGGCCAATCAAAGCAATTGAACGTGGAAAGCGCACTAATTCAATTTAACAAAGGTTACGATTCACATATGATCATAAGAATATATCACTACAAACTATAATCATATTATGCTACTTGTATCCAAGGAATATCACTTTTGCGTATAATAAACCCTAAACTAGCAATAGATGTGATTAGAAGTTCTACCAATTTGCAACTCGGTCAAAACAATCAATCAATCATGAAACAATATTTCCAGAGAATTGCAAACGATAATTATGAGACAAAACTAATATATTGAATCAAAGAATCATATTATGTGAAATCCAACTATTCCATAACCAAAAGATAATTAGGTACTCATATTCAAGGAGTTCATCACAAGAAGAAAGAGAAGTTTCATGTTCTAAACCCTAGAAAACAAGTAGAGATAATAAGATAACGTCCTCCAAAAATTGTAGAAGTCTTCCCTTTTATAGTCTTTTTCTCCTTCCAAAACTAGGTTTTGTCTTCAAAGTCCATTAGTTGGAAATTCACCCGGCCCACCATGGAGAGAAACCCGTGTAGAAATTGTCCCAAAAACGCTCGCCGGAAAACTGGGATTGTGGCCGGAATCCCACCGGAATCGTCGCCGGAAAATATTTCAGGTGACCGGCCAAGTCAAACCGGTCACCGGTCAACGGGTCAGAACGGGTCAAGGTCCAACTCGGGGTCAAATCGCTGAGTCAACACCGGAGTCGGAGATCGGGGTCGATGGAGTCGGGTCGAGTCGGTTGTGTTGGTGATCTAACGGGGCTGACTCGCCGGGGCTCCGGTCTTTGCTCAAAGCCGAGCGGTGTAGCACAATCATTGTGCATCACTACGCAAGTCACAACCATGTTGGCCCTTCATTCCTCTCAAGCTCAAATTTGGATCCAATTCAAACTCCACCCAAAATTCTTGTAGCTTAACTCATTCACACAAACAAATTCACTTCCCAATCCAGGCTTTGCGTCATGCCATTCCCATCTGCAACTTCAATCCCAAGCCATTGCGAACTCCAAATGTGTCATGGCAGCAACACCCATTCTCTGCCAATTCCCTGCAATTGCGTCGCTTCAAAGCAACCCATTGCGGCACTGCTAATAACTAAAGAAGAGCAAGCACCATGTGCATTCCCATCCATTACCACTACTCAACCCCTATCACTTGCACAATTTGCAGCTCCTGATCTACCATCATGATCCACTTCTGCCTCACAACATGGCAGCACATCACAGCATCTGCTCCATTCATCCATGCATTTGCAGATTCAAAAACTCAGCTCCTCATCTGTTACTTCCATGTCAGTAGCAGCACAACCACCTGCTATTTCCTACAAACCATCTACCCTGCACTCCACCATTCCTATCCCAAATCCACTGCAATCTCATCTGCTGCTCAGCTGCAATACCTCCCTGTAGTTCTGTAGCCTCAATGCCACCAGAACCCACTTATTTCAAGCCTCAGACCTGGCATCTGCCATCAAAACCAGCATCACTCATTCAACTCCACCAACACCAGCTGCTGCGACTACAACTCTCAAACTCGCCTTTTCGCCAACTTGACCCCGCTCCGTGTAATCCATTCATCACTTCACCTCAGTTCATTCCTAGCCTCGCTTCACACCATGGCACACCGACCCTTAGCTCCACCTCGCCATACTCAAATTCCTTCAATCTATGTCGCAACTCCATCACTCAACCCCACTCGAGCCGCAACAAATTGCCAAAGCCGAGGCCAAA
Organism: Papaver armeniacum; assembly: GCA_023531295.1. Lineage (NCBI taxonomy): Eukaryota > Viridiplantae > Streptophyta > Magnoliopsida > Ranunculales > Papaveraceae > Papaver > Papaver armeniacum. The sequence goes on from JAJJWW010003607.1 coordinate 138,901, forward strand.
TCCACGACTACAGCCACATCGCAACCCCAAAGCTCACAAAGATCAGCCTTATCTCGCCCAGCCATGATGGCCTGGCCTTTGTGACTCATATCTCCACCTGCAATCAGCAAAGACAAAGCTCAACCGCAACTTCGAGGATCCACCATTACACCCGGATTCGCCAATTTCTCGGTTGTATTACAACCCATCCCCCTTCAATTCAATCAAAACCAATTTCATCCATTTCAATGACCTACACAGTAAAGCACTTTCACACCACCGGCACTTCCAGCCCATGTCTAATCCTCGCCGTAGTTCAACCTCCATTGCAGCCTCGGTGTCGCCAAGCAAGCCATCTCGGCCTCGCAATAAAGACACCAAAGCATCCTTGCAATCTTCATCCGATTAGCAACACACATCACCCGCCGCTCACCCAACCAACTCCTCCGCAACACAACCAGACCTCCAATGTTCACGGTCCAAAGCAACTCAACCCGCAACTCTATTCATGATGTCACTCTGTTTCAATTCCAAGCCCCTTGCAACAACCAACAAAGAACACCGCTCGTCTACAACCCGAGCATCTAGCCATTAGAGCCACCAACATCACCTGCAACTTTGCTCGTATTTTAAACTCAAGACATTGCCCCTGTGACTCCATCCATTTCCATTCAATCTTCAGTTGCATTGCCATCAAAACCAGCACGTTTCCTGCCTGCAATTTCCATCAATTTCTGAGATTTGAACTTGAAACCCTAATTTTCATAAATCCCAATTTCTTCTCGATTCACCAGCAGAATCTATTTCGGTGACACGATTTTCGGGGTTCTTCCCGAGACCAACAATAACATCACCATACTTTCTTTCTCCGATTTCTCTCGATTCGAACGGCATCATCTTCTTCTTCAGTGAACACACGAGACTTAAGTCCGTTACTCATAGAACCTCAAGAACAATCCCCTTATGAGTCCATCTTCGACCTTCAACAAAGAAACCCGTTCGTGATTCACTCATAAGCCAAACCCATCTCTTTCGTCTTCAATTCTCTCGATTAACAACATTCTTTCTTCCTCTCATTCAAGTGAATTGGTTGATAGAAATGAGAGAAATACTCGAGGGTTTGGTTAACAAGGACGGTCCGGATCTCGAGTGTAACTATGGGCCGGATCCGGTGTTGCTATGGGCTTAATCTTTTAGCATTTCTTATAAACACATCCCAGGCTATCCCTTAACCGTGCGCGGGCTGTCTTTAATACTTCTCCAAAACAGAGTTGCCCCTTAACCTTTGCTAGGCTCCAAATAGTGTTCTCCAGAGAAATGGCAATTACGCCCTTTTTGCTCAAACTGGGTGATTTCTCCTTCTTTTCGTCCGTGCGACTCCAGAGTACCTAATAACTCAAAAGCACACATAAGATACATAATTCACAAGAAAACTCGCAAAGAAAGCATAAATACTAGATATTAAATACGGTGTATTCTACACCTATCAAATTCCCCCACACTTAGACTTTGCTAGTCCTCGAGCAAATCAAACAAAACAATAAAATACAACAACTCCGTGTCGTCGAGGCTACGGTCACTTTTAGCATAAATAACAAGCCTTTAAACCCCTAGGTGTCCCTAGTGGACGAGTTATAGTCTCGTGAAGGTTTACTAGAGATATACCTACAAAACCTATATTTCAAACTCCGTCTATTCGTGACAAATCAATGAACGAATCCAAGATGACTACAGGAGGAGATACCTTGCAAATTCAATTCAATTATTAGTAAATAAACTCTAATTAGATAGTCGAACAAGCCACAATACTCGGAAACTCAAACCACAATCACAATGAAAAGATTAAGAAGATGGACATAGATGTAGATGTTGGCGAATATTCACAAGTGTTCGATGTTTCCCATATCTCGTAAGAAGGTCCAGCTAAGATGAACCTAATCCTATTGATTGAGCTACTTCGTGCTGAATGCTACATCAAATCAATTGGCATATACAAGGGAACCAAGAGTGACTTTATTCAACACAATAATAATTTTTTTTTTTTTTTTTTTTTTTTTTTTTTTTTTTTATGATTGGATCAAACTGGATCCAATTTCTTTTTTTTTTAGACGGCATGATTAGATCTTTTGGATCCAAGCGCATGCTTCTTGTCAGCAAGTACATGATAGTTGCCTTGGATCCTGCATTCCACGCTTGTTTAGGCGACGGAGACAGGGACTACGTTTCACACATCTTTGCTATTCCCAATTGTCTTTTTTTTCCGTTTTGGTCTAATTGATCGGTCTTTTTTTTTTTTTTTTTTTTCATAAATTTTTTTCATTTTTTTTTTTTTTTTTTTTTTTCATTTTTTTTTTTTTTTTTTTATGTAACTCAACCACTCTATTTCATCCTAGCAGTAATAACACGTCGATGTTTAGTGACCCACCAAAGCACTTAGAGAATAATAGATAAATATGGAAAAATAAAAATAGAATGTGATATGGTGATATTCCGAGATATGGTAACAACTATCATGTTAATTTGTGATTTCTGAGCTATATTCGTCCCTTTTAGTTAATTGGTTCTCAACTCCTGCATTCAAAATGGTTCCATCCACTAATGGTGTCAAAAACAAACATATAAATGCTCCCCCACACTTAAACTTCACATTGTCCTCAATGTGTAAAACCGAAAGTTCTGAATTCTGACGTAACAGCAGATAAAACGCAAAAACTGTGCAAATTGGTAAGGAATTTGGAAAAACTCCATTTCACAAAAGTTGTTCGTCTACGTGTTTTCTACACAGTGTCAAAATTTAACAGTGTTTCGATAAACGGTCTGACAGTTATGGTCTCTGGACTGAACTACGCGCAGTCTGAAATTTTCTGACGAAAAGGTATTCGTCATAATTCTCTTCTAAGATAGATTACGGACTCAATGAAATTAAACATGGGGATTCAAATATTAAATAAAAACAGTAAAAAAAATAAATAAACGAAACAAAAATAAAAAGCAAAAGGATAAGAAATACAAAACCGGTGGGTTGCCTCCCACTAAGCGCTTGTTTTAAAGTCGACGGCCCGACTTAGCTTCTCGCAAGATTCATTCCCCATACACCAATAATCTGAAAAGTTGGGGATCCTTCCATAGAACCTGTTTTTCAAACACTAGCTTCACACAAATATTAGTAATATAAAGCAAAAGTGAAGCTATGAACCGATAAAAGCTTCCCCCACACTTATTCTTGTCCACACTTGGAAGCGTATAAAGAATATAGAAGTCGGGTACTTCCACGGTTTCGGGTTCCATAACCTGCATAGTATGAGAATCAAGTGTCTCTAATGGTGGAAAACGAGAAACAAAGTCAGTCAACAATATTCTCGAAGCACATACATTCAAACCAATAAGAGGTAAAGGAGAAGAAACAATAGGCAAAGGGTTAGATAAACCTTGCACAATCTCTTGTATTACGGAATCCTCTTCATCTTTGAAAAACTCAAGTGAATTATTCACCTCTTTTATATCATGGTCCTCTATTAAACCTTGCAACCATTCTTCGTCCGTTTCTGCCTTAACCAAAGTCTCGACATAAACATTATCATTACAATCATGCACAAGTTCAATTGGGTCTTCCATAATATTGGTCATAACGGTCTCATTCTCAACATACTCCTCTTTGTTGTAAGGTACATAATCTTTTGCGGATCCAAATTTTATCATAAGAAACTTTTTTAGAACACTCGTAAATGCATCATCCTCAAGCTCCACCCTTTGAATAGGCTCTTGATCATTATTAAGATCAATGCTTGAGTAATCTACACAAGTGTCAACATATTCCTCTTCATCTTCATCTTGATCCCAAAAAGACTCCTCGGAGATGTCACCATGAGTTGTTTCAAGCAATGTTTCATAATCACCGTCACTATCATAGTCAACATAAGATTGTTCCTCGCTGAAATTAGTGTTGTTAATCTCGAACTCATCCTTTTGAATAGGTGAATGATCATTATTACGATCAAGAGTTGAGTTAACTACACAATTATCCACGAAAGTGTCCAAGGATTGGCCTTTTTCAACATTAGCATCAATCAAATAGTCATCACAAACCATATGCACATTAGAATTATCCATATCTTCCTTGTATTGATCAATGTCTCTTCGCAAGATAGTCATACCTTCACGAAGTTCTTGGAGTTGCTCGTTTGTAGTCTCTTTAGCTTTTTGAAATTCCTCTTGTAAAAAGTTGGAAACTTTATCTATAAAATTAGAGACTTTTTGTTCAAGAGCATAAGAATCCTCCCATCCTTGTTGTTGTTCACACACATACTCACCATAAGGTTGTTGAGGAAAACCATAAGGTTCCATGGAATATTGGTCATAACCAATAAATTGGTTTTGATTATACCCATGGAATTGGTAGTTATCATATTGTTGAGGTTGAAACCCGTATCCATTGTTCCAATATGCTCCTTCCATAGAAATAAGCACCTGAAATAAGATTCTCAAACCAAGGTTAGAACCCAGAAAATAAGAAAAAAGAAAAAAAAAACTAAATAAAAAAATAAGAAACCAAAAACAATTAACAACATTTGCCTCCGGCAACGGCGCCAAAATTTGACCGCTGTCGTAAGCGACACAAATATAATTACACTTTCTTACTACTCAAAATATAAATATAGCAAGGGCAAGAAAGGATCGATCCCACAGAGAGGTCTAGGTTGTCAAATTGTTATGGTTTCCTATAAATAACACCGGGGTTTTGTGATTTTATAAGCGAAAATAAAATAAAAGCAAAACAATAAAAAGTAAACACGCAAATTAAGGATGAGAAATATTGGATAAGGATTTCGTTTTCATTCACTAACATGCTTTTCACAATAAATAGAATTGATATTTAATCTCAACTTTTATCAAAGACCCTAGAATACCTTGATCGCAAGAATATCCCATAAATCTCCTCATGTCATCAACAAACACATTAAAAGATGCGAATATGAATTCTATCTAAAGGAACAACCTAACGTGTAAAAGCACTAATCAAGTTTAATTCCCTAGATGCATTAAGTTCTATGAAATCAGGCCAATCAAAGCAATTGAACGTGGAAAGCGCACTAATTCAATTTAACAAAGGTTACGATTCACATATGATCATAAGAATATATCACTACAAACTATAATCATATTATGCTAGTTGTATCCAAGGAATATCACTTTTGCGTATAATAAACCCTAAACTAGCAATAGATGTGATTAGAAGTTCTACCAATTTGCAACTCGGTCAAAACAATCAATCAATCATGAAACAATATTTCCAGAGAATTGCAAACGATAATTATGAGACAAAACTAATATATTGAATCAAAGAATCATATTATGTGAAATCCAACTATTCCATAACCAAAAGATAATTAGGTACTCATATTCAAGGAGTTCATCACAAGAAGAAAGAGAAGTTTCATGTTCTAAACCCTAGAAAACAAGTAGAGATAATAAGATAACGTCCTCCAAAAATTGTAGAAGTCTTCCCTTTTATAGTCTTTTTCTCCTTCCAAAACTAGGTTTTGTCTTCAAAGTCCATTAGTTGGAAATTCACCCGGCCCACCATAGAGAGAAACCCGTGTAGAAATTGTCCCAAAAACGCTCGCCGGAAAACTGGGATTATGGCCGGAATCCCACCGGAATCGTCGCCGGAAAGTACCTCAGGTGACCGGCCAAGTCAAACCGGTCACCGGTCAACGGGTCAGAACAGGTAAGAACGGGTCAAGGTCCAACTCGGGGTCAAATCGCTGAGTCAACACCGGGTCAGGACTGGGTCAGATGGAGTCAGGTCTGAGTCAGTTGTGTTGGTGATCTAACTGGGCTGACTCTGCCAGGCTCCAGTCTTTGCTCGAGCCAAGCAGGTGTAGCACAATCATTGTGCATCACTACGCAAGTCACGACCATGTTGGCCCTTCATTCCTCTCAAGCTCAAATTTCAGATCCAATTCAAACTCCACCTGCAAAATTCTTGTAGCTTAACTCATTCACCTGCCAGCAAATTCACTTCCCAATCCAGGCTTTGCGTCATGCCATTCCCATCTGCAACTTCAATCCCAAGCCATTGCGAACTCCAAATGTGTCATGGCAGCAACACCCATTCTCTGCCAATTCCCTGCAATTGCGTCGCTTCAAAGCAGCCCATTGCGGCACTGCTAATAACTAAAGAAGAGCAAAGCACCATGTGCATTCCCAGTCCATTACCACTACTCAACCCCTATCACTTGCACAATTTGCAATGGCTCCACGGTCTACCATCATGATCCATACGCCTCACAACATGGCAAAGACATCACAAAGATCTGCTCCATTCATCCATGCATTTGCAGATTCAAAAACTCAGCTCCTCATCTGTTACTTCCATGTCAGTAGCAGCACAACCACCTGCTATTTCCTACAAACCATCTACCCTGCACTCCACCATTCCTATCCCAAATCCACTGCAATCTCATCTGCTGCTCAGCTGCAATACCTCCCTGTAGTTCTGTAGCCTCAATGCCACCAGAACCCACTTATTTCAAGCCTCAGACCTGGCATCTGCCATCAAAACCAGCATCACTCATTCAACTCCACCAACACCAGCTGCTGCGACTACAACTCTCAAACTCTGCCTTTCTGCCAACTTGACCTGCTCCGTGTAATCCATTCATCACTTCAGCTCAGTTCATTCCTAGCCCTCAGCTTCACACCATGGCACACTGACCCTTAGCTCCACCTGCCATACTCAAATTCCCTTCAATCTATGCTGCAACTCCATCAGCTCAACCCCACCTGAGCTGCAACAGTGCCTCAGGCCAGGCCAAATCCACAGCTACAGCCACTGCAACCCCAAAGCTCACAACACCAGCTTATCTGCCCAGCCATGATGGCCCTGCTGTGACTCATATCTCCACCTGCAATCAGCAGCACAAAGCTCAACTGCAACTTCAGATCCACCATTACACCCGGATTACGCAATTTCTCGGTTGTATTACGGCCATCCCCCTTCAATTCAATCAAAACCAATTTCATCCATTTCAATGACCTACACGGGTAGCACTTTCACACCACCGGCACTTCCAGCCCATGTCTAATCCTCGCCGTAGTTCGACCTCCATTGCAGCCTCAGTGTCGCCAGCAAGCCATCTCAGCCCTGCAACAGCACCAGCATCCTTGCAATCTTCATCTGATTAGCAACACACATCACCTGCCGCTCACCCAACTGACTCGCAACACAACCAGCCTCCAATGTTCACCGGTCCAAAGCCAACTCAACCCGCAACTCTATTCATGATGTCACTCTGTTTCAATTCCAAGCCCCTTGCAACAACCAACAAAGCAACACCCGCTCGTCTACAACCCCGAGCATCTAGCCATTAGAGCCACCAACATCACCCGCAACTTTGCTCGTATTTTAAACTCAAGACATTGCCCACTGCAGCTCCATCCATTTCCATTCAATCTTGAGTTGCATTGCCATCAAAACCAGCACGTTTCCTGCCTGCAATTTCCATCAATTTCTGAGATTTGAACTTGAAACCCTAATTTTCATAAATCCCAATTTCTTCTCGATTCACCAGCAGAATCTATTTCAGTGACACGATTTCTGGTTCTTCCTGAGACCAACAATAACATCACCATACTTTCTTTCTCTGATTTCTCTGATTCGAACGGCATCATCTTCTTCTTCAGTGAACACACAGACTTAAGTCCGTTACTCATAGAACCTCAAGAACAATCCCCTTATGAGTCCATCTTCGACCTTCAACAGCAAAACCCGTTCTGTGATTCACTCATAAGCCAAACCCATCTCTTTCGTCTTCAATTCTCTCGATTAACAACATTCTTTCTTCCTCTCATTCAAGTGAATTGGTTGATAGAAATGAGAGAATACTCTCGAGGGGTTTGGTTAACAGGGACGGGTCCGGATCTGAGTGTAACTATGGGCCGGATCCGGGTGTTGCTATGGGCTTAATCTTTTAGCATTTCTTATAAACACAACCCAGGCTATCCCTTAACCGTGCGCTGGCTGTCTTTAATACTTCTCCAAAACAGAGTTGCCCCTTAACCTTTGCTAGGCTCCAAATAGTGTTCTCCAGAGAAATGGCAATTACGCCCTTTTTGCTCAAACTGGGTGATTTCTCCTTCTTTTCGTCCGTGCGACTCCAGAGTACCTAATAACTCAAAAGCACACATAAGATACATAATTCACAAGAAAACTCGCAAAGAAAGCATAAATACTAGATATTAAATACGGTGTATTCTACACCTATCATGAAGCCAGACCCAACTATTTTCTATGTAGTTGCGTGATCTGATCTTGCTATTTTCTATCGTGATTGTGTACAATCGTAATATTGGCTTGAGATTTATATCTCCGATAGGCAAGATAGAAAAGTAGTCACAAACACCTTCATCTCATCGTTTGTGATTCCACAATATCTTGTTTCGTTAATCGATTAAGATTATTGTAAGGTGATTTATAATACTATGATGTTCTTCGGGAATATAATTCCGGGTTATCAATTGGTTCTGGTTCACATTGATTTATCAAAAGACGGAACAAAACTCGTAGGTATATCTGTGGGAGACAGATTTATCTTTTCAATAGAATTTTCTGTGTGATACAGATTTGTTTATCAAGTCTTCGACTTTGGGTCGTAGCAACTCTTAGTTTTGGGTGAGATCTGTAGTTGCAGGAAATCCCACAATACATCCCTCACAAGAATTCATAATAATCAACACATCTTTAAGATCAACAATCACACTTTTTATTAATTGAGTTAAAGAATTTTACAAAAAGGAAATGAAATCAAGAATACAACTATTGCTCTAGACTTTCTCTCTCCTCAAAACTTTCCCTCCACTCTAAAAAGATCTCTCTCTCTCTTAAGCCTGCTCGGCTCTTTATATAGGATATTACATAGTGGGTGACAGCTAAGCTGTCCTTTATTTTAGGATCTGACTTGCGATATTCTCGCAAGTATACAAGTGTTAGATTTCGCAACACTCCTAAATCTCGCTAGGTCTCCACATCTTTCTCGTGTTTAGGTCGTCGTCATCTCATTGCGTCATTTACGTAACAGATTGCGATATCTTATGATATGTTGTATAAAGATTTCACAAAGGTATTGATGTTGCGATATTCTGATCCTACATCTTGCCTCTTCTCATGTCTTCTCTGCGAAGGAGAGAATGTCATGAGAATTAGTACTTCAAAATGCCGCAGCCGTTCATTTTTCCATGCTCTTCTGTATTGACATGATTCCGTACTTTTATGCGAGGAATTTATTACACGTATTTCCTCTTCCTTTCATTTCTTGACACGTCTTTTTCAACCGTTATTTCTCAACCGTTCACGTCTACTCTTCGCATTAAATGTGCTTATCTTCTCGAGAATTCTTCTCTCTATATATATTCTTCTCATTCTTCTCTTCTTCTTTTTTACTTTCCTTCTCATTTTTTCTGCAACTTTTCTTCACCGTTTCTCCGTAAATTCCGCTCATGTACTGTAAATTTTCTTGTTTCTTCTTCTTTTGATCTTTAATTTCTTCTTCATTCCCATACTTAAAATGCCTCCAGTTGGTCGCAAATATGAGACTTCTCTCGAAAGAATTCAGAAAGATCTCGAAGAGAAGGGTTTTACATTAACCACTATTCCCAATCAAGAATCTAAATCCATTCTTTCTGCCAAATTGTTTTCTGATCATCATTGTGATGATAAAGAAATCATAGTTTCACTTGGTCAGATTCTCGCTGGCCTTCCTATCCCTCGTTATGATCCAAATCTTCCCTTGTTTTATGAAATTCTTGCTCATGCGAACTTCTCGCGAGCCATCTACCAATTAAGTGGGGACTGCATTCGCTTAATACTTAAATTCACCAACCGCGGTGCTGGTAAAGGATCTCTCTATCCAAAAGAAGTTAGGGATCCCAAATATGAGGATTTAGAAATACTCGCCGAAAAATACACCGTGGAGAGTTTCTTTGAAAATTATGAAGTAATAAACATGAAAAATGATAAAACTCGCTGGGGTGCTCGCTTAAAGAGGAAAGAAAATGTTGCCAGCGATAGAATACTTATGCAGGATATTGATTGGCATTTTGGCAAGAATAATATTCCTCGTCACTCTAAAGATGACAGATGGTGCGTCTTTCCACTGGTTTTGAAGGGACCTTATATTTCAGGTTCAAATGTGCTTCCTGCGAATCTCGCCACTTATCAACCTTGGGTATTTAATTGGCCCGAGAAAGCGAAATAAGTATGTCTTCAAATCTTGCTCACTTCATAATCTTTCATTTGTTGTTACTTTCTTGTTCTCTAATTCTTGCGAAAATTTTAGATTAAAAAGCTGAGATCGAGCTATAATAGGACTGGGAAGGCTAGCACTTTATCTGCTCTACGCTCCATCACAGATGAAGTAAGAAACATTTTTTATACTTTTAACAATATTGTTGCCTCTGTTTCTTATCTTCATTTGTGTGCGAAGGTTGGTGTTGTAGTTGTTGAAGAAGAAGAAGGATCAAAGGTTGCGAGGACCAAAGGAAAAGGTAAAGGTTCTCTTCGCAAGGAGAAATCTGCTGTCCCACCTTCAAAAAGAAGCGAAAAGTTCATTCTCCTTCTCCTTCAAATCTTCATTCTAGCGAAAGTTATGATGATGATGATAATGACATTGATGGTTCTTTCTCAAGAGAAGATTTTCCGCCTGAATCTTCAATGGCACAATTGTCTAGTATCTTCTCTGACTCCATGCAAGGGATCGGGGATGATCATCTCAATGATACATGCAGAGCTCTTGCAAACATCTGTGATGCCCCTTTACTAGATGGTGGTGATTCTCTTCATGGGGTCTCCAGATCAGTGACTCATAGCTTTCTGAATTCTCTTGGTATCTTGGTATGCCTTCATTTCTCTTTTTCTTAATAATTATGATTTAAAGTTATACTATATCTTGACAATTTCTTTATTTTCCTTCGCAGACTGGGAAGGCTTCTTTCGCTGTTGCCTCAGATTTGGAAAAAAGACGTGGGATTCTTGAAAAGAAGAATCTTCAACTTCGCAAGAGAAATGAAGAATTAGAAGCTGAAGCTGTTGCTCTTCGTGAAAAGAACAAACAATTAGAAGCTGATTCTTCTACTCAAAAGAACAAAATATCTAGTCTTCAAGATGCCAATAAGCAACTTTATGGTATGGAATTTTTCCCTTTTCCTTTATTTTGTTTTCTCATTATCCTCCCTCATCTTAATTTATCATTTTCGCAGACGTCTATGATCTTTCTGATAAAGCCATTCTCCTTCATACATTCCCCAATTCTATGGATAATAATACCCTTCTTGAACACCTTAATAATTCTTTGAATAGTTTTTCAAATGACAAGATTAAATCTCTTCCCATAAACGAACTCATATCCAAACTTCGCCTCTTAGAAATTGACCATAGATCCAGTTTGGGCTTAGACAACAAATTTAAACATTTTTATCTTGACTCTAAAGAGAAAATCAATACTTTAAGAACCAAAATCAGTGATCTCATAGATGATAAAGATCACATCTCTAGTCAAGGTGCTCAAGCGTTAGCGAAATTCCAAAAAACTCTTCATGAGGTTCAAATTGAACGAGATGATTCTAACCGCAGAAATGCCATACTTAGCGAAAGAGATATTCAAATTCGCTCCCTTCTTCTCATAAATAATGATGATGAATTCGCTTGGGCTGCGAAAGTTCTAGATGACGCCAGAAGTAACTTAGGTGTAAATGTTAGTCTTCAAGCTGAGCACACGGCCTTGGTTAGGGATATGATTTCTGACAGAGAAGGTTGTTAATTTTTCTTCTTTATTAATCGTTCGTCTTTCATAAATTATTATCAAGTTATTGACTCATTGTTATATGTTCGCAGAAGTTGAAGAGAGATTTCGCAAAAGAGTTGATGAACTTGAGTCTGAAAAGGAGCATCTCGCAAAGGATCTTTCTTCTCGCAATGATAAATGTTCCAGACTAAAGAGTCAATTAAAGATTACTGTTGCGAACTTTAAGAATGACGTTATTCTTTTTCGCAATCAGACTATTAAGACGGTCTGCGACGACAATAACATCCCTCATTCTACATATCCTTGCCTCTTAGAAGAAATCCCCAAGAACGCAACTCCTCACGGATATTTACGACGGTGATGCTAGTGAAGAAGAGAAATCTCGATGGAGGTGAAGAAGAAGAAGGATTTGATGAAGATGATGAAGAAGAGGAGTCAAACAAGAAATAGTTTTGTTTCCTTCTTTCTCTTTTTGTAATATCTGTACATTCATTCTTTTAATCTCCAATCTTTGTAATATTTTCCTGCGAATTTCTTGAATCTTCAAATGCAAGTTCTACCTTTTTTGTTCCTTTTCTGCACATATTAAAAAAGCAATTCTTTTTTGCAATATGGTTAATCAATATATTATCAATCTTTCATTTTATTCGTGCGTAAATCAATCATATGGACACAAATAACATGTTCTTATTTTATTCATTCCCATACTTGCCTCTGTTATTTGTATTCAAATGAAAGATTAAGCAAGTTACTTTTGAATAGCAACATGTATTCATGCCTCGGTCTGCATTTGTTTTCTGCTGAATTTTCGCAATTAGATATTTCTTGGTTTCTTCCAAGATTTCATTTTTTCTTTTTCTCTTATGTGGTCTTATTTTGCCTTCCTAGTTAAAGGTCTTATTTTGCCACCTCTTGTCATTGCGACAAAATCGCAGGACGTCTTTACACTTTCATGTAATGACTCATTGATCTTATCTTATCATTTCTCTAGTATTATTGCCTATGCAGGATATTTTTCATGCGACAATATGACAGGCCTAAATATTCTTGCGAACATAAAGCCCCATGACATTGCCGTCTTGCGACGAAATCGCAGGACGTCCTTACATTTTTATGTATTGACCCATTGATCTTGTCTTATCTTTCTCTTTTGTATTATTTCCTCTTCAGGATTGTCGCACAAATATGACAAGCCTAAATTTTCTTGCAAAAATAAAGCCTCATGACATTTGCGTCTTAAGACACTTATCATCTCCCTAATGGAGGGTGCCGCCCTTATCTTACCCCTGGTTGCCCCTTCAAGGAGGCGTACCTCTACCATACAAGGTTGGCTCCTCCCATCCGGTCTTAACAACAACTAGTTGTTTTCGCAACCTCTTATCCCTTTTGCCTATAGGTCTTATGGTTACGAGACTGCACCCTAAGTGGGGTTTTCTTCGGGCCGAGTGCAGTATATGTCAAGACTTGCCAAGAATGGCCGAGACACTTCAAATGCCCCAGGCACTCTTGGCTCAACCGTGTACCTCGGCGCCTTGATCAGATGCCGCACTCCTAAGAAGAGACCCTCAGTCGTCCAACCTAAGTCATAAGCTTAGGTTGAAAATCCAAGGTACCTCTCCTGGATGGGCTTTATTGACCCCAAATATCCATGACTCAGGTTCCGGGCGGTGTAACCTTTTCATTTGAGCCATGCAACGGTACCCCCTTCTATGACGCACTTTAGGTCTTACATTTGCCTCTTGCGAAATTTTGATTTCGCGAACTAGGGTGTACGCCATAGAAGGTTCGCCCGTTTCTGATTGCTTTGTTTCTTCTTCTGCATATCAGCTCTTTTGTAATTTCGCAATCTCATCTTTGTCATTCATAAAATATATTTTCTTCTTCTGCATATTAGCTCTTTTGGAATTTCGCAATCTCATCTTTGTTATTCATAATTTTTTTTTTTAAACAAATCAACCATACATTTTTCTTTCTTCTCCCAATTTTTATTTTGGCAGTCAACAAGTACATTCATTCTTTAAGTCTCTTACTTCTGCTACTTTCTGCCTCTGCATTTTTGAAATTTTCTGTTATTTTCTTATCCTTTGCGAAATCTTTGTCTCTTCTTATCTTCAGCATGCATTGGTTTCGCAGCGATTCTTCTTCTCTCTGTTCTATTGCATCTACCATCAATCTTTCACTTTTTTTGTCTTTCTCTGATGTTATGTTTCCAATTCTTCTTCTTCGCAGCTCTTTCTTGGCAAGATTCTACATCAATTTCATAACACTTCTTTCCTGCAATCCATGCTCCTTTTACTATGACGATACCACTCGGATGAGGGAACTTGATACATTGATGGAAAGTTGATGCTACACCTAGAATCCCTTGTAACCAAGGTCGTCCAATCAATGCGTTATATGGTGATTCCACATCGACTACACAGAACAGAATTTCAGAGGACAATCCTTTCAGTGGAATTCGCATATTGATTTCCCCTTTAGGTTTATTGGCAGTACCATTAAAACCATAGATCTTGTAAGTTGAAGGTATTAGATCTTCATCTTTTCCTCCCATAGTTTTATAAGTATGATAAAAAAGGATATCCACAGAATTTCCAGTATCGATTAAAATTCTGTTGATTGCCCATGAATTCTTAGCTTCATCATCTTCATCATCACTAGGTTTTGGGTTAATCTCTAATCTTACCACTAATGGGTTATCGTGCATCTTGCCATCCTCAGGTACTTCTTCTGCGGTGAACGAAATAGTCTGCTTTTGCCATTCTTTCAGTGGCGATGTCTTCGCAATGTTCATTATTTCTCTGTCATCGGCATCTCTTGCGAAGACCCTGCTGAGAGTGTTATCGTGAAAGTATTCAATCGTTTTGTACGAATGTACAATAGAGTGACAAAACAGATTCTTTGCCTTTGCTCCAACTTCTATTACAAATGTTTCTCCTCCTTTTGTTGTATTTACTCTTCGAATTTCTGGCAGTGGTGGTAATGGTTGAGACTGAGGTTGGTTTTTTAGAAAATGATTTAGTTTCCCTTGATCTATCATTCTGAGGATGATTCTTTTTATATTTCTGCAATCATTTGTTGAGTGTCCATGAAAATGGTGATAAGAACAAAATTCATGACTTCTGTCGCTTGTAGGTGGTTCACTCCCCATGTTCCATGGCGCGGGTATGTTTTCCATCAATATTATAGCTTCCCATATTTTCTCCACATTAGCATTCAGTGGTGGCATTTTGATTTCTTCCCATATTATCTTATGACTTCCCCGTCCTCTGTGATGGTTTTGCCTCTGACCTCCATAAGTTTCTTGTGGCTGGTCAAGTCTTTGAATTTTGTTATTTCCACCATGGCTATAGAAATTTCTTTCTCTCTCAAATTCTTCTTGATCACGACTTCCCATAGCTACTAGTTTCTGCTGACTATCTCCCATTATCCTTTCTTGTTGTCCTTGCGAAGTGCTCGCCACTGTATTTATCAACTTAGGTAACAAACTTGTATTCGCTGCTTTTGAACTTGTGTTCGCAACTGGGTATGATTCCATCTCATTTTGCTTTTCCTCAAGAGCAATATACTCCTCTTGAAATTCTCGCAACTCAGTCATTGTGATCGTATTCTTGATTCTGAAAATTTGAATGTATAACAGATTGGTTGCGAACATAGCGTTAATGAATGATAGAATGATATATCTCTCATCCACACGACCAGCCATATCACTACACATTGTCTTCCACCTCATGGTTAGATGTTTCAAACTTTCGCCAACCCTTTGCTTTAACTCAAATACATCTTCAATGCCAGGTCGCGAGGAATTGTTACTTATATACACCCCTAAAAATGTAGCCTGCAAATGGTTGAAAGATGTTATAGTATTCTTTGGCAAACCTTCAAACCATTTCAAGGCCTCTCCTGTTAAACTTGATGCAAAATATTTGCACAATACAGCATCATGGTTTTCCCATTGTAGCATACATCTCACATAAGCTTTGATGTGTTGTACTGCATAAGTTGTTCCGTCAAAAATGCTGGTTAACGCAGGTAAATTGCACTTTGGGGGTATTCGCAGCTTCTTCTATGGCTTCATCCAGTTGTCTCCTACCTCCTTCTCTTTTATTATTTAACATTCCTCTCATTTCCGCTAGCTCTCTCAAAATTTGTTCATTTACACCAGAATATGGATCCATTGGTCTTTTTAACCCCGCCTCTCTTCTTCTGCGTTCATATCTGTTTTGATTTTCTTGTTCGTCATTTTCTTATCGTCTTTCTCTGTGATCTTCTCTATCATTTCTTTCATGAATTCGCACACCATTATATTTCTCATTTTCTCTTCTTGCCGTCTTTAAGCTCTCCTTTGTACTCTATCATATTCTTCATTGATATTACCATTATTGCGATTTTGTTCACGCCTTCTTTCTCGATTATCATGATTATTCTGGCGAACTGCCTCTTGTAGCTCTTGTTCTTCCACTTCTGCTCTCAGTCTTTCCCTCTCGCAGGCTAGACGTGCTTGTTTAGTATAATGTCTTTCGATTTCATCTTTAATTATTTGTCGATTTCTTTGAACTTCTCTCCCATGTAATGTTCTCCTTCCTTCTCCCTGATTTTCTTCGCCATATCGATTATTTCGTTCCTGACGTTGCCTATTTACCTGATTTCCGTTGTTTTGTCCATTTTGAAGAATTTCACCATGTTGAATATAACGATCTTCTATTATTTCTCTTCTTTCACGACGTTCTTCGTCTGGATTTTGTATTTCCTCTCGAGTAGCTTCATTAGCATTTTCTACAGGCGAATTTCGTCTTATTTCTTCTCTAACTGATCTTGAACTTGATATTGTAGTGCTTCTTGACCTTCTATTTTGTAATCTCATGTTTTCCATCCTCAACTCATGATTTTGCCTTGTCAGATTTGCACGTTCTTATGCTTCTAATCGCCTTTCTTCATGTATTCTTTGCCTCAATGCCTCTAATGCTGCAATCTCTTCATTTCCATGAATTATTCCTCCAATTACTTCTTGGTCTCTCTCCTCTCGTTCATTGCTTCTTAATTGCTGGTCTTCTCCCATTTCATCTACAGAATCTGATCGCCAAGTATGTACACTCACTCTGTCATAATCCAAAGTTCTATTTTGTATTGGTGTACGTTGAATTGGCGGTTGAACTTGATTTTCTCCATTGTTTCTTGTGTTCACTCTTGAAGATTCCTCCATTTCATCTCTCCCTTTTCCAGCAAGTCTCCTACTCCTTCTAATAGTTGTTGGTTGTTTTGATGTATTTCTTCTTCTAGCCATTTTTCAATCTTAATGAGTTGTTGAAAATTATATGAAATTCTTTATCTACTACTCCAAATTCTTTCAAATCACAATATCAACCTTCAATCCCTGTTTCTAGCGCCATTATGTAGTTGCAGGAAATCCCACAATACATCCCTCACAAGAATTCATAATAATCAACACATCTTTAAGATCAACATTCACACTTTTTATTAATTGAGTTAAAGAATTTTACAAAGAGGAAATGAAATCAAGAATACAACTATTGCTCTAGACTTTCTCTCTCCTCAAAACTTTCCCTCCGCTCTAAAAAGATCTCTCTCTCTCTTAAGCCTGCTCGGCTCTTTATATAGGATATTACATAGTGGGTGACAGCTAAGCTGTCCTTTATTTTAGGATCTGACTTGCGATATTCTCGCAAGTATACAAGTGTTAGATTTCGCAACACTCCTAACGCTAGGTCTCCACATCTTTCTCGTGTTTAGGCTGTTGTCATCTGTTGCGTCATTTCTGTAACCAGACTGCGATATCTTCGCAGTATGTTGTATAAAGATTTCACAAAGGTAATGTTGTTGCGATATTCTGATCCTACAAGATCAGCTAAGGGAATCAAGTGCGTAGTATCCTGCTGGGATTAGAGACGTAAGTGTTGATAGTGATTTTTAGTTCAGGGCTAAAAATGTAAAACCCTATATTTAATGCGTCGTATGCAAAAGGATTGAGCCATATTAAAGTAATGAGTTCCCGGGCCTCTCTACTCACACATGTACTGAGCAATTCAGTATATTTATTCAGAATGGTGCATGTAGCAACAATCCCAAACATTTTGTAAACTCTCGCCTACATTATTCATTAGTGTATGGTTTATTAAGTATTTTCCTATGTTATGTTCCCCAGCTGAACCCTTAGTATTGGTATGACATGACAATTAGTGTTCACTCGCAGCTGAGTAACACGAATTTCCCGAAGTATCAAAATTAAGGTCTGCATGAAAATGCTCAATCAGAAGATGCACTAACTTCTCTTTGAGAATAAAAGGATTTTGTGTCAACACACAGAATTTGTTCAATTTGTTCAATTTTGTGATAACTCACAAAATTCAAGTTTTGACCTAATTAATTTGCGAAAATTAGGCCTTTTTGCGCCTGTACAAATATCTCGAACCCTATTGGTCGAGGCCAAACCTAGGCAAGCTAGGAAACTAATCCGCCATGGAGCTAGTAGGAGCAAAGTCCTACCAGAAAAAAAGAAATAAAAGAGGAGCCGCAGAAAATAGGAGCAGCAACAAAAGGAGGCGTGGACATGTCACATGGTCGGCCAGTTTAGGCGCCACCCGCAAACGGCCACGCCCCATGCTGCTTGACCGCCCCCCCTCTTTCATATCGACCAATTAGGTCGCTCTAAATCCGCCACACGCATTAAAAGGCCGAACTATGCCAAACGGCCAACATGTCAAATGGTTAAACAATTCGCCAAACCGCGCCAACATGTTAATCGGCATGCCAACATGCCATGATGTGGTAGTAACATGCCAACGTGCCACAAATAGCACAGCTACGTGCTAACCCAATTTTTGTTCGTGTCCAATGCCATAACAGATTCCAGTTAGGGTATTCCGATCAGAACACGATTCTTGCTTTAGTGGTATTAGTCGAAACCCTAATTTTTGGTCGTGGCCCAAATTACGCCACTTTGGCCCCACAACATGCCACGAGCCATGCGGGACCCATAAAACCCTAAAAAGGCGCCATGCCATGGCCACTTATGGCTATCCTTGCGCCTGTGTTGGTTCCCACATTATGGCCCTGCCATATTCCTTTGACGCGACCATGGCACCATCTGAACAAAAAACGTCACCGTGCCGCGGCCACATGCCACACGCGCTAATTAGGGCTGCAGCATGCCAAACCCTATTTTAGGCAGGGCCGCTACGCCACATGCCACACGCACTAATTATGGTTGCGGCATGCCAAACCCTAATTTAGGCAGGCGCCACTGCACCACTATGCCACTGACAGGCGCCATTACGCCATTATGCCACTACCGGCTCCAACAAGATGTGGCCATAATCAACGACCACTTTCTCTCATAAATTGCAATCTCAGCCGTCCAACTTCGCCACGGAGTTAACCGGCCTATAACAAGTCTCAGGTGACCAACCAAGACTAACCTAATAGTGTCACACGCCATTTTCCTACGGAAAGTCTGATGACTTAACTTGCCACACATGATTATCCGTCATTTAGCTGGCGTACGATTAATCAGAATAGCCAGGTCTTGCACACAAGACCCACTCAGCAATTTGCTGCATATTTTTCACGAAAACACTCGAGACATCAAACATGTCACAAACTGGGGTATGCTCATCAGGGTATTGGTCTGGCGGTTTACAGCGTGCGGCGTGCAACACGCCCATTATAAGAAAGTGTCAGGAAAGCGGGCAGTTAGTGGCGGCAAGAAGTAGTGGGTGTAAACTAACCCGTTTCCTTCATAGTGGGGACGTGGTTTCTAGCATTTACACATTACCCCACTTCTCCATCACTCAACTACTCCCACTTCCTACGAGATCAGGGTGCATTCAATTATGACTTGTATAAATAGGTTTCTACCTATTTCGACCAGACAACAACAGTTTTGGTTAGCAACAACACAAGTATCCAAAAAAACACAAAAGAACTGATAGCTTACAATCCGCAAGCCAGTTCCACATTCTGATACAAGTCATAAAATAACCACACCTTCAGAATTGACCATTCTGGTCTCAACACCTTCGTCGCTTCCCTCCCTAAGACCAATCCTTCTCATTCACTTTGTGACCGAAACAAGACTGGAACAGTCATTTCTTGGTTTAGGCCAGGATTGTACATATTGATCTCTCGAATCTAAAGTACTCCCGTGCAGTGCATTTGTTTAAGGTTTAGATTCGTTAGCTTTGTAGTAGGCTAGTGTCTGTAGCGGCTTAATATAGTCACTAGTACAAACTGACCCTTTTGCCACGCCAAATTGGCGTGTCCATAGGGGTGACAAGCCAATTTGGTTTGGACTTGGCGTGGTTTTTGCTTGCGTGGTTTTAGGTATGACGACGTGGTTTTAGGTAGCTTATAGCCACGCCTGCCTTGCGTGTCTATTTCTGCATGAAATAGACACGCCAGATCCATATAGGCGTTGCTATATAGTGTCCCAAAAACTTAAGTACTGGTACCCTGTAGACACTCGATTCATTGTTTTGGTGTGGCTATTTGGTTCACTATAGACACGCAAATTGCTTTTGGCGTGGCTATTTGGTTCACTATAGGCACGCAAATTTCTTTTGGCGTGGCTATTTGGTTCACTTTAGACACGTAAATTGCTTTTTGGCGTAGCCATTGGTTATCCGATAGATATGCCATATAGGTTTAACGTGGCTATATGTTATGTTTTAGCCACGCTAATTTCACTTACCTTCATCCACGTGGTTGTATTAGGAACCGTTGAATACCATCCACATGTAACACTATGAGCCGTTCATTGGATATCCTATAGACACGCCCCATATAGGTTTAACGTGGCTATATGTTATATTTTAGCCACGCCAATTTCAATTACCTTCATCCATGTGGATGTATTAGGAACCGTTGAATACCATCCACATGTAACGTTGTGAGCCGTTCATTGGAGATCCTATAGACACGCCATATAGCGTGGACATATGTGATGTTTAGCCACACCAATTTACAATTACCTTCATCCACGTGGCTGTATTAGGAACCGTTGAATCTCTTTTAAGATGATGCAATATTGACCATCAAATTAGATGCATCCTACATCGTCCACATGTAACGTTGCGAGCCGTTCATTGGAGATCCTATAGGCACGCCATATAGCATGGCTATATGTGATGTTTAGCCACGCCAATTTACAATTACCTTCATCCACGTGGCTGTATTAGGAACCGTTGAATCTCTTTTAAGATGATGCAATATTGTCCGTCAAATTAGATGCATCCTACACCGTCCACATGTAACGTTGTGAGCCGTTCATTGGATATCCTATAGACACGCCATATAGCGTGGCTATATGTGATGTTTAGCCACACCAATTTATATTGTTTAAGGTGGATATATGTTATGTTTAGCCACGCCAATTAATCTCGAATCGTGTGTCTAAAGCGTGTGACGCCTCTAAGCCGTTCATATATGACGCATCTTATATTTTAGAAATTGTGGTTAAATCTGAAATTCATATATTCCAAAAATTCATATTATTATTAATTAAACAGTAAAAAATGTTGAGCTTTGGTCCAACAGTTTGCAAAAGAAAATATTAAAGAGCATTTATCCAAAAATCATCAGTTTTTCTTCGACTTTTTTGATGGTGGTGTCTCTACATGCAATGGATCAGGTTGTGACATTCTGGACGGGCCAAACCTTATTTTCCTCTGTTTCCCATCTGGAAGTTGGTATGCCTGCTCTACACTTTGTACATATAACTTTCTCCGCGTATTTTTAGTCTTCCCAGGAAGCTTTTCAGAGGATGCATGACTCCCTGAATGTTGCTTGACTGCTAGGTGCTCCTCATTCTGTTTATCATATGCTAGGCTGCTAGGTGTTTTTAGAACACTGTCCAATTTCTTCTCAGAATCTAAAACTGGTTCTGGTTGCTTATGAGGTTTTCCATGTTGTGGAATTTCTGTGACAAGAGATTAAATGTATTATATATATATTCTAAATCCAAGGCGAATTCGTCTGTCATGTGAATTCTCAACAAGAGACAGACAAAAGTCATTTTTTCCAACAATGTAATAAAGCCAACTTCACTGAAGGCCGCACCATTTTTCACAACTGATGCCCATAATAAAATCCGTAACCAAATATCTTTATTCAGTAGATCAATTTTCTAATTTACACTGGCATTCATGTTCCATTTATGTGTTAATATATTTCTGTCTCGTACTTATTCTTTAATCAAACTGAATACATGATTTATGTAAAACAATATATATACTTGATTAACAAAGCAAAAGAGCTAAGAAACTAACCTTGTCATCAGAGTTGGTACAGTTATCTTTCGGCCATGCCACAAAACTATCTTCAGCTTCCCTTAATAACTTAAACTCACCATTTGGTTCGGTTAACACGAACGATGGAACTATAACCTCCTGAATATTGACAACATAGCAGTGTTTAGGAAGATCTTGTCCATGTATTTTATGGTTAGGCACCGTAGGTAAAATACTTCCTCTAGCAACGACGTTTCCCCTAGATCCATTCCAAAAGTCGTATTTTGCTTTCTGCGGAGATATACGGCATATGAACATCATATAAAAAGAAGATGCTAGAATTACCAATATAGATTTACGAAGAAAAAAAATCAAAAAAACATACTCCATTAGATGTCTTAGCCAGAGGTTCTGTCGTAGATGTGCACGACTTCTCTAGAGATACTGAAGGATTTGGTTGGGAATTACTGGTAGAGTTCTGCATAATATTAGGAGACTGCTTCTTAGATCCATCAGAAGGGTTGCTACGTGTAGGAGACTTCCGTAGAGAAGTAGTTGGTTGTGAATTACTGATAGGGTTCTGCATAAGATTAAAAGAGTTAGTTACTTTTGAAAGTTACACATATTTCTATTTTTCTAGGTTCTCTAATTTACACTTGGATCGGTGACTCATATAATTGATATCATCTTTGTGTCTCATATATCTTTCGTAATTAATACGAACTAGATAGACTCGTTTATGTATATTCGACTTACAAATCAAACAAGCCAAGCAACTAACCTTCTTAGCAGGCTCGGTAAGCTTAACGCCATACTTTTGCCAAGGAATCGCTTTTCCAAGAGTTTGTCCTAATGTTTCCATACCATCAAATCGTACGGGTAGACATAAATTCGGTTTTATTACTTCCTCAATCAGGATTTTGTGGCAATCAACCTCTACCCCATCCTTTCCATGTAATTGTTGTTTTCCTGCTAACAGAAAAGCTCTACCTCTAGCAAGGACGTTTTCCTTAGACAGCTGGTCAAAAAGGTAGCACCTTCTACCCTGCGGAAATATATGGCATATGAACATCTTCAAGGGAAAACTTCAAAGCAAATTTGAGATTTAAAATGCATGTAAAAATAAAACAGATACCGGATAAACTGCTGTAGTTGTCGTGATCTCAGATTTGCTCCGATTAGATGGAGCTTTTGATGTCACATCCAGAGTATGTTTCCCCGAATTTTGTTGAGTTACCTGCAGCAGTAGAGTAATATTCCATATTCGGGTAACAAATATACCAAATTCCACCATGAATGCGAAGACACTGATGAATTGAATAGGTAACAAATATACAAGGTTCTCCAAAATACACCCTAGCATCCGTGATTCATATAGTTGATAGCATATTTCAGACTCATATGGTCTTAAGATCATGTAATTGGTTTAAAACACATACCTTCATAACTTTTTTCAGATATTGCGATACGAGATTGGCTTCCGTTGAGTAGAGCACGTGATTTCACAGCCTCGGAATGTTTTGGTTGACTTACCTACATCAGAAAATTGAAATGAAAGATGTACCTTCTTTTTTCAGTGAAACCATTTAAGCACAATGCACAACTGACTCATAATCAAATAGCTAACCACATATCTCGTTCTATAAGGTTCTCTAAAATATACACTAACGTCCGTGATTCATATAGCTGATAGCATATTCGTCTCTAATAACAAACAATATTATATAACTGGTTTGTGTAAAAACATATCCAATGAGTTAATAAAGCAAACAAGCCAAGATCCAAGATGGTTTGATTTAATGGCCAACTAATTTCAGCATCACCAACATCTTTTAAAGTTTTTATCCCAGATTTGCCAAAGGGTAATTTGATGGTTTCATTTAGTACTTCACTAACCCGGACGCTATAGCATGTAACTGAACCCGTCACTCCTGACTTCATTTTAAAAAATATCGCCTTTGTAGAGTAAGCTCTACCAATGGCAACAATGTTGTCATTTTCTCCAGACCAAAGTTTGCATCCTATGCCCTGCAGAAACACATGGCGCATGAGAGATAGTAAATGGAAGATTAAAAATTTAAATGCGTTGGAAAACCATACATCAATGGTAACTTTTTCAGATGACACATTTTGAGATGGAGGAGACTGAGACTTCTTTTTTTGATACTAAAGACGCCGGGGATTCAGTAGAAGCGGTCGGCGTTTTAGTACAAGGAGAGTCCCGCTTCGCGGACCCTTTCATGCTTTCAGATGACTTCTGCGGACCGGATTTCCCTTGTTTTTTGGAAGTTGCTTAACTGATTCTGGACCTATGTTATTCTTTGATCGATTGGAGGCGTTGCTAGGTCCTGTATCCTGTGACTGTAGTTGAACACATTGTTTGAAAAAATCAGATATTGTCTGCCAATTTTTTTAAAAATTTACACAATCTAATCAAAACTCAGTTCACTTACCTTTCCTCCAGACTTGATGATACTGTTGCCCACAATGTTCTTAATGTCGACTCCTTAAGATAACAAGTTATCTGTTAATCTCTGATACACATTTTTAGTAGACTCTAATTCTTTCTCCTTAGCTTCCAGCTTTTCACGCAGTTCATCATTCTCTTTCGAGTGTCTTGGTTTTCTTCCATTTTGAAAGTAAAGGGTTGGCATCACTCCAAAGCCAGCCCCCTTGACACGTCCACCCTTATCCGGGCTGATCGCAAGTGTTAGGGCATCCTCATTATGACCAACCGTCAGAGTTACCTCTCGAATCATCTTCCGATTCTCTTCCTGTTCAAATAATGTGTTAAATTTTGATTTAAACCTTGCGCACTTACTTTGCACTTACTTTGGTTAAAAACATGAGGACTGTAATTCTCACAACTTCAGATGTCTTCTCCCTGAAAAAATCGTCTGGTACAATTCCGTCTTTGTTTTCGCGTGCTTTTGTCCACATGAAGCACCGGTCTTCAAGATCTTCTTCGGCAACATCTCCCCTTTGGACCTAGTAGTTACCAGAAACAAGTAAGGATTTATATCAAACCAACTTTAACTGTGTAAAATAGAAAACCAATTCCAAAGCATCTAATGTGACAAAATTATAGATAAGTGTAAGAGGACACATTCGTATACCATTATAAGTTTCTGCATATATGAGACACGCAACACGACATACAAAACAGAAGTATCTGATATGGCCGGTTTACTGTGCAGTGTATAATAAATAAGACAACAGACTTACTAATTTTTGTTTTAATCCCGAGTATCCTCCTCGTCCCGTCCGATGTGGGAACTTGGATTGTGATATTGCCTCTTTTCCCCTCTCCGAATTTTTCTTGCAGAGGAAATAAAAATAATTTCATTAGTATGCTAGGATAGACAATAAGAACGAAACACAAATTAGAAAAAGCAATGTGTATTCCATACCTTAAATTAAGGTAATTGTCCCAGTTTTCTTGGTCCATTACCGTTCTGTACTTTTTAGGGACAGTTCTTAGTTTGTCCGGTCTTTCCAGGAAGGGTTTTACATGATTGTTGTACAATTTCCTTCTAAAGTCCCGCAGCTGAACAGGTAGACGCTTCATGACCACTCGCTTCATTTCATGGGGCACCTCAAAATGAAGCTGCAATAACATCCAATGTATGTTATTCACAGTTAGACAACAAAAACGACGAATTGATAACCGCATATGCATACCAGAATTTTCTCCCACATATATTCTTTTGTTGTTGAAGGGACTTCCTTCCAACATAGCCATTTTATGCCAACCATATCACGGGCCAAATAGCCTAGGTAACTATTAAATTCAATTCTATGGTCACCAATAGGCCGAAACATTTTGTCAAATTCCATATCCCATTTCCGACATCAGATTTCGAGAAGTGTTTATGCAGCTTCAACATTCTTGTCATTCCCCTCTCTTTTTTGATCTCTTATGTAGAGTCTTCTTGTTGTGGCTGCTTTTCTGCTTCTGGACCTTTTTCCAATTCTTTTTCTTCTACCACTTCGAGATCATCATTTTCAGAATCGTCTGACTTTGGAAATAACGAAGGCAACATGTGAAACCATGTGATGTTTAAGTAAAAACAAGTAAGTACAAGATTTCGAACATTACCTGTTAATTCTTCAAATCTACCAAAATCTTCACCATCATCGTCATCTGATTGTACAATGTCATCATGAATTTCATCTAACTTTATCGTTTCTTCATCAGAATCCCCCTTATCATCTGGTTCCCTCCATTGGTCATCCTCTGGGGACACGTTGTAATCATCATCTTCTCCCATGACAAAAGCTGTGTAGGTACGTGCATCTCAGTTAGGAATTTGAGCTTATTTTGGAAAATATTAGCTAAACCTAACAGGATAGGCAACATGTGTTACACCTATTTTCTATTATATGAAAATAAAACAAACATGAACTCATTGATGCATGTAACTTGAGGCTAAAACATCATTGCAACACACAAAATCTCCTAATGATTATTGTGTTATCCACAAAGCGAAAGGTACCAGTTAAACGGTCTTATATAACTTTTTGTTACAAAAGCCAAGAGCACTAAAGCACCACATAATGATTATCCATTTTTAGCTTGAAGATGATAGTCAAATTGGCGAACCAACAACATGGTATTATTAAAAGTGGCAAAAAAAACATGTATTATTAAAAGTGGCAACTTAAAATGCAGACGTTACAGGCTCGCCAAGTAACATAGACTCAAATGATTAAATCTTGAGAAGCCTTGTATATATATATATGATTGACACAACATCGTCGATCAAAGTAGAGTTATTAACTCTCAATCAAAATCCAACCCAAACAATAACAAAAAACCTAGAAAACAATTAGCATCGGTAAGTTTTTTTTTTTTTTTTTTTTTTGTAAAATCTAACTAACTAGTAAAGCCTAACTAAGTAACATGAAATAAAGATCCTTACCTAAATCTTATAATAGTTCATGCATGTAACTTAAGCCTAAAACATTATTGTTGTAACAAAATGAAATCACATCTCATCGTACAACCCGTGATTGTCATTAACTTGTTCTTTGATACAACCGAATAAAAACCCTAATCATGCTTTAAAAAGTAAACCTATAAGATCTAACATCTGATTGCATGAGATCTAACAAAAAATCTAACATAAATTTAATATTCATTCGATAATGGTTGTAGAAATATTACCAGCAACAAAGATCGAGTTTAAAGAGGTAGATTCCTTGTAAAGATTAGAGATAATAGTTAAATAAAAACCCTAATCATTCTTTAACTAGTAAACCTATAAGAAGTAATAGAATAAAAACCTTAATTATGCTTTAACTAGTAAACCTATAAGATCTAACATCTGATTCCATGAGATCAAACAAAAAATCCAACATTAATTTAATATTCATTCGATAATGGGTTGTAGAAATAATACCAACAACAAAGATCGAGTCTGAAGAGGTAGGTTCCTTGTAAAGATTAGAGATAGTAGTAGAATTATGATTTCATAGAGAGAATGAATCGAGTAATAAAAACTAAAAAAGTAGATCGAACTCGTGTTTCTTTTTCTTTTTGGAATTTAACCAAACCATCAGGCGGGAATTGATTTTCCTTTTGAAATCATCCCGCCCAGTAAAATTCATTTTCATCACCCACCAAACAAAAGATTTTTGGTGTTTTTCCTTTTTTATTTCTAAATTTTTGATGTGTAACCAATATGGTTAGTTTCCTTATTTTATGAGAGAATATATCGTAGACAGTTATGATAAAATTGTTACCCAAAATTTTCGAATTTAGTTTCCTATCTCTAACCAACTCGAGAAGAGGCTATAGAAAAAAATTACTTTCCTATTTCGAATAATATTTTCCTTAATACAGTAGAACTTCGATAAATTAATCTTCGATAAATTAATTACTTCGCTAAAATAATAAAATTCTCCGGTCCCAACTAGGCTTGTACATGCTAAATTTTAACTCGATAAATTAATAACTTCGCTAAAATAATAATTTTTTCCGGTCTCAATGCTATTAATTTATCGAAGTTTTACTGTAATTTTAAGCTGGGTTGCCTCCTGCATTATTCTTGGTTTATTGAGGAAACGTATGAATTATTAGTGGCACCTATGTAGGAAACGCATTATTCTAATCATACAGTAAGCTACTAAAGATAAAAAAAAACTAAACCCATCCATTTTCATGTTCATCATTTCCAGAAAACATAAAAGTTCAACGTGAATCATTCATCACATAAATGTCAACCTATCTAACAGCGTAAAAAGCATGCATCTAGTGCAGTACTTAAAAAATAAATACAACCACCACTGAAAACAAAATGGTCAGACGAAATGCTTTATATTTAAAAATATGTAAAAGTTCACACATCAAAAACACTGTTTAAAAAGCAAAGAACTTGTTAGATGAGTCTGGTTCTTTGTCAGATTAGTCTGGTTCCTCATTCTCATCCAAATCCACGCAAAGATCATTATCATTAACATCGTCGTATCGCAGTACTTTATGTTCAATAGCACTTTAATTGTTCAAACTTGTATTTTTGTTAAAAGTATTGGCAAGGAGATGATAAGATCATACCTAAAGTGATAAATTGATTCTTATTGTTTACAGGGGGGAACAACTGTATTTTTCTACATTTCCTCCGTTCTTTCAGCTAATTATATTTATTTTTCCAAAAGAATGTACACCTCATAAATAAATAAATTTGCAAGAGTATATTGCATTCTGTAACTTGTAAATAATTATCTGATTTATTTCATGATTCCAATAACTAAATAATAAAAGAATTCATAAACATCACCTTCTTCTAAATGAAGGAATTAGCAAACGAAACAAGAAATGAAAACAACTTTCAAAGCGTCCACAAAAAGAAATCGATAAATCAAACCCTATCATCAGGAAAAAAAAAAAAAAAACATATCAAATGAACCATCCCCCATCTTCAAACAATTCTTCTCGCAATGCTGAGGTGAACGTGATCACTCCAACGAGCAGGCTTGGGCGCATTGTCATCCTCAGATTTGCAATTTTCTGCTTCATCAGGCTCCACATTCTTGTTAAGATCATGCTTGTTAACTTTTGGATCATCTGCCATATCCGGAACATCGGGATCTTCTTCAATAATTTCAATAATAGAAGCAGGAACATCATCATTCACAGTAGGAACATCAGCATTCTCAACACTACTAACAACAAAACTAATTATATCGTCGAGAGGAACACCAGGAACAGTAGTTACTCCATCCACAATAATGATAATCCTCAATTTACGAGGACCAGCCATCAGTCGAGGACATTTTTGGATCCTCTCTTCAGTTTCATTTCTACAGTCCCTCTTAGCAGAACTCATTTTCCTCTTAATACTCTATGTTAATTTTTTTCTATGCTTGGTGTAATTTATATATATTTCTAAGGAAAACCCTAATTTTTTAGGTTTGCCATCATTATCTTAAATCACCTATTCTTTGGTATTTACACTGAATATTGTAGCAATATAATGAGATATAGAATGAATATTTTCACGTTTATCTAATTTCCTTTTTAATCTAATATACATTACGAACATAACAAACCAAAATAAATCACGATCTCATGAGATATGGAATGAATTTTTCATATTTATCTAATTTCCTTTTTAATTTAATATACGCGATCTCTTAGGAAATACCCAAATATTTTTTCTACTTTTCAACTAATTACCTAGGTCGGTTGGGGTGGCCCGGCCGTCTGGACCATAGGTGTAACGCAAAAAAAAAGGAAAAAACCAAAGGTTGGCTAGTTAAACAATGACCCAACATTTAGCGGCAACACTATCATGTTGATACACGAAATTGAACATTTCAACATAGAAAAAAATCAAAACACCAAAAAAAAAAAAAACACAACTACAAGAAAAAAAAAAAGAGCAACATAGATAACCCAAGTAATAAATTGTACATTTCAGCATAGAAAAAAATCCAAAATCCAAATACCAAAAAAAAAAAAAAACACAACTACAAGAAAAAAAAGCTACATAGATAAGCCAATGAATGTGTTAGTGTCATGGACATCATGAGTACACGTTTCCGATTGTCCACCAAAATTCTTCAACGAGATAGCGCTCCTCATGTGAGGAATAATTGCAACCCTTGTTTCCCACGGTAGTGCCCCCCCAAATTTCCGTCCAAGTTCTGGTGAGTGTATTGTAACGCAATAAATGCCTATTCTGCCAAAATAAGAGGTCCTTGTTATTTACAAAGGCTATCGGGTTATAATTCGGCCATTCATCCTCTTCAAAGTAAATGCTTATCTTATAATTCCAATTCCATTCCCCGCCAGGAGCCCATGTATGAATATTTTCTTCGGAAATGGGAGCCCAGAAATCTACCAGGGGCCGATCAATCCGCTCATGGATGTAGTAAAATAAAATGCGAACTCCGAACATGACCATCCCAAGTGATGGGTAAGTATTTATCCAAAATTAACTCCCAGGAATATGATGCAGGGGTGGCAAATGTTGATGGAACGTCTCAGTGTCCAAATTGAAAGATATTATGCCAATATCCTGCTGACAACAATCCTTCCAAAAAATACAATCATGTGCGTACACACCTGAAATCCGAAAAGTATAAGGAATATTCACTGCTATGTTCCTCCATCCACTCTTATCTCCTAGAGTGTAACTATTACGTGCTAAGTAGGGGACTTAATGTTGATGGTGGTTTTTAGTTCAAGGCTAAAATTGTAAAACCAGTATTTAATACGTTGTCACCCCTGCAAGGGGTAAAGCCATTTGATAGGTGACGAGTGCAAAAAACCTCCTCTTTCATTGAGCAATTCAATGCATATGAAATTCACTCAGAATGGTGCGCGTAGTAGTAATCCCAAATATTCTGTGATTTCCATTTTATGCCAGCATTATTAATCAATGCATGATTTACCTAGTATTTTCCGTGCTATGTTCTAAGCCGAACTCTCATCATTGACATGACATGAAGATTAAGTGTTCATTCTCAGCAGAATAACATGAATCTCCCGAAGTGCCAGTATTGAGATTTGCATGAAAATACCCACACAGGCTACATCACTCTCTGACAAAGAGAATCTTGTATCGACGCGCTTTTAACTAAAGGCGGCTTGATTGAACATGTTTAATTTACTTAAGGAAAATCTAGACTGTCCATATCAGTCTCAGAAACGATCACGACCACACAATTTGGCCGCGCGATTCAACAAGCCTGGCCAAGCCCTGGCGGAAATATGCAACCATCATGATGACCGCCGGGCGGCCACCAACGCCCCAACCGATCGGACCTTGCCTAAACGCATCCGGCGTTGTCAAACGCCAACCCTAAGTAGGGTAGTCACTATGTGGTTGTATCATAGTGGACTTATGTGGGTTTCAAAATATACAGCCCAGGTTATTTTAACTAGGTGAGGCGGCCCTTGATTAGTGACATGTTTAATTTACTTAAGTGGAAAATCCTAGACTGCAGTTAGGCTCAGAATTGGATTTTCTAAGCGCCCAGGTTTGTGTCTAAAGACAACCCACAAGGAAACAATAAGGTGCACAATGTGCTTCTTCAAAAGCTTATGCTCAGGTTATGTGGGATGCTTGATTGGCAACAAGGTTTGCAACCTCTAGCAGGTTTCAGCCCAGCCACTTGAAGACAGTTCACAGCCTCACACACGAAATATGCAACAAAGCCCCACAGCAGGGGACCATCTGATTTCCATTTTATGCCAAAGATTATTAATCAATGCATGATTTACCTAGTATTTTCCGTGCTATGTTCTAAGCCGAACTCTCATCATTGACATGACATGAAGATTAAGTGTTCATTCTCGTATTTTGAGAATAACATGATGAAAATACCCACACAGCTACATCACTCTCTCGACAAAGAGAATCTTGTATCGACGCGCTTTTAACTAAAGGCGCTTGATTGAACATGTTTAATTTAATTTGGCCGCGCGATTCAACAAGCTGGCCAAGCCTCGAAAGCGCGGAAATAGGCAACCATCATGATGACCATCGGCGGCCCACCAACGCCCCAACTGATCGGACCTTGCCTAAACGCATCCCAGACGTTGTCAAACGCCAACCCTAAGTAGGGTAGTACGCCCACCAACGCCCCAACCGATCGACGCTGTGGAAAGAAGCTCGAACGAGCATAGACATCCCAAAACAGTCTTAAAAGCGTCACAGCCGTCCAACTTTGCCAGCCTGGTTGGACGGCTTGGATTACTCCACGAGTGATTAGGGAAGTGCTAGCACGCCCACCGGTGGGCCCACTAGTCATCTAGTTGATCGAATCCCATGTTGACCATTCACAAGCGCTTCAAACGTCGACCCAAACATGAGCGTTTGCGCTGCGCAAGAGCAAAGCTCGAATGAGCTAAAACCGTAAAAAACGGTCTCAAAAGCCATCATATCTGTCCAACTTCGCCAGCCTAGTTGGACGGCTTACATCGCGTTCCAAAAAATCAAGGAAGTGCCAACATGATCACCCGTGGGCCCACTAGTGCCCTAGTCGATCGACTTGCCTGCGGCAAGCCTATAGAGTGTTCAATCACTTTCCCAAACTATGGCAGATGCGATGCTTTTAAAACCCTAATTTGGGTCGCGGAAGTGTATTAGTGTCTTAAATCGATCACGACCATCCAATTTAGCCAGCCTGTTTGGATGGCTTAGATCGCGTTTTGGACAGTCAGGGAGGAACGCACGAGTTCACCACCGACCCAACACTATTCATGCTGATCGACTTGCCCATGGGAAGTCGATGATGTATTGAATTGCTTGATCGAACTAGGGAAGCCGCGGCGGTTTTAAAACCCTAATTGGGTTTACGGCAACATACTTCTGTCGCAGATTTATCACAACCATCCATCTTCGCCAGCCTAAACAAACGACATAGATCTAGATTCAAGTGGTCCCGAAGGTGTTAACGTGATCACTGCGGACCCACCTTTACACGTGATTGACCGACCTACGCAAACTAGGGCTCAATGACTCGAAACGCATGCCCAAAGAGGGATGGGCCACACGGCTCCCTAAACCCTAAAGCTGCATCAATGGCAGTATGCAACTGCCGCAAAACATCTCGTCCATCCAACTTTGCTAACCTAGTTGGATGGTGTGGATTTGTTCTTCGAAAACAAGAAAAGCAACATTGTGAAGGCCGGCCATCCCTCTTCCACATAAGGCGATCGGCCAAGTGACGTGACCGTAGGGTCCTAAAACGATCACCCAAAGGTGGTCGATCATGCTGCCTCATTTAAGACGCCTATCCCCGACTTATTCAATCAGGCTCTAAAAAAATGATGCTTCATACAAATCGATTAGTTTGAGCTGCTTAAATGCGATGCTTCATATTCATCGAATACATACAATATTTTATATTGGCCTCATAAACAACTTATTTGTTTCACCTAATAGCACCATGCTATTCTCTGCGGCGGGTCCCACGACTTGACCCACTTATTCGAGACATCAAACATGTCACAAACTGAGGGATACTTACTGGGGCATTGGTCTGGCGGTTTACAACGTGCGACGTGCAACGCGTCCATTACGAGAACGTGTCATGAAAGATGGGCGGTTAACAGTAGTGAGAGTGGTGGAAAAACGTGTGATCGTTTTCCCTCATAACGGAAACGCGATGATCACTACCTTCCGCACAAACCCACTCCTCCACTAATTTACTTCCTCCACTTCAGAAGAGATCAGGGTGCGTGCGCTCAATGACTTGTATAAATAGATTTTCAATCTATTTCAAAAGGGGACAAGTGTTGTTAACACAGTATCCAGAAAACACCAAGAACTGATAGCTTGCATTATGCAAGCCAGTTCCACATTCTGATACAAGTCATAAATAGCCACACCTTCAAAAATTCAACATTTTTGATCTCAACACCTTCTTCGCTTCCCTCTCTAAGATCAACCCTTCTCCTTCACTTTGTGACCGAAGCAAGTCTGGAATGACCATTTCTTGGTTTAGGCCAGAATTGTACAGATTGATCTCTCGAATCTAAAGTACTCCCGTGCAGTGCATATGTTTAGGGTTTAGATTCGTTTCTCATCAACACACCCAAATTTACCAAAAATAGCAGAATCAGTTTTTACCCTCAAACACATAGATAACCCAAGAAATGCATGAGTGGCATGGACATCATGAGTACGCGTCTCCGATTGTCCACCAAAATTCTTCAACGAGACAGTGCTCCTCATGTGAGCAATAATTGCCCATGTTTCCCACGGTAGTGTCCTCCAAATTTCCGTCCAAGTTCTGGTGAGTGTATTGTAACGCAATAAA
This sequence comes from Papaver armeniacum, assembly GCA_023531295.1. Classification (NCBI taxonomy): domain Eukaryota; kingdom Viridiplantae; phylum Streptophyta; class Magnoliopsida; order Ranunculales; family Papaveraceae; genus Papaver; species Papaver armeniacum. The sequence continues at coordinate 173,198 of JAJJWW010003607.1, forward strand.
TGCCTATTCTGCCTCAATAGGAGGTCCTTGTTATTTCCAAAGGCTATCGGGTCATAAGTCGGCCATTCATCCCCATCCTTTTCCAAGAAAATGCTCATCTCATGATTCCAATTCCATTCCCCACCAGGTGCCCATGTATGAATATTTTTTTCGGAAATGGGAGCCCAGAAATCTATACAGGGCTGACCAACCCCCTCATGGATGTAATAAAATAAAAGGCGAACTCCGAACATTACCATCCCAAGTGATGAGTAAAAATCTATCCAAAATTTACTCCCAGGAATATGATGTGGGGGTGGCGAATGTTGATGGAACGTCTCAGTTTCCAAATTGAAAGATACTATGTCAATATCCCGCTGATAACAATCCTTCCAAAAAATACAACCATGTGCGTACACACCTGAACTCCGAAAAGTATAAGGAATCTCCCCCATGTTCATCCATCCCCTCTTGTCTCCTAGAGTGTGTATTTGAACTTTACCATCCATGTGAATTCGAGCTACCTTGTACTCATTGGTACGTTGACAGTAGCCGAAACCCCCAATTACATTGTATCGTGGATACCACGAAAGTACTTGATCTGGTGCAATTGGGATGCATAGTTGTGGCAGATGGAGGTGCTCACCAGTTTCTGGATTCATAATATATACAGGATCTTGTATGCCGTGGTGTGAAACATAAAAACATACCAGACCATTGCAATATCCAACTATTGGGTGCAACTTAGTCCAATCATCATAGGTTCCATCATTCGGGGCGTCGTGATTGTTGGCTATTGCGATCGGGCTGAAATCTTCCTCTCTATAAAAGAGTTGAGTAACTTTACCTTTCCACATTCTTGATGTGACACCAAAAAGGAGTCCAATTCTTTTACCCCCAAGGACAGTATTCCACTCTTTGCAAACACATTTGCTTGCTAAAATGCTTTCTGCAGTTTGGAGGCGCTGTAGTACCTCTGTAGTTAATTCCGGAAACATATCCATCACTATTATATACTGATGAAAGATTATCAAAATAAAAATAAAAATACAAGCATTTAGGATTTTCTTATTGTAGAACGCGCTACAAGCAGATACGAATAAAGCTTATATATACATAGACATCCAATACACCTTGGCGAATTGTCACGTCCTTAATGAGAAGGAATTATGTGAATGGTCGTGTCCTTAATGAGCAGGCAAGTAGCGTATATTGCACGTTTTATCTTAAAAGCGGTTATAGATTCTGCCGCGAATTTAACCTAGCTATTACTGGATTCTTATTTAAAGGATAACCCCATTACGCCATGAAGTCGGTCTGAAAGGACATGATATTTTAGTAGGGTGTTATAATTACCATACTATTCCTATCTAGAATTTTCTTTGAATTCAACCGCTGCATGCGTCTCTTGGGAATAGGTCTTAGAAGAAAAAAGAAAAAAAATGTGAAAGAGGAATTAGGGATTACATTCATTTTCCAGAGAGAAAATTAAGCCAAGAGAAGAGAAGAAGAAAAAACATTCAGAGATAACAATGGCTCCAAATAACCCAGAAAAAGGGAGTGGTTCCAAACCATCAAAAGGCAAGACCCTAATGACAGAGGAAGAGGTTGATAAGGAGGAGTGCTTGAAGAGAAAATAAGTGATGATGAGGTTCAAATTAGCAGTATGTGAAATGGATTTGGAGCAACTAGAGAAAGCTAAGTGTAGTTGCAGGAAATCCTACAATACATCCCTCACAAGAATTCATAATATTCAACACATCTTTAAGATCAACAATCAATCTTTTTATTAATTGAGTTAGAAATTTTACAAGAAGGAAGTGAAATCAAGAATATAATTGCTACTCTAGACTTTCTCTCTCCTCAAAACTTTCTCTTCACTCTGAAAAGATCTCTCCCCTTTTCTTAAGCCTATTCGGCTCTTTATATAGGACATTACATAGTGGATGACAGTTAAGCTGTCCTTTATTTTCGGATCTGACTTGCGACACTCTCGCAAGTATTCAAATGTTAAATGTCGCAACACTCCTAAATCTCGCTAGGTCTTCACATCTTTCTCGTGTTCAGGCTGTCTTCATCCGTTGCGTCATTTTTATTACCAATCTGCGATATCTTCGTAGTGTGTCGTTCAAGGATTTCGCAAGGATATTGATGTTGCGATATTCTGATCCTACATCTTGCCTCTTCTCATGTCTTCTCTGCGAAGGAGAGAATGTCATGAGAACTAATACTTTCAAAATGCCACAACTGTTCATTTCTTTCCCTAAATTTTCTGCCGACAGGATTCCATGAATTAAGCATAACCGTTTACACGTGTTAAATATTCCCCTATTCACCGGCACATTAAATGCTAACCGGTCATCATCTTTTGTCTATTTAAGAAGAGATCCATCATAAGAATATTTTCTTTCTTTTACTTCGTCTTTTTCATCTCTACATTCTTTGTGAATTTTCTTTTTTTCATCTGTAACTTTTTACTACTGTTCAGCTTTCCATAAATCCTCTCCATCTTTCTGCTGCCGTTCCTATGGAGCCATCAAGGTTTGTTGGTTTTGCTGAAACTGATCTTCTTAGGATTGATCTCTTCTACTGAAATTATTTTATTTGATATTGTTCATCTTTGAATAATTCCCATACTGTTTCTGTTTCAGCAAAAACACTTCTAGCACCAAGTTCACAATCCAAAACCCTAATGTTCCCAAGAGTTCGCAACAAAAAATCGTTGTGAACAAAAGAAAGCCTGCGAATAGCAAGGTATTAAGAAACACTTATTCTTTTAATACCAATATTGTTGCCTCTGTTCTTATTTGACCTGTGATTCGCAGGGTGATGGAAATATCGATAGGCCCCCCAAAAAGATCTCGCCACCCTAAAAATGTTGAAACTTTTGTTCCATTTCCTCTGTTTAAGCTTTCAAAACCTCCTGCGATATCTTCGCAAGCTGAATCCCCTCTTCTTATTTGCGAAAATGTCGCTGCAGACTTCTCCCCTGTAACTGGCCTTTCTATTAATGAAATTCCTCGTGATAATCCTGTTACGAATGAACCCTTCTCTTCTTCTGCTGTCAATGCCTCTTCTCTGGACACTGCCTCACCCCCAATCATTAACCTTCTTCAAATGACACATCTATGGCGAAAGATGATTCAACTCTCCCACCTTCTGCCATCATCACTTCTTCATCTGAATCTTCCCCTTTTACTAAAGAAAATCTGGAAGGGATGGATATCGCTTTCAAGGTTTTATCAGATATTCTGGATGATGTCAAGAAAGTTTCTATTGATCCTATCAAATCTGGTGTCTGTGAAATTTTAAGTAAATATTTTGGCTCTGACAGAATGGCTTCGCAGACATCCTTAGAAAAGGAAGTTGAAACTTTGAAGAATAACCTCCAGGTCATGACCTTGAAATGTGACACTCTTCATTTTGAAAATCAAAAGCTTCAGAATGTTTCACTGGATCGTGACAATCTTCGCAAGAAGAATGAGGAACTAAAAGGTATAATTTTTTATTATTTTTTTAAATCCCTTGTTCGCCCTTTAAGCTCTAAACCAGAAACGAAAAATGGAGATATATCAGTTTGAATCCGTCGTCGAAGAAGCCCGAATGGATAAAGATGCTTGGATGGATCATTATAACCAATTAGATAATCTTCATACGTACTCTGTTGATCAAATAGATAATCTTACCAAGGAGAATGCTCAATTAGTCCAGAAGCAAAACTTATTAAGTAGTGAATTATCTCGCCTCTCTTACTTTTTGACTAAAGCTAATCTGGAGTTGGAAACTTTATCAGATGAGAATGAAACCCTATCTCAGGAGAAGCGAATTCTTTTAAATAAGGTGGCGATCTCTTCGCAAGAACTTAACATTTAGCAAAAAGTATGTAATGATCAAGAACGATCCCTCTGCTCATTGAGAAATAAACTCAAAGAAGTAACAGAATCATCTTCTGCTGAGAGAGATAAACTTATTCAAGGTAGAATAACTTTAAGCATAAAGGCAAGTCAACTCAAAGATCAATACTCCAAGCTAGAAGAATCCTACACTTCTCTTGCGAAGGAAAACACTTTACTCATTTCTAATGAAAAGAGTTTGCGATCTCGACTGAAAGTTTTGGTTGGAGATAAATTTGATAATACCATGGACCACTTGGAGAATAGTTTCTTGGCTTTAACTCAATATCTTATCTCGCAAAAGGAAGGTAGTCATAAAATTTGACTCCCTCAACCATTTTTTCTTTGTTAAGTCTTTTTATTATGTCTTCCTTGCGAACCCTTCGCCTGAATGATTTTCTTTGTTCTTTATTTTTGCAGAATCTGAGAAAGATCTTCGCTCCTCCATTTCTACTTTGGAATCTAGCTATGCCAAGGTTCGCAAAGAGAATGCATTACTTGCCTCTACTCTTTCTCGTTCTCGCGATCGGGCAGAAAGAAGATTTGATTATCTCGCTTACTCCAAAGATATCCAAAGTAGGAATCACCAGAAGGCACTTCTTCGCCAAGTTCATCTCAGGGCTGAAGTTCTTGTGAATGATATCTTATTGTCCAAATCTCTTTCCCATGTATCTGTCGAACCTTTGGAAGTAGATGATGATGAAGTTCCTGGTTCTCCTGATAGTGATTATCATTATGAAAGTGGCGAAGATTTCACAAATGAAGAAGAGGTTCCTCCTAATGATGAAATTGTCGATAATAATACAGATGAAGAAGAAGTTGGAATAAACCAGAATGAAGAAAGGACTGGCGAAGCTAAAAAAGCCAGCGAAATCGAGAAAGCTGGTGAGAGTGATAAAATTAGTGAAGGACGTCCATTATCTCCGTCTGGCGAAAAAGTCGATGTTGAGGCTTGAACTTATTTTGTAATTTTATTTCTTTGGACTACTTCATCTATATAACTTCTTGCATATGGTGCACTTCAGTCATCTTTGAGATGCATTTACTCTTTTATTATTGTGTTTACTAGCGAGAAAGATAATGTTCATTGTTCAATAATTCCCATACTGCCTCTCATTATCTTTCTTGCGATGGATGACCTGCATAAATAATAGTTAGTTCTTATAAATCTTTTGTTGAATCATGTGGTATTATTTTGCCTTCCTAGTTAAAGGTCTTATTGTGCCACCTCTTGTCATTGCGACAAAATCGCAGGACGTCTTTGCATTTTCATGTAAAAACCCATTGATCTTGCCTTAACTTTCTCTTTGAAATTTTTGTTGCAACAATATGACAAGCCTAAAAATTCTTGCGAAAATAGAGCCCCATGACATTGCCATCTTGCGACGAAATCGTAGGACGTCCTTACACTTTCATGTACTGACCCATTGACCTCGTCTTATCTTTGTCTTTTGTATTATTGCCTCTTAAGGATTGTCGCACAAATATGACAAGCCTAAATTTTCTTGCGAAAATAAAGCCTCATGAAATTTGCGTCTTAAGACACTTATCAGCTCCCTAATGGAGGGTGCCGCCCTTATCTTCCCCCTGGTTGCCCCTTCAAGGAGGCGTACCTCTACCATACAAGGTTGGCTCCTCCCATCCGGTCTTAACAACAACTAGTTATTTTCGCAACCTCTTATCCCTTTTGCCTATAAGGCTTATGGTTACGAGACTGCACCCTAAGTGGAGTTTTCTTCGGGCCGAGTGCAGCATACGTCAAGACTTGTCAAGAATGGCCGAGACACTTCAAATGCCCCAGGCACTCTTGGCTCAACCGTGTACCTCGGCGCCTTGATCAGATGCTGACTCCTTAGAAGAGACCCTCAGTCGTCCAACCTGAGTCATAAGCTTAGGTTGAAAATTCGAGGTACCTCTCCTGGATGGGTTTATCGACCCCAAATATCCACGACTCAGGTTCCAGGGGCGGTGTAACCTTTTCCCTGAGCCATGTCAACAGGTACCCCCTTTTATGATGTACTTTAGGTCTTACATTTTCCTCTTGCGAAATTTTGATTTCGCGAACTAGGGTGTACGCCATAGCAGGTTCGCCCCTTTCTGATATGTCATTGATCTTTGATTATCTCATGTCGTTATTTGTGCGCAATTTTCGCATGTTCTTTCTTTGTTTTGTATAATCTCGCAATAATTCTTTCACAAGATTTTCATATAAATTCATTTTGCTTCAATCATACATCATTTCGCAATCTAATCTTTCACCACAATCTTTTACGGGTAATATCTCTTCAAGTATAACCTGTTCCATGGTCTATCGAGTCTGTGGCCCACATCTTTACCCTCAGGGTCCATCAATCTATATGCCACTGTTCCAACTATATCCTTAATGATATAAGGTCCATCCCATTTTTTTGCAAGTTTTCCACCACTTTCTCGCTGATATATCGGTGTTTCTCGCAACATCAAGTTACCTGGTTGAAATTCGCGTGTTTTAACACGTTTATTATATTCTCGGGCTAATCTTCGCTGGTAATTTTCCATATGCTGTAGAGCTCTTTCTCTTTTTTCTTCTAATTCATCTAGCTTGGTTAAAATAATCCCGCACTAATATTTTTCTCCCAAGCTTCTCTCTTTGTTGTTGGAATAATAACTTCTGTTGGTAGCACAGCCTTAACTCCATATGTTAAACAAAAAGGTGACATTCCCGTAGCTTCTCGCCTGGTTGTGTTGTCGGCCCCATCTTGCATTATGTACTGTTCACACCATGCTCTATTATGCCCTTCTAATTTCTTCTTCAATATATCTGCGATTGTCTTATTTATTGCTTCTGCCTGTCCGTTGGCCTGAGGGTATATAGGTGTTGACTTCCCACACTTTATCTTAAATGCATTAAGTAACAGTTCTATATTCTGTCCCTCAAACTGTTTCCCATTATCAGATACCAATTGTGCGGGGATTCCAAATCTGCATATAATATTCTCAAATATGAATGTAAAAATATCTTTGTCGCGAATGTATTGTACTGTGGTAGGCTAGAAAACCCACAATTAATACTGCAAGTGCACAATGTCTAACTAGTAGAACGATGGCAAGTACAGGTCGTTCCCACGAGGAGTGTGAAATACTACTACTAACTAATATCAAAAGTAACCAATCGACAAGATGATGTTTTAGCAATTTTTTCAGAAATTTGGAACAAAATGAAATAATAATAATTCTAATGATAAACAAATGAGAAAGGGTTATTAGGATTTTCGGTTTCCACCAATTAATTACTCAAACTCTACTAATCTTTAAGAATATATTCCATGCATTTTCAAATTACTGTTTCTCCGCTATAGTTTCCTTCGCTTCATGGGTAGTGATTTTAAATCATTACCTATCTATCCTTGCATACCACGTCTAGGGATTTAACCGAAGCACGAAATATCGATTCAAAAGCATAAATAATCAAGAAAATGACATGAGCAATTAAATACCAAGCTATGTGAAGAAAAACTATTAATCAATCAAATCATTATTAAGCATATATCAATGTAGAGTCTTCATAATTAATTGATTTCTACCTAAACCCTAACAAACAATCTAGCAAATCATGAGAAAAGGAAATCAAAACAGCAAAACCCTCTTCTCCCTAAACGGCCGTAGCCGCCCCTTCCTTGGTTCGTCACTGCCTCTCCTTTTTTTGGTTCCTCCACTTCACACATATTAAAGTGTACATGAGAATAACATATTCTTTCCTTATCAATTTTTTGCATGTGAATAATTAAAGTAAGAAGTATAATTCTTTTTCCAATCACAATTAATCTCCCTTGCATGTATCTTTAACCACCAACCAAAATGCATGTTCACAATCTCATGCCCACGTTTAATATAATTCACTCCCACTAATAATGGTAAGTAAAATAATATTACTTCATTGCTTTATTTTCTTCCATTTTCCATAATACCACTTCATTTCTTTATTTTCTTTCCTCTTCCGAGTGAGAGTTGCATGCACGTGGATCCCATAATACTTCATGAATGTATTGTCATGCCATACACCATCTTGCAAAATCTTTTCACATTGAATACTGATTCCCTCTTGACAATCACAATATTCTCTTATTAATAAATTAACACCAATTAATTATCCCCATATATTTTTCTTCTGCATGTCATTACCCGATGGAGGTGTGCCACTAAGGAAACAATCTTGGATATTGAATTTGGAAGTGTAGCAGGTGCTTCAAGAATTAATGCGGTTACCTTTGGAAACTCAATTTTGTTCATGCTATACGTAAATTTACGCCAACACCGTTTTATCATTGTGGTTGCTGATACATGGAGATACCAGGCCAGCATAATAAGTGTTGTTGATATATAGAAATACCAGGCCAGCCCATTTCATTGTTGCTGATATATGGAGATACCAGGCCAGCATAATAAGTGCTGCTGATATATAAAAATACCAGGCCAGCATAATAAGTGCTGCTGATATATAGAAATACCAGGCCAACATATTTGATCATTGTGGTTGCTGATACATGGAGATACCAGGCCAACCACATTTTTCCATTTTCGTCGCAAACACCAATAAGTCTCACATTTTGTTGTTTATTCGTTGGATGATCGAATTCACTTGTACTTTCTACAAAAGCACCAAAATAGTATTAGTAACTAAAATATTGTATCCTAGCTAATATAAATATGGGTATAAAATGTAGCATTTACATGCTTATCAACACCCCCACACTTATATTTTGCTAGTCCTCGAGCAAAACAGAGATATTATGCAATTGATTATTTTTTTTTTTTTTATATATATATTCCTAAGAAAAGTGAAAATCTGCAAAAATATGGAAAATTACCCACTCCCCCACACTTAAACATTACATTGTCCTCAATGTAATTGAGTCATCCAACGTAGAAATTAAGATGAGATTTGAAAAAATAAACAAAAAGAAAATAAGAGATAGAGTAGAGGGAACAAATCTGATGGGTTGACTCCCATGAAGCAAAATGTATTTGTTTCCCTGTTTTCCAGTAGCATGTTCTCAAACAAGGTGAGGTTGGTACCCCAAAGTACGCTGCAAATCATATATATATAGAGTCTGAAAAGTTGGGGATCAACCCAACTAATCAGTTTTGTTGAAAATATGCACCTGCAACAACTATATTCATCCAAAGATATATGTGAATCCATTCCCCATAAATAACAATCCTTATTAATCAAGCCATGCATTTTCGGGATAAGTAATTCATTCACACAAAGAGGTAAAAATTGTTCAACAACTTCTTGTTGAGGTGCTCGTCCTAAATCTGGCTCTAAGTCAGCAGAAATAACTTCCGCGGCTAATATTGGTTCAAATTCATCCGCAAAACAAGAGCTCAAAGGTGGAATAATATCGCGACTCATAGACCCATTATCATCTAAAATGGTTTCATTATTAATATCATCAAGACGAAAAAATTCAGAACTTAATGGTCATGGTCGGAACTTTCTTGACTGAGGGCATAGCCAGAGGTTCTAGTTTCGGCTTCCATTTATTAGTGTCTAGCAGCGGTGTGGAGTCTAACAAGACATTGACTTCAAAAATAACACTATCATCATCAAAATCATACCCAAAATGAGCTAAGCAAACCTCTAATGGATCCTCCAAGTTGTTCTTGCAAAAACCTTGCAAGTACATACTTTCTTTTCGCTCGCACTTCAGGCTAAGGTACCTGAAAAAAATATTCAAACGAACTGGGTAAAAAGAACTAAAAGAAATCTAAAAGAAAGATAAAAATAAATTATATACAAAATAAAATAAAAATAAGCTATATACAAAAATTGATATCAGTCAGAGTGTATTATGCAACCACTCCCCGGCAGCGGAGCCAAAAAATTGGTAGGCTAGAAAACCCACAATAAATACTGCAAGTGCACAGTGTCTAACTAGTAGAACAATGGCAAGTACAGGTCGTTCCCACGAGGAGTGTGAAATACTACTACTAATATCAAAAGTAACCAATCGACAAGATGATGTTTTAGCAATTTTTTCAGAAATTTGGAACAAAATGAAATAATAATAATTCTAATGATAAACAAATGAGAAAGGGTTATTAGGATTTTCGGTTTCCACCAATTAATTATTCAAACTCTACTAATCTTTGAGAATATATTCCATGCATTTTCAAATTATTGTTTCTCCGCTATAGTTTCCTTCGCTTCATGGGTAGTGATTTTAAATCATTACCTATCTATCCTTGCATACCACGTCTAGGGATTTAACCGAAGCACGAAATATCGATTCAAAAGCATAAATAATCAAGAAAATGACATGAGCAATTAAATACCAAGCTATGTGAAGAAAAACTATTAATCAATCAAATCATTATTAAGCATATATCAATGTAGAGTCTTCATAATTAATTGATTTCTACCTAAACCCTAACAAACAATCTAGCAAATCATGAGAAAAGGAAATCAAAACAGCAAAACCCTCTTCTCCCTAAACGGCCGTAGCCGCCCCTTCCTTGGTTCGTCACTGCCTCTCCTTTTTTGGTTCCTCCACTTCACACATATTAAAGTGTACATGAGAATAACATATTCTTTCCTTATCAATTTTTTGCATGTGAATAATTAAAGTAAGAAGTATAATTCTTTTTCCAATCACAATTAATCTCCCTTGCATGTATCTTTAACCACCAACCAAAATGCATGTTCACAATCTCATGCCCACGTTTAATATAATTCACTCCCACTAATAATGGTAAGTAAAATAATATTACTTCATTGCTTTATTTTCTTCCATTTTCCATAATACCACTTCATTTCTTTATTTTCTTTCCTTTTTCGAGTGAGAGTGCATGCACGTGGATCCCATAATACTTCATGAATGTATTGTCATGCCATACACCATCTTGCAAAATCTTTTCACATTGAATACTGATTCCCTCTTGACAATCACAATATTCTCTTATTAATAAATTAACACCAATTAATTATCCCCATATATTTTTCTTCTGCATGTCATTACCCGATGGAGGTGTGCCACTAAGGAAACAATCTTGGATATTGAATTTGGAAGTGTACCAGGTGCTTCAAGAATTAATGCGGTTACCTTTGGAAACTCAATTTTGTTCATGCTATACGTAAATTTACGCCAACACCGTTTTATCATTGTGGTTGCTGATACATGGAGATACCAGGCCAACCCGGCTGCTGATATATAGAAATACCAGGCCATCCCATTTCATTGCTGCTGATATATGGAGATTCCAGGCCAGCATAATAAGTGCTGCTGATATATAAAAATACCAGGCCAACATAATAAGTGCTGCTGATATATAGAAATACCAGGAAAGCATATTTGATCATTGTGGTTGCTGATACATGGAGATACCAGGCCAACCACATTTTTCCATTTTCGTCGCAAACACCAATAAGTCTCACATTTTGCTGTTTATTCGTTGGATGATCGAATTCACTTGTACTTTCTACAAAAGCACTAAAATAGTATTAGTAACTAAAATATTGTATCCTAGCTAATATAAATATGGGTATAAAATGTAGCATTTACATGCTTATCATAGTGCCTTTACTTCTGCCCATTTTGTGAAATAGTCTGTAGTAACAATCAGATATCTTCTTTGCCCAGACCCCGGTAAAAATGGTCCCACAATATATAAACCCCATTTTCCAAAAGGCCATACACTTGTTGAAGACGTTAATGGTGCTCCAGGTGCATGTATTTTCTTTCCGTGCTTTTGGCAATCTTTGCAATGCCTTAATATTTGTTTCGCATCTTCATGCATATATGGCCAGTAATAACCTTGCATCTTCGCTTTGTATGCCAAAGATCTTCCGCCGTTGTGATTGCCAGCATCCCCACTATGTAAAATCTTTAACACTTCTTCTCCTTCTTTTCGTGTTAAGCATCTGAGTGAATGTCCATTAAAGGATCTCCGATACAGTATCCCATCCCTTAGTTCATAATTTGTCGCACGGCTTTTTAATTTGTGCGCCTCCAATCTATTCCTTGGTGTTTCTCCTCTCATCAGGTATGCATGAAGTTCTGCTCTCCAATCTTCGATATTAGATGTTTGTTCTCCACCTTCTTTATGCATCTCGTAGTTGGGTCTGTCATCATACTTGAGATAAAAGCAAAAGCATCTGCGAGTCTATTATCTTTTCTTGATATGTGTCTCCATTTAATTTTTGGGATTCTCGCTGAAAACTCCTCAACAAGTTTTTTGTATTTCTTCATGGATGATTCATTTGTAGTGTATTCTCCTTTTATTTGACGAATGACCAATTGCGAATCACTGGTGATTCTCACATTTTCCAACTTCATTTCTATTGCGAACTTCAGGGCATGTATCACAGACTCATATTCTGTCTCATTATTGGTGGATGCAAACTCCAATATGAAGGAAAAAGCCATTTTGTTGCCCTGGAGAGATAGGTCGGCCTGTCCTAGGAACATGTCACGTTCAAGAGGCGTCCAGGTGAGCGTTCCCATGGCATGATGTCGTTTGGCCCTAGGTAGATTAGGCATACGGTTGGTTGGGATCTCAAACTGCATTCCAAGTCCCTTGTACATCTGAGTATGGTTCGAGAGCGTGTCCAAGATTTTCTGGCTTCAGTTAGCATGGAGGAAAAGTGGAGGCACAATAAAGCATCTCAGCTAACAAGTGCTAGGGCTGAAAGGTTTGCTTCCCGGCTAAAGTGAAGGAGGGTGGAGCATAACATGAACTCCTGGATAAACATGAATACCCTATTAATAACGACGTCATAATCCTCGACTCTGATGTGGACGAGCCCTATCATGAGGAATATCCTTAAAAGGCTGCTGAAGCAATTTCTGAAAAAGATGTTGAAGCAGCTTCCAAAGAGAACGTTGATGTAGCTTCCCAAAAGGGTGTTGAAGCGGCTCGAGAGGATATTGAAGCAGCTACTGGAGAGGACTCTAGTGAAGGCGTCATTTGCCCTGGCGTTGATGATACTTCTTTGATGTTTATTAGTCTTTGTTTCATGCGTCTGGAGCCAGGGCTTGATCGAATAATAATCCCTCATTCATGTTGCTTTTATGATTTTATGTTTCCAGTTGGATGAATGAATGAAATCTCCAGACTAATAAATCCAAATTCTTAGAAAGAACTCGCAATATCTTGAAACTTTAGATGTAGCGCTCTTCGGTAAGGTTAGAGTAGAGCTTGTGTACATGATTTTGCAATTTGAGCTCTCCCGTTCTTTTGTTTGATATTTTCCTTGCAGACTACACGCTTCTTGAAGATTTGTGGCATGCCGGCTAGGTATGTAGAAGGATGGACGTTGTGCCGCAAATCTTCAAGGACTTCGTTCCAAGCGACATCTTTTGAACCGTCTTCTGAATCTTGGATGGTAGTATGGAATGGGATGCGATGAGCAGTCCCCATTTACACTTCAGATTCGATGACATGGTTGGATATGTGAAAATATCTCAGACTTGTACTTTTGGAGTCTTTGATGCACATGTACGTCTTCATGTTGAGAAATTTCTGCGGCTCGTAAAGCTTCAACAGTGATGATGCTGATATTAGAAATAAGAGGGACGTGAAGGCATCCTGTGCTGGCAGTCCCCAGGTGTAATTATCCCGAGCTTATTTTCTCTTGAAAGACGTACTTCCACTGTATTTTCCGGTAAGGCGGTTGACGAATTGATGAAGGCGATAATCTTTTGGATTCGTCATTTGTTGATCAATGTGTGGGAGTCGCTATTGATATATCTGTATTGTATCCAAACTTTTGGCAGCCCATGTAGAAATTGGAAATCTGGAAACACCGAATCTGACTTTGTCGACGATGTGGTTGTTGATGCGCAGCTTCGTGCAGGCCTTGGGTATGCGTCACTGAATTATGTGGAAGGGCATGATTCGGTCGGTCTGGCTTGCTGAGGCGCGACTTTCCTCTTTGATTCTTCATTGATAACTGTGCTTATGGATGGTTGAACCAAATACTGCTTGTCAGTCAGGCGCCTCCCAAACAAGGAGGTGATGATACTCTTACGCCGCATCTTTGAAAAGTGGTAACCTTGTCACGGTTATGACTTCTTGGTTGACCGTATCTTCTGGGTTGAAAAGGTCCTTGACAGTGAAAAGATTCTGTGTTGAGCCTCAGTCCCCAAGCGTGATTTACATGGTTCTATCTTGTATGGTCGGTGGGTTTACCATAATAAAGATATCGCCATCTCGCCTCCGGGACTCTATTACATCTCCATGGGGAAATAAAATATGCAAAAGTTCAGATTACCTTTGTCCGTAGTGGTTGTTGCTATGGTGAAGCTCGGGCTGGTATCAACAAACGAGCAATAACGGTTCTTGGAAGCAGCTGTGATCAGAAGAGACTGGCAGGGAGAGGCGTGATAGCTACGGGCACAAACTTGGTAGTCTTCATATAGTGGTAGAGCTTTTCTCGTTATTAGAGAGAGAAGCTAATGATGGAGCCGATAGCTTCCTTGATGTTGCCTCATGGAATGGGAAAGAGGGAGACAGTCCCCTACCCACGAGTATCCACTGAGCTTTCGACTTGATAGATGTTGTCACGCTGGGTTTCTGAGGAAATAATTTGGATGAGAGTTGGAGTTGAACCCTATGTTGATGAGGATCGTACGAGTTACTGATCATGAGGCCGTCCTTGCATCTACGTTGCATTTCATAGACTTCCATGCATATCGCTGGTCTTTGGTAACACGTCTGCTCTCTTGAGTATGTCCTCGTCTTTGGTCATCTTGGAATCATAATGATGGCGTGCTTGCGTCTCTCTAAATTCAGCATCTTTGAGATGGGTAGTGATGAGCAGTCCCCAGCCACACTCCTTTGCGTTTATCATCTTTGGATCGTGTCTTTGAGGAGTAGGGAAGTTCCCTCATGCGAATGACTTAACTAACAGGTTGTGCAAATATGATGAAGCTCTTGACATGGAGAGTCCGTATGTACCTCTTAAGTCCCAGGTGCAACCTCCTTCGGTAATGCTCTTGACATGGAGAGTCTGTATGTATGCTTCCACGAATATCATGAGGCTCTTTATTCCTGGCAGGCATGGTTCTTTCTAGCAGGGCAGGTGATGTTGTAGCTGAGCATTTAGCAACTTCACGAAGTTCAGAGGATGCCTGAAAGCGCAGATTCTCCAGCATAGCACGATAGATGGGTACCATCCTATTAATGCATAATTCCACCAATCGTTGTTCAGTCATATTTAGATCGTGACAATCCAGTGCCTGAATTCTGAACCTCTTTACATAATCATTTGGATGTTCGTTGTTTCACTGAAACATTCTTCCTGAGTCTGATACAGTGATTTTCCCAGACGCAAAGAAATATTTCTTCTTCAGTATTACCCGTTTCCATAGGCAAAGGACATGTGGGAGACGCGAGTCCTTTTGGTGCAGCAATTTCTCAGATCTCCTCTACGTGAGGTTATCTCGGTTGTGGATTCTTTCTAGACATGATGACGCGGCATCGTTATCTTCTTAAGGCTGCTCTCTTGAGGTGTCGGCTCCAGTAGATCTGAAGATGTCCCGGGCTCGCTCTTGTCCGGGTTAACATAATAGGCGAACCCTTTATGATGCTTTGAAGATGTGTCAAGCCTCCTTTGTTATTGTAGATGTACGAATTCTCGGAATTACGCCATGTTCTGGATCTACACGTTTTGTTGATGAAGTGATAGCGGATACTCCTGACTTTAAATTGGTAGAAGTGGTGGAATAGAGATAGACCTTTTCTTTTGTGATCTCTGCAGGTATCTTCCTAGGACTCCACTGGTGTTGAGATTTGTAGTCGACTATCTCCATACTGAAACAACGGCTACGCGAATCTTCACTTTGTCTTTCTGGGTGTGGACCCTTTGAGGCATTTCTGGCTTGCTCCATACAACACTTGTAGTGTTGCAGAAAAGGCGATTGCTCCATCCGGATCTCTAGATAAGCCGTTGCGCTCTTCCAAGTAGTAGTCACGTCTTCTTGTGTCTCCACGGCTTTATGGTCCTTTTATCTGGGAGATTTACTGGTGCTCAGCTATCCAAGGAATTTTCAGTAGCATTGCTTGAAAAATCATTTTTGTGAAGCTTCTTAGCGAATGGAACACCAGAATTGAAATTGGTTGTTGAACCTAAATTGAATTTAATGATTGAATTGGATCTAAGATCCACCTTTTGAAATTGGGAAAACTGGAATGAATACTGAGAAACTGTTTTCGCAACCGAGAGATCAATATCCCAATATGGTCGCCAGTTGTTTTGGGGTAAAAACTGATTCTGCTGTTTTCGGTAAATTTGGGGTGTGTTGATGAGAAACGAATTCAAACCCTAAACAAATGCACTGCACGAGAGTACTTTTAGACTCGAGATATCAATCTGTAAGACTCTGGACTAAACCAAGAAATGGTCATCAATATCCTTCGTATTTTGATAAGACTCTCCCTATTTTGATAAGACTCTCCCTATTTTGCATAGGTTCATCAATATCCTTCGTATTTTGGAATGCTCGTTAGTGCATTATTGCTGAGTACACTTGCACCATTTTAGTCGGGGCTTACTCGATAGTCGTTCAAATGCCCGTGTGTTGAATATTTATTACTAACCCATGGAATTATGCGGGGAAGAACCATGAATTGAAGTAACGAAATATTATGAAAAACGTAGAATATTTTTCAGGGATTCAGTTAATGAATCTAATGATTTAGGAATAATTAATTGATGGCTCTATACTAGTACGATCGTCTAGGAGCATTAATTATTCAGGAATTGAGTGATATGAGCTTGTTGAAGCATCATATTTCTTTTATATAGTCAGGGAAAACATTGTTACATCCTGAAGACGTTATTGCTCTATACTAGCAGGCAAGCTGTCTAGAAGTCGTGCAATCTGTCGATTATATATAGAAGTAATTAGTGAAATTGCTCAGTATTCATGAGATATGCCGTTGCCTCAGCTGAGAGACTACACATCTACATATATTGTGAGAGACAGTATTCTCAGTCAGAGATTATTGTGGCATGAGCTTTCATGCTTTCGATAAGAGACATGAGCCTCAATACTCGTCTGATTGCTGGGCATGGCCACACTTCTAGTGTGAGTGTGGCGGCTTTAGAGCAACCTGATTGGTCGAATGGAAGTGGGGCCGGCAAGTAAGGGCCCAGCCACAACTTATGTGCGCGTGGCTAGCTTGAGGCGACCTGATTGGTCGAGGGAAATCGGGTCGGTTTAGGATGGGGCGTGGCCAATGGCAAGTGGCGCCAGTTGGCTTAAGGCATGGCCACGCCTCCCTTTGCTGTTGCGGCTCCATGTTTTCTGATTCTGGGCAAGATTTTACACCTACTAATCCATGGCGGATTAATTACCTAGTTTGCCTAGGCTTACTTTTGACAAGCAAGGTCTGGTATACTGCGCAAGGCGCAAAAGTAATTGATTGAATTCTATGTGTTGAAACAGAGTTCTTAAAGTTCATTGCTAGAGAGCAGCATGCTTTCTGATTGAATACTTTATGCAAAGACCTTATCCTTGATATTTGGAAATTCTTGCTACTCTGCTGCAAGTGAACACAAATTTTCATGCCATATAAATATTAAGGGTTCAGCCGGGGAACATAGCATAGAAAGCATTCAAAGAAACTTGTATTAAGTGAATATAGGCAAGGCGCCGAAATTTACAGAACATCTGGGATAGTGGCTACATGCGCCAGTCTGGATAAATTTCATGTAAATATATTGAACGGCTCAATAACTATGCCAGTGGAGAGGTTAGCACTCACGGCTCCGTTTCCTTACAGAGTGACGTCACATCAGATACAAGGTTTTACAATTTTAACCCTAAGCTAAAAACCACCATCAACATTAAGTCCCCTGATTAGCACTTAACAATAGCGTTGTTGCGGGGTAAGAATGAGATGGTGACAGACAAGAGTAAAATCGAAAGGGCAAGACGTGAAAAGATTGCTAGGGAAATTCGACTAACCCTTGGCGGAAAGCATGAGGAATCCGTGATCCTCGTATTGGCGGCTTGACATACTTATGACTTAGCCCTGTAGTGCCAGTCTTGGCGCTGCAACCTCTTTCATGAACCGCTGATGATGACGTTGCTACCTTAGTCATGGGACGACAATGATAACATTATTGGTTGGCCCAAACACAGAGTGGCAACGAAGGCGCCAGTGGCTTTGGTTCGTGGAACAGCGGAAGGCGTTGCAACCCTGGCAGAGATGGCGTTTCAATCTTGGCTTCTGATCGGCATAGATGGCATTGAAACTTGGTTCGCGGAGCTGGCTAAATCACGGGACATGCGGAGATGCCGCTACTTTGGTCATGGAGTGGCAGGGATGGTTGCTGGCATGGACGCCAAACCCTAATTATCCCGTATATACAAGTATCTAATCCAGCTGGTGTAGGATCAGAATATCGCAACAGCAACACCTCTGCGAAATTCATAAATGTTACGTAGCGAAGGCGTCGCAGATGAGTAAAATAAGTGACGCAATGGATGACGACAGCCAGAACACGAGAAAGGTGTGAAGACCTAGCAAGATCTAGGAGTGTCGCGAGATTATGCATTTGTACACTTGCGACACTTCGCAAATCATTCCCGAAAATAAAGGACAGCTTAGCTGTCATCCATTATGTATCACCCTATATAAAGAGCCGAACAAGCCTATTGAGAGGGAGATCTTTTTTCGAGTGTTGAGCAAGTCATTAATAGAGAGAAAGTTTATAGTGATTGTAATTTCTTTAGCTCTTTTCCATTTTATCTTGTAAACATTCAAGAAATTAATCAACAAAAATTATAATTGTTCATCTTCAATGGATTGATTGTGTGGATTCTTGTGAGGGGTGTAGTGTAGGATTTCCTGCAACAACATATTGGCGCTAGAAACAGGGAGAGAGTGAAGATTGACATCGTGATTTGAAAGAATTTGGAGTAATAGGGAAGGAATTTCATATAATTTTCAACAATTTACTGAAATTGAGAAATGGCTAGAAGAAGATATGCATCAGAACAACCAACAACTGTTAGAAGAAGTAGGAGACTTACTAGAGAAGGGATAAATGAAATGGGGGAATCCTCAAAAATGAACACAAGAAATAATGAAGAAAATCAAATTCAATCACCAATTCAACCAGTACCGAATAGAACTGTGGATTATGATAGAGTAAGCGTGCATACTTGGAGATCAGACTCTGTGGACGAAAGGGGGGGAAGAACAGCAATTGATAAACATTGGACAAGAAGAGAGAGACCGAGAAGTGATTAGAGAAGTAATTCATGGAAATGAAGAGGTCGCAGCATTAGAGACATTGAGACAAACAATACATGAAGAAAGGAGATTAAAAGCAGAGGAACGTGCAAATTTGACAAGGCAAAATCATGAGTTGAGGATGGAAAATATGAGATTACAAAATAGAAGGTCGAGAAGCACTACAAGGTCAATGTCAAGATTAGTTAGAGAGGAAAGAAGGAGAACTTTACATATAGAAAATGCTAATGAGGAAGTGCAAAATCCAGGCGAAGAGCGTTGCGAAAGAAGAGAAACAATGGAAGATCGTTATATCCCACATCCCGAAACTTTTCAAAATGGGCGAAATGATAGAAATCAAGGAAATAGGTAGCGTCAGGGGCGGAATAGTCCAGGTGATGAAGAAAATCAGGAAGAAGGAAGAAGAATATTGCATGGGAGAGAAGCACAGAGGAAGCAAAAAGAAATTGAAAATGAAATTGAAAGACACTATGTTGAGCAAGCACGTCTAGCTTGCGAAAGAGAAAGATTGAGAACAAATATGGAAGAACATGAGTTACAAGAGGCAATTCGCCAGAATAATCATGATAATAGAGAAAGAAGGAGAGAACAAAATCGCAACAATGGTAATATCAATGAAGAGTATGAAAGAGTACAAAGGAGAATCGAAAGGCAGCAAAGAAGAGAAAATGATAGATATAACGGTGTGCGAATTAATGAGAGGGATGAAAGAGAAGATCGCAGAGAAAGACGAGAAGAGAATGATGAACAAGAAAGTCAAAACAGACATGAACGCAGAAGAAGAGAGGCGGAGTTAAAAAGACCAATGGAGCCAAATTCTGGTGTAAATGAACAAATTCTTAGAGAATTGGCATAAATGAGAGGAATGTTAAATAATAAAAGGGGAGGAGGTAAGAGACAATTGGACGAAGCCATAGAAGAACCTGCGAAGACTTTATTCACACAAGAAGTACAATTAGGAGGAATACCCCCAAAGTGCAACTTACCTACGTTAACCAGCATTTTCGATGGAACAACTTGTGCGATACAACATATCAAAGCTTATGTGAGATGTACGTTACAGTGGGAGAACCATGATGCTATATTGTGCAAATATTTTGCATCAAGTTTGACAGGAGAAGCTTTGAAATGGTTTGAAGGATTACCGAGGAATACAATAACATCTTTCAATCATTTGCAGGCTATATTTTTAGGGGCATACATTAGTAATAACTCCTCGCGACCTGGTATTGAAGATGTATTTGGGTTAAAACAAAGGGTTGGTGAAAGTTTGAAGCATCTAACCGTGAGATGGAAGACAATGTGCAGTGATATGGCTGGTCGTGTGGATGAGAGATATCTCATTCTATCATTCATTAACGTTATGTTCGCAACCAATCTGCTATATATTCAAATTTTTAGAATCAAGAATACAATCACAATGACTGAGTTGCGAGAACTTCAAGAGGAGTACATTGCTCTAGAGGAAAAACAAAATGAGATGGAATCATACCCCGTTGCGAACACAAGTTCAAAAGCTGCAAATGCAAGCTTGTTACCTAAACTAATAAACACAGTGGCGAGCACCTCGCAGGGTCAACAAGAAATGATAACGGATGATGGTCAGCGAAAGTTAGTAGCCATGGGGAGTCGTGATCAGGAGGAAATTGAGAGAGAGAGAAACTTCTATAACCGTGGAGGAAATAACAAAATTCAAAGACTTGATCAGCCACAAGAAACTTATGGAAGTCAGAAGCAGAGTTATCATAGAGGACAGCGAAGTTACAGGGTAGTCTGGGAAGAAATCAAGATGCCACTACTGAATGCTAGTGTGGAGAAAATATGGGAAGCTATATTCTTAATGGAAAATATACCTGCGCCATGGAACATGGGAAGTGAGCCACCTCCGAGTGACAGAAGTCATGAATTTTGTTCTTATCACCATTTTCATGGACACTCCACAAACGATTGTAGAAATGTAAAAAGAATCATCCTCAGAATGATAGACCAAGGGAAACTAAATCAATTTCTAAAAAATCAACCTCAATCTCAACCAACACCTCCATATTCGCGATAAAGATATTTTTACCTTCATATTCGAAAACATCATATGCAGATTTGGAATCCCCGCACAGTTGGTATCTGACAATGGGAAGCAGTTTGAGGGACAAAATATAGAATTGTTGCTTAATGGATTTCAGATAAAGTGTGGGAAATCAACTCCTTTATACCCCTTGAGCCAATGGACAGGCAGAAGCAACAAATAAAACAATCGCAGATATACTGAAGAAGAAGTTAGAAGGACATAATAGGGCATGGTGTGAACAAGTGCATAATGCAGTATGGGCTTACAATACAACCAGGCGAGAAGCTACGGGAATGTCACCCTTTTGTTTAACATATGGAGTTGAAGCTGTACTTCCGACAGAAGTTATTATTCCAACAACAAAGAAAGAAGCTTGAGAGAAAAATCTTAGTGCGGGTAACATTTTGATCAAGTTAGATGAATTAGAAGAAAAAAGAGAAAGAGCACTACAGCATATGGAGAATCACCAGCGAAGATTAGCCAGAGAATATAACAAACGTGTCAAGACACGCGAATTTCAACCAGGCGATTTGGTATTGAGAGAAACACCAGTATATCAACGAGAAAGTGGTGGCAAGCTGGCGAAAAAATGGGATGGACCTTATATCATCAAGGAGATAGTCGGATCAGGGGCATATAGATTAATGGATCCTAAGGGCAAAGACGTGGGCCACAGATTGGATAGACCATGGAATAGATTATACTTGAAGAAATATTACCGTAGAAGATTGTGGGAAAAGGATAGACTACGAAATAATGTATGGTTGAAGAGAAATGAACTTATATGAAAATGCTGCGAAAGAATCATTGCGAAATTGCACGAAACAAAGAAAGAACATGCGAAGATCTCGCAAAGAAAATAACAAGAGATAACCAAAAAACAATGACATATCAGAATGGGACGAACCTGCTATGGCGTACACCCTAGTTCGTGAATCAAAATTTCGTAAGAGGCAAATGTAAGACCTAAAGTACGTCATAAAAGGGGGTATTTCTTAACATGGCTCAGGGAAAAGGTTACACCTCCCCTGGAACCTGGGTCATGGAGATTTGGGGTCAATAAAGCCCATCCAGGAGAGATACCTTGGATTTCCAACTATATATATAAGGTTATACCCTGGTTGGACGACCGAGGGTCTCTTCTAAGGAGTCAGCGTATGATCAAGGCGCCGGGGTACACGGTTGAGCCAAGAGTGCAGGGCATTTGAAGTGTCTCGGCCATTCTTGGCAAGTCTTGGCATATGTTGCACTCGGCCGAAGAAAACTCCACTTAGGGTGCGGTCTCGTAACCATAAGCCATATAGGTAAAAGGGATAAGAGGCTGCGAAAATAACTGGTTGTTGTTAAGACCGGATGGGAGGAGCTAGTCTTGTATGGCAGATGTACGCCTCCTTGAAGGGGCAACCAGGGAGATGATAAGGGCGGTACCCTCCATCAGGGAGCTGATAAGTGTCTTAAGACGCAAATGTCATGAGGCTTTGTTTTCGCAAGAAAATTTAGGCTTGTCATATTTGTGCGATGATCCTGAAGAGGCAATAATACAAAAAACAAAGATAAGACGAGATCAATGGGTCAGTACATGAAAGTGTAAGGACGTCCTGCTATTTCGTCGCAAGACGGCAATGTCATGGGGCTTTATTCTCGCAAGAAAATTTAGGCCCGTCATATTGTCGCAATAAAATTATCCTGCAGAGGCAATAATACTAAGAAATGATAAGACAAAATCAATGGGTCTTTACATGAAAGTGTAAAGACGTCCTGCGATTTTGTCGCAATAACAAGAGATGGCACAATAAGACCTTTAACTAGGAAGGCAAAATAAGACCATATGACAAAAGATTTATAAAAATTAACTATTATTTATGCATGTCATTCAGCGCAAGGAAGAAAGTAAGAGACAATAAAGAAAACATAATATTTCTTACAAAAAAGTGCACTTCAAAAGGAAATAAAAAACATCATATGCAAGAAGTTATGAAGATCAAGAAACTAAAGGAAATGAAATTACAAAAGAAGTTCATTTCTCAACATTAATTCTTTCATCTTCAACAATTTTATCAGCTTCCCCGACTTCCACACTTTCGCCGATTGTTGCATTCCCTTGAGAACCCTCTTCACTGGATTATTATTGTGACTTCATTGTTTGATGGGATCACCTTTTCATTAGCGAGATCTTCGCCGCTTTCGTATTCATAGTCACTATCGGGAGAATTAGGGATTTCATCATCCTCAACTTCAAGAGGTTCGACAGATCTGTGGTCAAGAGATTTGGACAATAAGACATCATTCAAAAGAACTTCAGCTTTGAGATGAAATTGGCGAAGAAGTGCCTTCTGATGATTTCTACACTGGATATCTTTGGAGTAACTGAGGTAATCAAATCTCCTTTCGGCCCGATCGCGAGAACGAGCGAGAGTAGTGGCAAGAATCTCATTTTCTTTGCGAATCTTGGCATAGCTAGCCTCCAAAGTACAAAGGGAGGAACGAAGATCTTTCTCAGATTCTGCAAAAATGAAGAACAACAGAGTTATACAAATAAAGAATTCGCAAAAAAGGATATCATAAGAAAACTAGACAAAGAAAAAACGGGTGAGGTAGTCAAATTTTATGACTACCTTCCTTTTGCGAGATAATATGTTGGGTCAAATCCAAGCAACTACTCTCCAAATGATCCATGGCATTATCAAAATTATCTCCAACCAGACCTTTTAATCGAGAATGCAAACTCTTTTCGTTAGAAACAAGTAAGGTATTCTCCTTAGCAAGAGAGGAGTAGGATTCTTTTAACTTGGAATATTGATCCTTGAGTTGGCTTGTTTTCACACTTAAAGTTATTCTACCATGAATAAGCTTATCCCTCTCAGCAGTGACTTCTTTGAGTTTACTTCTCAGTGAACAGAGAGATTGTTCTTGTTCATTACATATTTTTTGACAGACATCAAGCTGTTGCGAAGAAATCGCCACCTTATTTAACAAAACTCGCTTCTCTTGAGATAGAGTTCCATTCTCATCTGATAAGGTTTCCAACTCCAAATTATATTTATCCAAAGAATAAGAGAGATGAGATAATTCATTACTTAACGAGTCTTGCTTCTGAACTAAGTGAGCATTCTCTTTGGTAAGGTTATCTATTTGATCAACAGAGTTGTAGGACTCAAATATCGCACAACATATTTTCTTAGCGTGCGGGATTCAATTATTTCATTAACTCGCGAGAAGAGCTTGCGAGATTCATTATTTTCCATAACTCGCGAGAATGTAGCAAGGTCTCGCGAGAAGGTAGCGAGAGCCTGCGAAATTATTAAAGGGGTCGCGAGAATTTGAGCTATATGTGAGCTGTCATCCATTATGTAAACACTTATATAAAGAGGAGAGCAGGAGAGAGAAAGAAAATAATTTTTGGTAAGAGGAGGGAGAGAGATATTTTGGGAGAGATATTTTCTTAGAGAGAAAAAGATTTTATTTTCTTTATCATCTTCTTCCCCAAATAATTAGATCTAGAGCTCTACAAAATGTCCATTAATGGAGATTGTAAATGTAATTCTTATGTAACCGCAACAATCATAGTGAAGAATCGTGGATGTAGATCACATTGATCGAACCACATAAAAATCCTTGTGTCAATTTATATTTTTAGCACTTATATTTGAAATTTAGATGATTAATAAGATTTAGATCTACAAGATATAGTGAGGGGTGTATTGTGGGATTTCCTGCAACTACATTTTGGCGCTAGAAACAGGGACTGCTACCTGTTAGATTGAAGAAGATTCAAAGAAATAAACTATTGTTAGAGGCGGATTCAAAGAAAGGAGCAATTGTCGGTGATGAATTCGATGAGATCCATGACATACAAGGGAAAAAATTTGAAACAGTGACGAAGACATAGAAGGATGTAGCTCGTGTTAAAAATCTGGAAATTCATCATTAGAAGGAAATATGATGCTAAATGAATGAGAACACCATTACCACTACGAATGTTGCTGAGGGCGGATATTAACATCAGTCAACTTTTTAGTGCTTCAAATTCCGAAGGAAAAATAAGCTAAGAAGAAATAGAGCAATGAAATAGAGTGAAGATGCAAACTTCAAAGACGAAAGAATACCATAACAAGATGACGAAAACTCAATTCATCAACGTAATTTATGCTGGGAAAGGATGGATACAACACATGAAAACATGCGAAGAAAGACACACCCATCTTTTTCTTTTTCATCGCACAGGACAAGAAAACCACAGGTCCTTCAAACTTGAAGGTTAACGAAATACACAACAATTCAACCTGCATCAGAAATAAACCACAAAGATAAAGACATCATCACACAGATCAAGCCAAGACAACCTTATCAACTACTAAGACCAAGATGAAGAACATAATATGAGAATAGTGTGACAAAATTGCACAGGAGATGATATCAAACAACCGCAACAAATGAGAAAGAATTTGCACCCTCCAAAGAAAAATGGAGAAAGAAAGAGATCAATGGGCTTAGAAGACAAAGCTTCATGCAAACAAAACAACTATGAAGATCAAATCAAACTATTTTGCAGCAAAGGGACGCGAAGGAAGAAACCAAGCGGGAGAAGTTAGCAAATAAAGTTAGCGGGATATTAGAAGAAGAGGCATATAGAGAGACAAGCAACAATGACAGTGCATGCGAATTTAATGTATAAAAGAAAAATGATGTCGTGACTTCATCATTCTGCCAATACAGACTATAGCAAGACAGAAATTTTATCTCCGGGATAATAACTAAGTCCAGCGATTTTAAGCCATTAATATTACAACTCCAATGTCAACGAAATATGACTGGAAGATCATCAATGAAAAGACACGATAAAATAACAACAAATATAGAGATTCTGCGAAGTTCACTTCATCAATAAAGTTCCAGCGAGGTTGCTGCAGCAGGTAAGGAAAAGGATTACTCCTTCAATTATTCCAGCGAAGTTGTCGCAGTTCCAGTGAAGTTGCAGCTGTTCCAACGAGGGCAAGCAGAATTATTAATTCCTATCAAGTCCAGCAACTAATATCAAGCACAGTTGTAACCATAAACCAGATTTACTATCAAGAACCATAATTATTAATTCCTATCAAGTCCAGACTTATTCAGATTTTTTGGAATACCCTTATAATTAAGTAATTTGAATGTTGTTGATGTGAGCCTTTGGATTTATGCTGCCTCTCAGCAACTAATATCAAGCACGTTCATCAACTAATATCAAGCTCAGTTATTGTTCTCAGCAAGAAAGTGAAAAAACAGGATACAATGCACAAATTTACTTCGTCAACAACATTCAAAGATTACACATACCAAGTTCAAATCATCATCAATTCCAGGGATGATAACAAAACTCGAAACCAGATTGAGGCAGAGAAGCAACCAGGAAAAGAAAAGAAGCAATGCTGAAATTTACGTGAAGAAAACTTCAGGGAGCAATTACTTAATGATTGCAGTTCAATAATGACGAAGGGAAAAGCTAGGCGAAGTTGGAAGGATATGTGAAGAAGAAATACTACAGCCAAAGGAAACTCGAAAGAAGTTAGGCAATAACTATAATATTATTGCAACAGCACAGAAAAGGAATAGGAATGTAAAGCAACATACCAAAGATGCTGGTTAAATATAAAGGAACAAAGCAGGAAAAGAGCTAGATCTGTAATTGAGGTTTATATTGCTTTCATTTCAAATGCAGCAGTCAAGTAAAAAGAACAAGATAAAGTTTTTATAGAAACTGATGAATGGGAGCGAAAGAATTCTGCGAATGTATCAAACCTACAACACAATGAAACGAGCGAAAGAATGAACTTGCTCATATGCGAAAGAACAGAAGCCACAGCTTAGTAACAAATTATAAATTTGAAGATGAAGAAACCAAAGAAGAAGAATGAAAGGAAAACATTGCATGAAGGGAGACGAAATAAGAAGGTTGCTACATGTGTTTCTTCGCACACAGAAGCTGGTGAAGATGATCAAGACGTCAAAGTTGCAAGCTGCGAAGAACTCGCAATCGTCCATGCCAGACAATGGAAGTACGTGGAGATACAGTTATGGGAAATATATGGTAGCAAATTTCAACTCCACCCATCTACACTCAATAATAGCAATCCACTTCACCATGTGATGCAGAGCCATTGAATTTAACTCGCAAAGACCTAATAAGACATATCAAGATCGTCAATTTGATACTCCACCAGACAAGTTTAAATATGCAGCTTCGCAAAAACCTAATCCATCCACCTATCAACAGTTAAATACTTGGGCTTGTTGATCAGTTCAAACTCGAATTTTCTCAAAGTAGCAAACAAAAGAAAGACAAACGAAAGCAAAAGAAACATCAGCAAAGAAAAGATACAATGGAGACAAATATCTCGTCATTAAACTCCAAGAATCTACTTTATGATCAGCCACAGCGAGGATCTCGCAGAGTGACATGATATCAAGGAGTTACCAAAAGAAATACAGCTGAGGCACCAATGAAAGGGATTAAGACAGAGCAACACAAGTTCAAAATAGAAGAAGAAGGTTAACAAAGAAGTTAAGCCAACTTGCGAAGAAGCTTTGCGAAGTTTAATGAAAGGAGTTATCACGTGGAGACAAACTTCCAGTCGTAAATCACAAAGGACGACAAAGAAGTAATAACAGATATGAAGTTTACCAAACTAACACAAATAAAGGACAATACAAATGGTACAGGGTATAGGCAATGAGCTTGGTGTCGCAAGATCGAGTCTCACTACAGCAACATTTTTTCTGTTATTTCACATTTTTGCGAAGAGGAGTTTGATGTTGCGATATTTTTAGTGAGAAGAAAAGAATAAGATGGCAACTTCACCAACCTTATCAAAAACAGAAGTTGGCGACTATGGTAAAGTCAGCAGAGTATGTGTTCGTGTTCGCAGGATCCAATCTTAACTTGCGAAGACTTTTCACATATTTTTACTCGAAAAACTAGAGCCAGAGATCACATTAAAAGAACGATATGGTCACATTCTTTCACAAACGAAAGCCAGGAAAGTTGGCTAGAGGAAAAGACAATGAACTTGAGGACGCAGGTTCAACTCTTATCTCCCGCGAAGTTTTTGCATCATTTTTTGCACTACAAGCGCTTCGCAAGAAAATCATATACTTCGTCAGAGACAATAACAAAGAAGAGAGTTGATGATAATTTCGCAAAGAATGAAGAAAAGAATAATTATTTCGTTCAGAATGATTGAAAGAAATGACAGAAATGAAAGAATGAGTGAGGGAAGTGACAGAAATGAAGGCATGCGATAATTTCGCAGAGATAATAGAAATGCGATAACTTCGCAAAGATAAAGAGAAGAGAAAATCAAAAATGAATGATTGAATGAATTGACAAAAATGATTGAGTGAGTGAATGGGACGAACCTTTATGGCGTACACCCTAGTTCGCGAATGATATTTCGTAAGAGGCAAATGTAAGACCTAAAGTGCGTCATATAAGGGGGTATCTCTTGACATGGCCCAGGGGGAAGGTTACACCGCTCCTGAAGCCTGGGTCATGGAGATTTGGGGCCCATGAAAGCCTATCCGGAAGAGGTACCTTGGATTCCCAACTATATATGTAGGTTATACCCTGGTTGGGCGACCGAGGGTCTCTTCCAAGGAGTCAGCGTATGATCAAGGCGCCGAGGTACACGGTTGAGTCAAGAGTGCGGGGAGCATGGAACTTCCTTACCACTCTTGACAAGTCTTGGCGCATGCTGCACTCGTCCCGAAGAAAACTCCACTTAGGGTGCAGCCTTGTAACCATAAACCCTATAGGTATAAGGGATAAGAGGCTGCGAAAACAACTGGTTGTTGTTAAGACCGGATGGGAGGAGCTAGCCTTGTATGGCCGATGTACGCCTCCTTGAAGGGGCAACCATGGAGATGATAAGGGCGACACCCTCCATTAGGGAGAGTGTCAAAACAGACGCAAATGTCATGGGGCTTTATTTTCGCAAGAAAATTTAGGCCTGTCATATTTGTGCAATGATCCTGCAGAGGCAATAATACTAACGCGAGGGTAAGACGAGATCAATGGGTCTTTACACGAAAGTGTACGGACGTCCTGCGATTTCGTCGCAAGACGGCAATGTCATGGGGCTTTATGTTCGCAAGGATATTTAGGCCTGTCATATTGTCGCAAATAAAATATCCTGCAGAGGCAATAATACTAAAGAAATGATAAGACAAGATCAATGGGTTTTTACATGCAAGTGTAAAGACGTCCTGCGATCTTGTCGCAATAACGGGTGGCAGAGTAAGGCCTTTAATTAGGAAGGTCAAACTTAGAAGACCACCAAAGATGATAAGGCATGATCAATGGGTCATTACGTGAAAATGTAAAGACGTCCTGCGATCTTGTCGCAACGATAAAATTCAACGTAAAGCAATGAAGAGATTATACTATCTCATGAGCACAACACATGAGATAGAGGCAAGATAAGAATGAAGAAATAATTCACTCATTCAACACTTTTTCAACAATTCTACCTTCGAAGATGAAGAACAGAGGCAACTATGGATAACCAAGAAAACATTTTATGTTATTCATCTTCTCAGCAAGAATCATTTCCAAAGTGGATGTTCACTAGTGAACAACAAGAATCTTCACCAAAAATGGAGTAATAATTTCGCATGAATAGAGGCAATACTTACTACTCTTATTCAAGGATAAATACCCCTTATATTTCGAGGATTAATACTTCTTATACTCCATACTTCTAATTTCGCATGATTAGTTCGCAATACTTCTTATTCGCAATCAAGGACGGATATTTCTTATACTTCTTCAAAGATACTTCATACTTCGCATACTTCAAGAGATGATACTTCTTATTTATTTCGCAAAGCTTCGGAACTTCGCAAAAGAATAGAGGCAAGTACGTACTTTTCAAGTCCAGTATTCTTTCGCTCGCTCCTTCATCAACAAAGATCAGGGATTACTACAACAACAGATTTTTCCTTAAAGATCGCTCTTCAAGCAATATTCAAGGAAAAAGAGGCAAGATGTAAGACTCAAATATCGCACAACATATTTTCTTAGCGTGCGGGATTCAATTATTTCATTAACTCGCGAGAAGAGCTTGCGAGATTCATTATTTTCCATAACTCGCGAGAATGTAGCAAGGTCTCGCGAGAAGGTAGCGAGAGCCTGCAAAATTATTAAAGGGGTCGCGAGAATTTGAGCTATATGTGAGCTGTCATCCATTATGTAAACACTTATATAAAGAGGAGAGCAGGAGAGAGAAAGAAAATAATTTTTGGTAAGAGGAGGGAGAGAGATATTTTGGGAGAGATATTTTCTTAGAGAGAAAAAGATTTTATTTTCTTTATCATCTTCTTCCCCAAATAATTAGATCTAGAGCTCTACAAAATGTCCATTAATGGAGATTGTAAATGTAATTCTTATGTAACCGCAACAATCATAGTGAAGAATCGTGGATGTAGATCACATTGATCGAACCACATAAAAATCCTTGTGTCAATTTATATTTTTAGCACTTATATTTGAAATTTAGATGATTAATAAGATTTAGATCTACAAGATATAGTGAGGGGTGTATTGTGGGATTTCATGCAACTACAAGAGTACGAATGAAGATTATCTAGTTGGTTATATTGCTCCATCCAAGCATCTCTATCCATTCGAGTTTCTTCAACGACAGATTCCAACTGATATATCTCCATTTTTCGCTTCTGATTTAGAGCTTAAAAGGAGAACAAGGTTTTCAAAAAAAAAAAATGGAGAGTGTAATACCTTTTAATTCTTCGTTCTTCTTGCGAAGATTATCGCGATCCAATGAAACGTTTTGAAGTTTCTGATTCTCAAAATGGAGAGTGTCACACTTCGCAGTCATATCTTGAAGATTATTCTTCAGCACTTTAATTTCTTGTTCTAAAGACATTTGCGACATCCTGTCAGAACTAAAGTATTTACTCAAAGACTCGCAAACACTAGACTTGATGGGATCAATGGAGGTCTTCTTGGCGTCATTCATGATATCTGATAAAACTTTGAAAGCTACATCCATTCCCTCCAGATTTTCTTTAGTAAGAGGAATAGACTCAGAAGAAGAGGTAATGATGACAGAAGAGGGGAGAGTTGAATCATCTTTGGTCATATGAATGTCATGAGAAGAGGAAACCCGCTGAAGGTCAATGATAGGGGGTGAGGCAGAAGCATTGATAATAGAAGAAGAGAAGGGTTCATCTTGAGGGACTTCATTTATAGAAAATTCAGGTATAGGAGGAAAATCGGCAGCGATATTTTCAGAGATAACCAAAGTAGAATTATCTTGCGAAGATATCGCAGGAGGTGTTGGTTTATCCTGTGAAGATATCACAGAAGGTATTGGTTTATCTTGCGAAGATATCGCAGGAGGAGTTTTGAGCTTGAATACAGGAAAGGAAACAGAAGATTCAACATTTTTAGAACGACGAGGTTTCTTTGGGGATCTATCAATATTTTTGTCATCCTGCGAATCACAAGTTAAATAAGAAACATAGGCAACAATATTGTTATTAGAAGAATAAGTGTTTTTTAATACCTTGCTATTCGCAGGCTTCCTTTTAGTAACATCGATTTTCGGTTGCGAGCCCACGGTAACATTAGGGTTTAGAACTATGAACTTGGTGTTAGATTTATTCTTACTGAAACAAAAACAGCACGGGAATCATTAGAGAAAGAATAATATTAGGATAAAACAATTTCGATAGAAGAGATCAATCACAAAAAGATCAATTTTGGCAAAATTAACAAACCTTGATGGCTCCATAGAAACAGTATCAGAAAGATGATGAGAACAATAGCAGAGAGACAATAGCAACAAGACGATGAAGAATTGCAGAAATAAAAATAGCAGTAAAAAGTTGCAGACGATGAAGAAGATGAAATAAAAGAAAGGAAACATCCTCATGGAGAATTTCTCCTTAAATAGACAAGAAAAAAGTGATCGGTTAACATTAAATGTACCAGGTAAAAGGGGATATTTTGACACGTGTAGGCGATTCGCCTAATTCACGGAATCTGGCGGTAGATTAATGGAAAGAAATGAACAGTTGCGGCAGTTTGAAGATAATAATTCTCATGACATTCTCTTCTTCGCAGAGAAGACATGAGAAGAGGCAAGATGTAGGATCAGAATATCGCAACACCAACACCTCTGCGAAATTCATAAACGTTACGTAGCGAAGGCGTCGCGGACGAGTAAAATAAGTGACGCAATGGATGACGACAGCCAGAACACGAGAAAGGTGTGAAGACCTAGCGAGATCTAGGAGTGTCGCGAGATTATGCATTTGTACACTTGCGACACTTCGCAAATCATTCCCGAAAATAAAGGACAGCTTAGCTGTCATCCATTATGTAACACCCTATATAAAGAGCCGAACAGGCCTATTGAGAGGGAGATCTTTTTCGAGTGTTGAGCAAGTCATTAAGAGAGAGAAAGTTTATAGTGATTGTAATTTCTTTAGCTCTTTTCCATTTTATCTTGTAAACATTCAAGAAATTAATCAACAAAAATTATAATTGTTCATCTTCAATGGATTGATTGTGTGGATTCTTGTGGGGGTGTAGTGTAGGATTTCCTGCAACTACAGCTGGTATTCCGCATTCAGAGCCTTAATACACGTCTGGTAAAAGGATTTTCTTTTTCAGGCTTCATCAACCTGCCCAATATAAGAGGCGATCTTGAACCTTCCATTCGTATAGATCACTATATAATTGCGTCCATCCTCCTCACAGGTACTATCTCGTGTCTCTTCTCCTAGTTCTCCATTTTGTCTTCTTCGTTATGTAGATTGCCGATGCAGACAGAGTGTAAAGAAAAACAAATCTTTTTTTTAGCATATAATGGGATCTTCCGATGATGATCGTACCTCTGATTCTTTGGAGAAAAGCTTTGAAGTCGACAAACCCAAGTTTTCTTCACATTAGGAGGTATTAGAAAAAATTGATTCTTTGTTCCGTGAGGCTGGCGGGATTATACAAGGCATGTCCCTCACCCATTTACGCATCATGCAGGTGCGTGTCTAGGCTTTCATGGATTCGATGGACATGGAGGAAAAATGGAGACATGATGAAGCATCCCAACGCGTCGGGAAATCCCCACGTGATGGAGTTTTTCCATGACCCAGTGCCAGGGCTGAACGATTCGCTTCTCGATTGAAATGGCGAAAGACTGACTCTAAGAAAATTCTAGACAAGAGCCAGTTTGATTATCCTATCCATAGCAGTATTGTAATCCTTGATTCTGAGGCGGACGAACCGGAGCATTCTCAAGAGGATGTGGTTTGCGAGACTGAAGCAGCTTCTGAAGTGGATGCCAAAAATGTTGTTGGGGAAGTCGGAGTGATCGATGAGGATTCTGTCAAGGCAGATGGGGAGGCGGTGGAAGCATATGTCGGAGTCGTTGGAGAAGCTATGGGGACATATGTTGGAACTGCTGTCGAAACGGGCTCCGACTGGGATGCTGAAGCTGCTGCTGAAATGGTTTCTGGATGGGATGTTGAAGCTGCTGCTGAAACGGCTTCTGGATGGGATGTTCAAGCTGCTGCTGAGATAGATTCTGGATGTTATGTTTGTTGTCAGAGAAGGTGATGGGTCAAGTGCTTGAAAAATCTCTGATGGAGGCGTCATTAACCAAGGTGTCTTGTCATTGACAACTGGTTTTCCCTTTTGTGATTTCCTTCCACAGGGAAAACAATCTTTTCGTAGATCGTAGATGTTTTTGATACTTTAGTTTTTCTTTTTGTTCGTGCGACTAGAGCCATGTTTCACCAAGTAATATTCTTTCATTTTTTTACTTGTGCCCCTCGAGAAATCCTTAGAACAAAAGCTCACATCTTTGATTGAATGAATAAAATCTCCCAGAAGAGACCTAAAACCCCTTTTGCGAAAAACAAGTTCTTCCACCCTTCCAAAGCGATTCAGCGGATGGGAAGCCAAATCACATAAATGACGCAGCAATAATGCTGGTAGACGCGTCACATTCTCTCCGTTTAGCTACTTCCATGGGAGCGCCTCGCATGCCGTGGGCAACAGTAACTCAAAACAGGAAAAACGGTAGCAATGATTAAGGATTTTGACCAACCTTTTATTGGATTTTTCCTCGCAAATTACACAGGACATTTGTGACATGCCGACTGGGTATGTAGAAGTGTGAGCCGTCACAAGCTAAGAAGCACATCGCAAGAAGTAGAGAATCTTCGTCGGGCAAAAGTTGAAGCCAGATGTTCTTGAAGGAAGGTGTCTGTGCCGCCACTCGATGATCTTCTTCCTTGCACATTTCCCTTCCTTAGTATTTTTTTTTTTCGAATAAGATATTTCTTGTAGGGTTTGATTTTTTTCTGGTTTTTTAACTGATGGGCAATAACTTTGTGGGTTTGCCGGATACTTTTCCCTTGAGATGATTTAGGAAAACTTATTTTGAAATAAAGATGCTTTTGATTAAAATCAAAAACCTAATTATGAATGCAAGCAGTGCAATCATTTTGGAGGGATTACAAATATTGCAGGGAAAAGGGAAATTACTGAAGGAAATACTTAAAAGGAAAACGCTGGAGGAAAAAGTAGCACATCGTTTTAGGTATTGAAGGGCTTGATCCATCGCGAGTGAATTTTCACGCCTTCTAGCTTGTCGGCGTTGATGAGCTTGCACTAACCACCCAAGATAACATCTGCCACCAGGTATGGCTCGTCTTCCCTTTCTTTAAGCGAATCAGGTTGAGCGGCTAGCTTCACTGTTACATCTCCAACTTGAAACGCAGTCACCTTGAATACCATATCTCCAATTTGAAATGGGTTTGGGCATTGCGCCACCACTTGATTTTTGAGCTCGTTATCTTTGACTGAGGCAGCTTCTAAATTTTTGACAAAGCATTTGAAAGGCCAAGCATCCCATTCACATCTCTTAATGACGCCCGGGTTGATAACTGGGTTGATTCCCCATGCCTGACCGAGAGGAGAAGTGATTGGGTGCAGAAAGGGTTGTTCAAAAAGACTTACTTGTGTTCGGAATCTTCGGTTGAACATCGACGGGCTTTCTCCAGGTAATTGAGTTACCTTGGTAAGTTGTTGATACGGCAATATGTGATCATCAGGGTTGGAGGGCTTGTTGGAAATTCTTTTGGGTATCGACACCGGCAGAGGGGATACTCCTAATTTCGCTTTATTGCCATGTACCCATGAGCACCCCTGAATCATGTCGTAATTTGAGAGTTCTTTGACAATGTGGAATTTGCCATGTGTTAGAGAATTTCCCACCTTAATTTCAAGGTCGATGTAGCCATATGCATCTATTGCTTCTCCTTCCAAGTTTTTGACTATAATTGGGGAAAGGGTAGCCTCCTGCTTCGAAATTTTCACAGATTTCAGAGTCTTGATGGTACCGATGTTGAAGTCATAGGCCGCGTCGATCAATGTGCTATCAAGCTCGGCGCCCCTCAGATAAACCGTGGTCAGCAGTCCCCAGTTGCATTTTCCAACACCGCTTCCTAGGAGAGCTTGGGATTCTGGTGTGGTTTCTTCAATAGGAAAAAGTCGCTTGCCCGACACAACGTGGTTAAGGGCTGAGAATATATCTTGACGCTGCGCCTTGGAGAAATAGAGAATTTCGAATATATGATGCATCATGGATTCTACGGTTTTGTGAATAGAGTCCCCAGAGAGCATGCAACTCCTGACTGGAAGAGGATCTCTGTGAACTCCCTCATTGCCCAGTTGAAGTTCCCCTGCCTCCACCTTTTCCTTGAAGACACGCTTTAATTTATTGCAGTCACTGGTCGGGTGATGGACAAACCTGTGGTAGTGGCAATACTTAGGGTTTGCCATTTCCTCTTCAGTTGGTAGGCGTCTGATAGGAGGCAGCTTGATGGCTTCATCTTGGATCCATGCTTCCAAGAGTTCAATTACTTCTTCGATTGGGAACGGGAAATCTAAGGTGTTTTCCCCGGCTTATTGATGCCTGCAGGAGCCTTATCCACGGTCTTTCGTGATGGAGACGCCTGATGTGTTGGCATCGCGCGTTTGGGTTGTTGTTCTGTCGCTGGAGCCTTCCTTTTTCCTCTTTCACTTACCACGCTCACAGAGGGGACAGTGTTATATTGCTTGTTGATGAGGCGTCTATTTCCTCGATTTTCGCGTGCGTTTTGAACCTTGGCTGGCCTGGTTCTTTCCAACAATGCTGGTGCTGTTGTGGCCGACCGTTTAGCAGCCTCATGAAATTCGGAGAATGTCTGGAATCGCAGATTCTCCAGTAAGGCACGGTAGATGGGAACCATGCCATTGATGCAAGAATCCACTAATTGTTGTTCGGTCACATTTGGGTCGTGACAATCCAGCGCTTGAATTCTGAATCTTTTGACATAATCATTTGGATGTTCATTGTTTCGTTGAAACATCCTTCCTAGATCTGAGAAGGTAATTTTCTCAGACACAAAGAAGTACTTCTTGTAGAAAGCTGTAACCATGTCACTCCTGTTGGATATGTTGTTTGGTGCAATGTTGTTGTACCATGTGTACGCTCTTCCGGTAAGTGACTTTGAAAAATCCTTCAAACGGAGAATGTGATTGTGTTCGTGCTCGCCCAAGGATTCCAAAAATCGAGAGACATGTTCACGCGCATTACCGGTGCCGTCATACAGGGAGAATTGAGGAGAAGAGTATCCTCTCGGAAGAGGAATTCTTTGCACTTCAGGAGGATATAGGGGTTGATGTTGATGCATATCTGCAGAATCGCTTTTGTCTCGGTTTCGAAGAAGTCGTTCTAAATCTTCTCGTGTGACAAAATTGGATGGTTGATTCCTCTCTGTTGGAGCTCCTGAATGAGTCTCTTCATCAACAAAGGTGCGCCCTACTGAGTTTTCGGCACCAGGAGTATTGAAGGCGTTCCTCATTGGCTCTGGTTGGTGTGATGCTTGTGGTAGCCGCTCCGTTAGTGTCTTGAGGAAAATAAGCACCTCTTTCTGAGTCGAAGCCATGTCCGTCTGAGCTCTAACGAGAGCTTCCTGTCTTTCCATCAAATCAACAATGGTAATATTGGATCGGCTTCCTCTGGCTCCCCCAGTTTCTCGTCCTGGCTGGGTAGCAGCGGCCCTGGTGACGATTGGAGGTATCACACTTGAAGGAACGTTGGGGGTGGCGGCAGCGGCTCTGGCTCTGGTGACCGGAGGTGTAACACCTGAAGGAACATTTTTTGCGTCGTTGGTGTTGACAGGTGGCGTGTTAATGCCACTGGAAGGAACGTTAATACCGAGAGTAATTTCGCCAGTATTTTCAGGGTTTGTTGCTGATCCGGACCTGAGTTCTACCATCTTGAAATTGGGATTGAAAGAAAAATGAAAATTGGAAATTGATATTGCAACCGAGAGAATAATCTCCCACTGTGGTCGCCAATTGTTTATGGGTGAAAACCGTTTCTGTTGATTTTGGTAATTTCGAGCGTGTGGATGAGAAACGAATCTAAACCCTAAACATTGCACTGCACGGGAGTACTTTTGATTCGAGAGATCAATCTGTACAATCCTGGCCTAAACCAAGAAATGGTCGTTCCAGGCTTGCTTCGGTCACAAAGCGAATGAGAAGGGTTGGTCTTAGGGAGGGAAGCGAAGAGAGTGTTGAGACCAGAATCATTGATTCTAATTGTGTGGTTGTTTATGACTTGTATCTGAAAGTAGAACTGGCTAGCCGAATGAAAAGCTATCAGGTGATTTCTGGATATTGTGTTGTTGCCGACAAAAACTTGTTGTCTCGTGGTAAATAGGTGAAACCTATTTATACAAGTCATATTGAAACGTACCATGGTCTCGTAGGAAATGGAAACGATTGAGAGGTGGAAGAATAGAGTAACGTGTGACCGTCAGGCATTATGCTTCCATGGTGAAGGAAGTGAATTAGTTTACACCGTTACTTTCATCACCACTAATTGTCTCACTTCATGACACTTTCTTATAACGGGCGTATTACATGCTGCACGCTGTAAACCGCCAGACCAATACCCTGATGAGTATCCCCAAGTTTGTGACATGTTTGATGTCTCGAGTGTTTTCGTAGAAAACATGTAGCAGGTTGCTATGTGTGGCAATTAAAAGTCAAGAGACTTGCCATAGGAAAATAGCATGTGATGCTATTAGGCTTGCCTTGGCCGGCCGCCTAAATCTTGCCACAAGTCCGTCAGTTTGGTGGCAAACTTGAATGGCTGAGATTGCATCTCATGAAGAAGGGTAGTCGTTGATTATGTCTACCTTTTGTTGGCGCCTGGTAATGTCACAGTGGCGTTTTTGGTGTACGCCAGTGGCATTGCAGTATGACTGGCAATATTTGTTTGGGCAGGTTGTTTGGGTTAAAAATATTTGTGCCCATGCTTGCCCAAATTCAACTCGGGTTTGTAAAATTTATGCCCAAGCTTGCCCAAAGTTTTGACATACGTTGCCCATGTCCGCCCAATGTTCGGGTTGGACACGGGTTGGGTGGGTTAACCCAACCCAAGTCCCACCCCTATTCTTTACACGGAATTTTTTCAAGCCTAGCCAAAAAGGGGAACATGGTTACGTACTGCATCCAAGCAAGAGGTTTGGGTAAGGTTTCATTATGAAATGCAACCAAGAAGAATATGGCAGCAATGCTTTGTGATCAAGCACAACGAAGAACTCCT
Source organism: Papaver armeniacum (assembly GCA_023531295.1). NCBI lineage: Eukaryota > Viridiplantae > Streptophyta > Magnoliopsida > Ranunculales > Papaveraceae > Papaver > Papaver armeniacum. Next base: position 212,053 of record JAJJWW010003607.1, read on the forward strand.
TGCACAAGCCTAAATCATCTCATATCAGGAGTTCGGAAAATAGTTCTGCTCCGTCACCATGACGTAAGCACTTGTTTTCTTCTAAGTTTTGAAGATTTTCCCTCCTCTGCTTTGATTAAGGTTTCAATCAGTTCAAAGTCTTCTGTTTTACTATTGCTCTTCTATCCAATATTAATTATAAAATCACAAAATTATCTACTACATTCAAATCATCATCGACGAAAATAGTGATTTCATATTCACTTATAATATTCACTCATCACCATTACAGACGACAAACAAACAACGGTTCTTGTTGGGACGGCCGAAGGGTCCGAAGTCCCTTTTATGGCCGCTTTTTGTAAAATGAAGCATAACGCAACTGTGCAATTTGATAAAAAAGTTTGATTTGGTGAAGTTTTTTCTTTTTTGTGAAGCCTTTTCACATAATTCCTTAGACCGAGCACTATGGTGCCCCTTTTCCCTACCCTATCCCTCATATGTAGGGAAAAAAAATCAAAGTAGCAAGCACTATGGTCTTCCATATCCCTATATGTGTAGGGATATCCCTCCCTTTCTCTACAAGGAGGATCACATGTGATCCGGGTAGTAGGGAAGGGAAATCACACGGCTACTCAGTTGCGTATGAATTTACGTTTTACGACTACTGAGTAGCCGTAGCATTTTACACGGCAACTGAGTAGCCGTTTCTGGTTTTTAAAGTTTGACTTTAAAACTTTCCTTTTTCACTCTTATTTTTTACTAAAACTCTCTTTTTACCTATTATATCTCCTTTTTACCTATTATATATCTCATCTTTACTCTTAAATATCTTTTTTTACCTAGACAAATATATTCCTATTGAAAAAAAACTGGAAAAAAAAAACGACTATTAAGTAGCCGTTTGGCACTATTCATACGGCTACTCAGTAGCCGTATTGTGTAGGGAAGGGAAAAAAGGGCATCGTAGTGAGGCTGTCTTCCTTGTGCTATCCCTTCCCTTTATTTGAGGGATAGGGAAGGGATTCCCTCCACCATAGTGCTTGGCCATATGTATCCTATTTTTTCAGGGGTATATTTGGCGAGCAAACTAGAATATAACATATCTAAAAATCCGTGCATCAACTAATTTTCCATTGCAACTAATAAAATAATAAAACGATGTACTCCTTCCATTTCAGGAAAAGTGATACTTTCACTTTTTTAATTTGTCCAATTTTTAGAAAACGTCGAGATCACAAATTTTCTTTTACAGTCCAATTGCAATGGTGTTAGATTATCAATTTTGGCCGTCGCTCTCTTGACGTTGTCAATGATTCTTTTTTTATCGTCTTGGATGGTTTTTTTCTCTTCCATTTGGAAGTTCATTTTCTATCACAGTTGGTGATTTGTCTCTCTTTGTCTCTCCTCCTTCTATTCCCTCTTCTCTAGCGGTTTTTCTCTTACGATGTGTTGCAAAAATTAGTGATTCAACTTCAAATAACCCAGATCTTGAGGATATTTTACAGAAAATGACAACAACCATGGAAGAACCACAGACCTTAACATATGAAGATGATGAAGATAATATAAAAATACCATCTGAGCCTAACAGATGTGTGGTTTTTAAATTTATATCAGGAAGAACTTATGGTTTTCAGATTCTTAATGATGTTTTATCCAAGGCATGGAGAACATTAGGGTTTTCGAACATCACTGATATCGGAGGTGGTGTTTTTAATGCAAAGTTCCAACACCAATGTGGTCTTGAAGCTACTCTGCAGGGGACTCCTTGGTCCATGAAGGAGGATATGATGATTACAGAAAGATATCAAGAGAATTTACTATAAAGACCCTCAAGCTCGTCAACGCTATTAGACCAGTCAAGAGATGTTTTAGCCGATAATAACTCGATTAGTTTAACACGAACGTTATTTAATAGAAATTAATCTAACAACGTTTTAGATACGAAACTAATACCGCTGGATAGATCTCGAAAAGTTATGCGAAATGGGCTACTCGAACGAGTCAATCGGATACCAGACGAAGAAGATATCTTCAGATTTATATGAAAGGGCAAAATAGTCTTTATACTTTAAACCGACTGGCTGCCCTTATATGTTCTCAGGTGTCTTTAGCGTTTTTGGTCGGCCTTATCTTCAAGACGTGTCGAAGAGAAATCATTTTCTCTTTTCTTTTTCTTCATTTTTCTTTCTTCTTCTCTGTCTTTCTATTATTCTCTCTGTCGATCTCAGTTCAGATGAATTGAGTTTGTTTTCGTGTGAGAAATTCATAAGAACTTGATTAGTATGATCAATAGAAGAAGATGAATTTAGAACTGAAGTTATTTGAACTCGAGAGAAGAAGGAGCTGATGCTGTTGTCGTTGAAATTAAGGTTTTGGGTTTGATTTCGAGTTCTAAGGTGAATCGATGGGTTGATTGGACTGTTGAAAAATAAAGATTACGTGGGTTGGTGTTCAATTGAAAATTTTGAAGCTGTTCTGGTGATTAATCATAAACCAGGTAAATTTGGGGTTTCTATTTTGATTGATTTCGTTCGTGAAATTGAGTTTCAGTAAATATCACCGTGCCACTTACACCACCGTGCCACTTACACCACCGTGCCACTAGTGGTCGTGGCTACGTCAGGTAAATTTAGTACTCTGGTAATCTCCAAATAGTTCAGTAAAATTTTTAGATTTTCCTTAATTCATGCATAAAAACCAGATTGGATGATATTTATTCATCCTTTCACCAATTCGATTCAATTATCTATTTCTTTTCAGTTCCATTTATAACAATCCCTTTGCATTAGTTATTGCTGCGCACACAAATTTAAAAAGAAGAAAACTTAATCACGGATTGGAACAACACTAACTTGATCCAAGACAGGACCACATAGATGTCCATACTCATCAACCTTGGTATGGTAAAAACCACTGTAGAAAGTTATTCTGGTTCTTGATGATGTAGCCTGGAACTTGAGACTAACAGTCTTGAACTGACCCTTCCCAGTAGACATGAACCTAGCTTTTACCGTCTTATAACCTGCAAAAGCCTCTATCATCATTGATCCATGGCAATAGTTCTTCGCATCTCCAATTGTGAACGTTAGTTTATAGAATTGCTTATCAACTGTTCTTAGAATTTGAGCAATTGCACTCTCTCTTCCTGCAACTAACTCGACTGCAGCGAGTCCAAATGGGACGTTGAAGTGTTTGGAGTCAATGTATCGAACGGCTTTTAAGGACTCAACGATCCAACCAGGAAGTGGTGATATGAGATCCATTTGCTTAGGAGGGAGCAGAACTCCAGTTGAATGACTGGGGAACACATGCGGACCACATTCAAAGCCACCATTCTTGACCAAATTGGCTGTAAAAACAACAAAAAAGTGTGATTGCTTGATGTATAAACTAGTTCAGCATATAGACAAAGAAAAGATCACAAGAATTGAAGAATTAGGATCCATTGATAACAAATTTAAGAACTACAAATAAGAAAGATAAAAAAAAAACATACCTCTAGTTGCCAGTGGAGGGATAAGTTCCTTTATAGCAACATGGTCAATAAGTGGCCCACAAGCAGGGTCTTCTTGGATCCCAGGGTTATGAAAAGTGACCTTAACAAGTTTTGACTTAGCTTTGAATGCCCAAGCATAAGTATCAGCACCATCAGTACTGTATAATGTCTGAAGGGGAAGATCTCCAGATATTTGTCCTGGAACTGACACTCTTAACACTTCATCTTGTGCACAGGTTCTTGTTGCGCCAAAACTTAGAGTGTAGTAAGAGTTGCGTTTTAGTTTTATGGTTTGGGATATATTAGCTTCATTACCAAGCCTTGCAGCATGGACTCCACGTGCAACAGGATAGTAAAACCCTCCGTATTGAGGACCACCTGATACGTATTGGACTAATCCATTGATTTCCCATTTGGGTAGTGAGTATTTCCCTACGATAACTGTTTTGTTTAGCTGTGATGGTTTTGGTCCTTCTTCAAAGTCTCCGTTTGGAAGAAGCTCTGACAAATAATAAAAATGTTAATTCAAATAAGAGAAGTAAATAAAAATGATTATATTTGGATGCTTCGGTTCAGGTATCATCATGTCATCAATATGCATATTGGTAGCAGGTGTTTTAGGTACAATCATCAAATTAGTTATGTTTGGCTGCAAACATGTACGAAAAATATACTCCCTAGGCTGTTCAGAGTACAACCATTTATTTACATCACAACCAGCACTCACATAATTGGATGACATATATCGTCTCGAAATTGAATAATGTATCTGTATAGTTGCAAAAATGAAGTAAGAAAGACTAAAACCAGAGACATATATACAGCCTCTAAATTTTCGAAACAGGTTAAATCTGTGAGTGGCAATGTATATTTTTTGGAAAAATGGTTAACAAGTATTGCAATGAGAATAAATACTCACCATCAAGGATTTTAGCTTTACTAGCAGCTGCAGATGAAGGACTAGTGTTGATGATGAAGAGTGAAAAGAAGACAACCAATGAAGCGAACAGTATTGTTACCATTCTCTGTTAATTTGAAAATGAATCAAGTACTAATGAAAAACCATACAGAACTAGCTAATCAGACAAGAAAACTAATAAGGAATCTGATAAAGGTGGAATAAGATGGTTCTCAAGATATGTACCTATTTGTACTACTTTGTACTCGAGATTCCAGCTAAAGACAACCAGCAGCTAGTAAGAAAAGAAAATAATTTAGGGAAAAAACTAGTCATAAGGCACGTATCAGACCCATTGAACTAGGCGAGGGATGTGGCTGTTTGTCTATGGAATCTCATCTTCTTATATTCAATTTATTTATATACTGGTATTCTGTTATCTTTTTAACGGTCAAAACCCTTAAATAAATATATACTGCCAAGTGCCAACCAACGAAGTTCAATTTTAAATCATGGATCATAAGTATCTCATCTATGCATGGAATTCTGTGGAATGATAATCTACCACCCAGGCCATAAACAGGAATTCCGAGTGTCAAGTAGTACGGTTGTTGTACAATACATACAAACATGGTGGAAAAAGAGGAAGATCTAATCTTTTAATGAATTAATTTCGTAATCTGCATTCCTAGATAGATATTAAAATACTCCGGATTTTGATTAAGATGCCGAATTTCTGAATATTTATCACATGGGATGATCAGAGAAGAACTTGTTACTTGTAGATATTCAATTGAACAGTTGACAATTAATAATAATATAATAATATGATTTGGGGTGAATTTTTTTGGCTGTGGTTAAAAGCTAAACAAAGTTCTCTTCTTAGAGTTTTTGGTCCCGCCAGAAAATATTTAGACCAATAAAATCTTCGAAGAAAATTTAGACAAATAGGAAATAAGAGCTTCTGGCCCCACCATAAAATAATTTTTTTAGTAAAAAAATCCTACCGGCCCCATCCGAAAAGAATTCTTTGAGTAAAAAAAAATAAAAAATTCACGGGTAAAAAAAAAAAAATATATTGAGTAAAAAAAAGAGTGATGCTACGTTGACCGGGAATGAATCTCGGGAGAAATCCCATGAGAGACAGCCCCTGGGGCCCACCACAGAGATTTGAGGGGGTGTTGTTTACCCTCTGTGGGGGGCCCACAATGGAAGAACTCAAAGCTCCGGTTTTTGATTTAGGAGCGGATAGTGTTCCAGGTCCGGATGGGTTTTCAGGGTGTTTCTATAGACATTGTTGGGATTTAATTCATCAAGACTTATTTAAGGTTGTTATTTTTTACTGGAATAATAAAACCATTCCTAATGGGGTTAACTCTAGCCTTATTCTTTTGCTTGCAAAGGTAAGAGGTGCTGATAGCTTACGGAAATTTAGGCCTATTGGTCTAAGTAATTTTTTCTTCAAGATTTTCACTAAAATTCTGGCTACTAGACTTGGTAAGGTCTTGGATAAATTCAGTGGCGGAACTGGAAATTTAACTTGGGGGTGGCTTTGGGTTTTTAGGGGTGGCTTAAGCCTATTAATTGGGCTTATTTTTATCAGCCTAAGTAAAATAGGTAGTGAAAAAAAAGGGTTTTTGGGCTTTTAGCCAGCGCTAGTCTGGGCATAGTTCTGTCCCCTAGATAAATTGGTCTCTGAAGAGCAAGTGGCCTTTATGAAAGGGGGGAATATTCATGAAAATATCAGTTTGGCGTCTGAGATGGTTAATGAGCTGCACATTAAAAGGAAGGATGGTAATTTGGGTCTGAAGCTTGATATCTCTCAAGCTTTTGATACGGTTAGTTGGTCTTTTGTTATGGAGGTGTTTAGAAGATATGGCTTTTCAGAAGATTGGTGTTCTTGGATACTTAATATTCTGAATTCTGCCGGTATTTCAATTCTTCTTAATGGCAGCCCGGAAGGCTATTTCCAGATCAATAGAGGTTTGCGTCAAGGGGATCCTCTTTCGCCTCTTATTTTTGTTTTGATAGAGGATGTTCTTAGCAGAAACATCACCAAACTCTTTCAAAATAAAGTTATGACTCATATGGTACGGCGTAATGGTATTGCTCCAACTCATTTATTCTTTGCTGATGATATTATGATTTTTTGCAAGGTTAATATGAAAAGTTTAACAAACTTGGTCAAATTACTTGAAATTTATCAACATGCTTCTGGCCAGCGAGTTTGTAGAGAGAAAAGCAAGATTTACTATGGTGGAGGGTCTTTAAGTAGGCGCCAAACCATTGTTGATTACTTGGGCATGGGAATCACCTATTTTCCGGATCGTTACTTGGGTGTTAAAATTATGCCAGGTGCTGTGAAATATATGCATATCAGTAACGTCGTAGACAAGCTTAAAGACCAACTTTCGGTTTTGAAAGGTAAGATGCTCTCTTTCCATGATATAGTGGTGCTTATAAATTATGTTCTTTCAAGTTACTCTATACACAACATGGTTGTGTATAAGTGGCCAGTGAAGTTTATTCAGCAATGTGAACGTGCGATTCATAATTTCATATGGTCGGGAGATTCAAACCTATCAAGAGCTTTTGTTGTGGGTTATGATAAAGTTTGTTTTCCGGTCAAGGAAGGAGGTTCTGGGGCTTACTAGTATGCGTATTATGAACAAGGCTTTGCTGATGAAGTTATCGTGGAGTATAAAATCTTCTAGTAAAAAGTGGGCAAGGTTCTTGGAATCTAAATTTACTACTAGAGATGGTCGTGTGAAGGAGGAAGGTCTTAAGTCCTCTATTTTGCCTGGAATCCGTTGGGTTCATATAGATGTTGATAGCAATTCTAAATGTCTAATTGGAGATGGGAGGGCTACTTCTTTATTCTATGATGTTTGGTATGGGAATACTAGCTTGGCTGAAGTTTTAGGGTGAGAAGACCTGGACGAAAAAGCTCGGGTTAGTGATATTATTGCGCATGGTTCGTGGGCTTTGCAGGGTGATCATTTGCTGGAGATTACTGTTGCTGGAGTAGTTTTGGAAGATTTACCAAGAATTAAAGGTGGTACTGATGAGAAAATATGGATGCCTTACTTGCAGGGTATGTTTTATGTTCGATCAGCAAGGGAGGTAATCAGGACAAAATATCCGATTATGGAAGGGGCGAGTTTACTGTGGAAAAAAATGGTTCATCCCTCTTTGGCTGCTCAAAATTGGAAGTTTGAAAGAGGGGCGTGTGCAACTATGGATAAAGTGCGGAGCAGATTCAAATACTCTCTTGCTACAAGGTGTTTTGTGTGCCAGAATGAGGAGGAATCCTTAGAACACATTCTGTGGCACTGTAGTTTTGCGAGGAAGGCTTGGGATTGGATGGCAGGTATTTTTAAACTAACGCCTCAATATAATCTGATTGCTTATAATAAAGGAGCAAACGGTCGCAGCGAAATGATACGTGATCTGTGGTTAGTTTCCATCTTGGTGGTTCTTTCAGAATTTTGGTTCTCTCGAAACAAGAAGGTCTATGAAAACTGTAACCCTTGTTGGTATTTTTTTCCAAAAACGTGTATTTAACTTAATTCATGAGTACTCTGTTCGCATGAGAGGTTATATGCACACCATTGTTGATGATTTTCAAGTTATGGACTACTTTTGGGTAATCTACAGAAAGGTAAAACAGGTCGAACCTTTAGAGTGTTTTTGGTATCCACCGGACCAAGGGGAGCTGTTGTTGTGCTGTGACGGGGCTTCTTGGAACAATCCTGGTGTTGCTGGTGCTGGGGTAGTGGCAAGCGATGCGAACTGTGGTGTAGTTGGAGCTATGGCAATTGGTTTGGGCGTAACTACAAATTTCTTGGCAGAATTGTATGGTATTATAGTTGGCTTGGAGTGGGAAGTTCAATGGGGTTTTCGCAGAATTTTCATACGCTCTGACTCTGCAAGTGTGCTTCGTATTTTGGAGGAGTCTTCTTTGCCGTGGTTTGCTCAACAAAGGTGGTCGGAAGTTTGTGATATGTATGATTCTATTAGGTTTGGTCACACTTATCGTGAAGCAAACTTTGATGCGGATAAAATGGCTAAAAGAGGGAGTTCTTTAGACGATGGAGTGGGTGTGCATTATGTAGGCCGTCCAGTTTTCTTAAATTCCATAAAGTTACCAAATGTTTCTTATTTTCGTTTAAAATAGTTTTGAGAGTTTTTGGGGTTGCTGTGACCTCTTTTCTCTCATTTCTATCTTGTAAATATTCTTTTTTTGTTTAATATAATTTTGGACTTATTAAAAAAAAAAATCTGCGGGGCCCACCAGGGCTGTCTCTCACGGGATTTCTCCCGGGATTCAGCCCTGGAAGATTAATCATTTATTACTCAAGATACTTCGTGGGTAAGAAGAAAAAAATCTATCTTTCCACCCGTTTATTAATTTATTCCCTTAGAAAAATAAAATATAACTTGAGTTAAAAAAAATACTTCACGGGTAAAAGAAAAAAATATCTTGAGTAAAAGAAAAAATACTTCATGGGTAAACAAAATTATCTTGAGTGAAAAAAATAATTTACGGGTAAAAAAGAATCCATCTTTATTTTACGGGTAGAAATATATTTAAAAAACCAAACCGTGAACCATAAGCCTATTTTTATTCACCAATACGTATTTTTCTCTACAAAACATTTAGGACCGTGCAACGTATGGGCGCAACAACTATATATATACCAAATTTTATTGTTGTACCCAAAAATTACACTCGTAATAAAACATACATATTTTCTGCAAATATCTGGACTCGTGCAGAGCACGGGTATCACACCTAGTATCAAGATAATAACAATTATTAACTCTTTTTTTCTTTCTTTCGTAACAATTATTATCAAGATAAATAAAGAGTTTTATTGATCAGAAAAGGAGGTACAAGAGGCTTGAAGAAATATGATGCTGCTAAGGATTGAGTTTTTACTCACGCTAAGTGGAACGTTCAGTCTTAGAATCTTCTTCCTGAACATATCGTTCAGCAGAAGTGGTGGGTAAAGCTATAGAAGAACTTGGTACAAAAATACGGAGGGGCCCTGAAGATTGCAAACTGACCTATGGAAGCACAATTACTGCAAGAAATAAGATTGATTTAACAAAGCCCTTGCATAGAGGAGGATGGTGGAATACGGCAGCTGATGGTGTTACTTGGATTCGTTTTCACTGGGAAAGACAACCTCATAATCTATGTTCAAAATGTTTTATCATAGATCACAATGAAGCTGAGTGTCTAAATGTTTTCGGATGACTTGATGATTAGGAGATTCACCAATGAACAATATATTGCTTATATTTATGAGCTGGAAAATGCTTATGGAGTAGAGATAATTGATGACCTAGATTTACTCCTTCAAAGAATCTATGAAGCAAGCCGTAATCAACAAGTTGAAGAAATACAAGAGGAGGAGGAAATAAGAAGAAAAAAAAAGGTAAATCCAAATTGTATTAATAAATAGCAAAAGTTACAACTAATTTGTAAGAAAAAAGGCAGAGAACCCCAAAAACTTACAAAATAATCAAATCTAAAATATGATACATATGGTAATTCAATGTAGAAATAAAATCAGGTCTTCCATCATAACTCATGCCTTCACCGCCATCGTCTCTGCAGCAAAATTGGCTTCTCTATAAGTATGCACAAAATGAATTGTGTTATATCTAGCCCTCACAGCAATCCATCTGTGTCTTAGAAACCACGGAACTACACCAATATCACCCCGAATATGCCAAAACAGCGCCCATAGAGTCACGAATACAAATATTTCCAACTTCAAACTTCAAATCCCATTCCAACCCCACAATAACACAAAAAAGCTCAGCTAAGTATTTAGTTTGAATATCAAAACCAACACTCATAGCGCCCAAAACGTTAGCACCTGCATCTCGAACCACCACTTCATTACAAGCTCTTCCCGGACTTCCCCTCGTCGCGCCATCATAACAAAGCATTAATTCATCATGATTTGGAGAAATCCAAAAGCACTCATTTGGCTGCATTAACTTTAACTCTCCTATGATGATGCACTTTAAAGAAAGATAACACCCTAAGATCATCTTGATTATTAAACATATCACCCTTCAACCTTCTCGAATACTCATGGATCTGATTGTAAACCTTCTTGTGAAAGAATTGCTAGCTAACTTTTTGATTGAAGAAGTAATAAGAAATAATAAAAGATCCAGAACTGATGATAACAATCCTCTTTATGATACCATGGAGAGTAATGCTGGTAAAATAACATCCTCGCTTGATACGGAAGATATGGAACATGATCTGGTTGAAGAAGGAGAAGAAGGAGCAAAAGAGTATTCCCATGAGATGAATGAGGCTGTTATTCCCTTGGCAATGTTTTCCTATCATGTTAATTTTTATTCTCAAATTTCTTTTATCACTCAACATTCCAGTTCTTATAAGCTTTTTCATAGTTTTGCATGTCATTTATTGTTTAGTACTGCAATTTACGTACAGCAGTCCACTTATAACTTGAGTATCAAGTTACTTTATTTTCTCATTATGACCAACATGAAACTCTTAAGCTGGAATTGTCATGGTTTCTTGGCAAAGAAACTAGAGATCATCATTTAAACTTTATGCATTCTCCAGACATTATTTTCCTCTCAAAGACAAAAATAAATGATAACAGAATATTTAATTAGTCTTATAAGCTTCCTTAAAATGCCAAATAAACGCTATGTCCTTTTGTAGGTCAGGCAGGTGGTATCATTTTACTATGGGAGGATGGTTTTACTTTAGATATTCTTCACTCTTCTAGTAATATGATTCATGCTTTAGTTAACAATGATCCTTCAAAAGGGAGAATGGTTTCTTTCATGTGTTTATGGGACATCTTATAGGGATGAACAACCTAGCCAATGGCAGCACATAAGAGATCTCAGATCATTAGTTAACATACCATGGGTACTTATAGGTGACCTAAATATTACACTAGACGAACCTGAGAGAAACAATAGCACCGTTCCTACTTCAGCTATAGTCATAGATAACATAAGAGATTCTAACTTGCATGATATGGGGTTTAGTGGCAACCCTTACACTTGGACTAGCAATAGTCATGGTACAGTAAGGACTAAATCCAGATTAGATAGGGCTTTAATAAATAATGAGTGGATCATTAGCTACCCTGATGCTACCTAACTCATCTAACCCAAATGGGTTCAGACCATTCCCTTATTCTCTTGTCTCTTTATTCTACAACCATAACTTCGGGAAAAAATTGGAAGTTCTTTGAGTACTGGATACAAAATGAAACTTTTAAAGATGAAATATGAAATGCTTGGAGATCTAACACTTTTGGATCTGCAGCTTATATTTTATCTGATAAGTTGTCAAATGCTAGACATATTCTTTCTCAGCGAAGCAAAAAAAAAATTGGCCATATTCAGTCAAGGATTACTGGTCTTCAACAACAAGTATCCCAACTGCAAGTCAGTGATGTAAATGGAAATAATACTTCAGAACTTATGCAATTAGAAAAAGAGATTAAATCACTTAATGAAATTCAGGCAAGCTCAAACAGGCAAAAGTCAAGGGATCATTTTTATAATGATATGGACATAAACTCGAAATATTGTCATATAAGAGCTAATCAGAGACGAGTCATAAATAGGATAGACTCTTTACAAGCACCAGATGGCACTTGGTGTCAGGATAGAATGTCCATTGAATAACTTCTTCTCAATCATTTCAAGAAAAACAGCTCAACATCTTCACCTTCTAGCAGTATTTCAGATGAAGACAATGTTCAGTTGATTGATATTCCATCAGAGCAAGAGATTCAATAAGCGTTAATGTCCATGGATCCTTGGACCTCACCGGTCCGGATGGTTTCTCTTCAGGATTTTACCAAATACAGTTGCAAGTAGTAAAAGAGGATGTTTGCAAGATGTCCAAATCTTTTTTTAGTTCCGGTTTCCTCCTTAAGAAACTCAATAATACGAGAATTACTTTGATTCCTAAAACTACTTCAGCTCATAAGCCAGAAGACTTCAGGCCGATTGCTCTTTGTAATACAATATATAAGCTGATATCAAAAATAATTTCTCTGAGATTGAAAAAACATATGAACAACATAATTTCACGGATGCAGTCTGCATATGTACCTGGTAGGCTGATATCTGCGAACATTTGTTTGGTTCAAGAGCTACTGAAAGCTATGAAGAAAAATAAAGGCAGGTCTGGTCATCTTCCCCCAAAAATGAACATGTCAAAGGCATTTGACAGACTTGAATGGGTTTTTCTAATTGAAGTTTTAAGGAAGTATGGATTCTGTGAGAAACTATTTCCTTTGATTTTTCAATGTATAAGCACAACTCAGGCAGAGATTGTTAGAGCATTGCTCGGTCGAACTCGCATGCGTTGCTATCTCAAGCATGTTTGTCAATGTTAGTGATCAAAACTATAAGTCTTGATTTCTAGTCTACTATAGCTAAGGTCTCGGACTAGGATAGAAAGTGTAGTTGAGCTCAAGAACTCCATGGCAATCATCATACAAGACGAAGGACTACTCAAGGAACTGGTGGATCTTCATCGACTAAAAGGTATGTGGAGACTTGAACTTATCTATCACTCAAAAGTCTATTTATCTCATATCTTGAGACAAAATCGTTTTGCTATATAGACTTTGATTATACACATTTGGTATTTCGAGCCGAGTATATCTCGTCTATCTATTTTTCGAAATATGTGTTGGTAAGATTTCGCTGTAGCCAAATTCATCTTTACATAGTGACGAAAGTCATGTTATGTTTCAATCACTTTGAAAATTGCTCTGACGAAAAATAGTTTGTGAATAACAACAATATAATAACGTCCTCTGAGAATGTTTCAATGATTGAAATGAGAGTTTAGATTATATAACCATTGGTGGATATAAGCATTGTTGTGGAAACACATATATGTATAAGTCCTATTCCTTGAACCGAAGTTTGCGAACTTTGTTGATCAAGAGAACCGGAACAAGAGCCGTGAACTCAGTCCGTGAACCTAGTCCGCGAACTGGCGGAAGTTCTCGACCCGAGAAAAATTGCTGGAGTTTGTGAACTCCTTCCGAGAACTTAAGTCCGCGAACCCAGTCCGCGAACTTGAGTTGGTTATATCTAAAAATGGTCGTTCTTGAAATCATGTTTATATAAACTAAGGAATGTTGTTCATTAACCGATTCGAGTGAATCAAATCGTTTTTGCTTCGATTGTGTCTTGTGTAGTTACATAAGATCTAAGCAATTGAACAACTCTCTAAGTAGTTCATTTGAGTCATTTGAACTAGTTATGGTGAAGAAGAATATGGTTGATATGAAATTGCTCATATGGCTAACCATTTGGTTAACTATTGTTGAACCAATAAATGTACATGTTTGGGTACGATTACACAAGCCTAGAAACGTGCATTTCATTTGTGTATAACAAGCTAATTTTTCGATCTAACGGTTCATAAATATTAGCTTGAATCTAATCAGGTTTTCATCTAACGGTGAATATTGAATGCTTTGTTACCAAGCTAACATTGATTGCAAACCCTGATTTGAAAGACTATATAAGGGAGAACTCTAGAAAATGGGAAACCTAATCCCCATACCTTACGTGTGATACTAGTTGCATAAGCTAGAGTCGATTCTCCTTTAACCTTTGGTTTCTTCTCTAAACCAGGTTAACGACTTAAAGACTTCATTGGGATTGTGAAGCCAGACCGATACTACTTTCTCGTAGTTGTGTAATCTGATCTTGCTGTGTCTATCATACGAGTACAATCGTAAGGATTGGCTTAAGATTGATATCTCTGATAGGCAAGATAAAAAGTATTCACAAACATCTTCGTCTCATCGTTTGTGATTCCACAATATCTTCTTTCGCCGCGTCGATTAAGATTATTATGAGGTGATTGATAATACTAGGCTGTTCTTCGGGAATATAAGTCCGGGTTATCAATTGGTTCCTGTTCACCTTGATTTATCAAAAGACGGAACAAAACTCGTAGGTATATTCGTGGGAGATGGATTTATCTATTATCGTAGACTTTTCTGTGTGATACGGATTTGTTTATTAAAGTCTTCGACTTTGGGTCGTAGCAACTCTTAGTTGTGGGTGAGATCAGCTAAGGGAATCAAGTGCGTAGTATCCTGCTGGGATCAGAGAAGTAAGAGCATAACTGTATCTTGAATTAGTGTGAGATTGATTGGGGTTCAACTACAGTCCAGACCGACGTTATCTTGAAGTAGGCTAGTGTCTGTAGCGGCTTAATACAGTGTGTGTTCAATCTGGACTAGGTCCCGGGGTTTTTCTACATTTGCGGTTTCCTCGTTAACAAAAATCTGGTGTCTGTGTTATTTCTATTTCGCATTATATTTTGTTATATAATTGAAATATCACAGGTTGTGTGTTTGAATCAATCAATTGGAAATCCGACCTTTGGTTATTGATTGGAAATTGATTGATCCTTGAACATTGGTCTTTGGTACCGTTCAAGTGATTTCTCTTGTATTCAATTAGACTCGCAGATTTCTATTTGCTTGAGAAAGAATTGAATCAAGAAAGAGAGATATAACTCTTTGATATACTTTTTATACATTGAGTCTTGTTGATTCTCTTAAAAGTATATTGGAGTTTGTCCATACAGATTGCTAATCGAAATATTAGGAGTGGTTGTTGTACCCCCGCTTTTTCAGAGATTATGATAAATGGTTCTCCATCTAAGTCCTTCAAGCCAACAAGGGGATCCCTTATACCCTTATCTATTTATCCTTGCTATGGAAGCATTTTCAAGGCAACTTAATCATTATGAACAAAAAAATCAACTCACAAGCATGAAGATTTCCAGGTCTGCACCTAAAATCAATCATCTCTTGTTCGCGGATGACTGTATTATTTTTTGCAAAGCTAATCTGGTTCAAATTAAAAAAAACATCTCCAAGTTATTGAAGATTTTAGCTCTTGTTTCGGATAACTGATTAATTTCCATAAGTCTGCAGTGTTCTTCAGTAAAAATGTAGAGCCATCTAGTTGTCAAGTTATTAGTGGAATTCTTCAGGTGAGACAGTTAAATATTAAAGAAGAGAAATATTTAGGTTTTCCTTTTTTTGTCGGAAGAAACAATAAAATTCCTTTCTCAACTCTTATTCACAAAATGGAGGCCACGCTTACAAGATGGAGCTGCATCAACATGTTTGAAGCTGCTCATTCTGTTATGCTTAGGAATGTAACCAATCTCATTCTAGTTCATCATATGACAAGCTTTAAATTACCTGATGCAACAATTGATCGAATGAATTCCACACAACAAATTTTTTGGAGGAATGAAAAGACAGATAAAGGTAAGCATCTTATCTCTTTTTCCAACGTGAACAATCCCAAGGAAGAAGGTGGTTTGGGTTTTCGAGACTTACATATGTTCAACAGAGCATTTTTAGCTAAGTCTACATGGAAAGTTTGTACAGATGACAAGTCCATTTGTGCAGGATCCCTAAAAGCAAAATATTACCAGGATGTCCAAGTTTTTAATGTAGATGACAATGCTAACTCAACATGGTATTGGAGGAGTAACTGAGTTTCATCCAGAGGTATAGTTGTTGGAGTCCGGGAAAAAGAAAAAAAAAATCTTGATCTGGAAACACAGGTGGATATTTAATCTCCCAGTTCCTCCTGTTCCTAAATCTGGACTTAATTTTCATCTTGATTATACTTATGTTCACCAGCTTTTCCCTCTAAATTCTGCAAGCTGGGACTATAATCTTGTCTTCACTTTATTTAAAACTTCTACTGCTAGACTCATTCTTATCCTTTCTATACATCCTCAACAATAAGATAAAATAGTTTGGACAATGGGAAAGAATGAAAATTTCACAGTTAAGTCAGTGTACAAAAAATTGTTTGAAGAGAAGAACTTGATTTATACAGTGGGGCCAAGGATGCAAAATATATTCAAAAAATTCTGGAAGTTACCTCTTCTACCAAGAATTAATCAATTCTTATGGAAGTGCATCAAGGATATATTACCAACCAGAGACAAACTATATCATGTTATTCAAGATGGAGATTTAAGTTGTACTTTTTGCTCTCAAGTTACAAAATCCTCTTCCCAATATATTCTTGGATGCTCTAAGTCTAAAATGATATGGTTTGCTATATTTGGTATCCACACCCAAGGTATTAATGATCTGGTAACTTGGCTATGTGAATGGTTTGATAAGTTGTTAGCTCATCAAATTCAAGAATAGGTACTATGCAGGATAACCATTGTGGCTTGGTGTATTCGGACACATCGTTGTGATACAGTCTTCAATGGCAAGAAATCTTCTCCACAATCCATCATTATGAAGTGCAAGAAAGAATATCACAGTTTGAGAACAAACCTCAGTCTCAACATAGAATTATATCTTTGCAGTCAAGAGCTAATCTTCATTGGACTCCCCCTCCAAGAAACTCGCTTAAAATAAATTGTGACGGTTCTTATCTTCATGTTAATAAAACTGGTGGCGTTAGACTAATTATCCATGATTTTGCAGGTTCACACCAAGGATCCAAATGCATCTATTTAGCAGTAGTGAGGATTCCAGAACAAGCAGAATGCATAGCATTATGGGAGGCGATACAATGGACTAAGGAGTTGAACTTGGAAAGAGTGGAGTTTGAGATGGATTCAAAGCTTATAGATGATGCGGTTAATAAGGAGAGTTTCAACGTTAATTGGAGTATTCACAATCTCATTCTAGACATAAAACACTTATTCAAATCTTTTAATTGTTGGCATTGTAGTTATGTGCCCAAGGAGAAGAATAAAGTTGCATACATTTTGTCTAAGTTAGCGAGAGTAGAAAACATGAGTGATGTTTGGCTTACAATTCCACCTAGTAACATAACTAATCAGTTATAGGAGGAAATATCTCATGTAATCCCACAGTTTTAGTTTAATGCAATTTTTCAGTTTCAAAAAAAAAAAAAGGCTTGAACCGCAAGGGAAAAAGAAAAGAAGCGACTAGGAAAGGAAAAAAAAGACTTGGTAGAAGAACTATCAAGTCCAAAAAACCAAAAATCCCCAAAAAAAAAGTAGTTATGGAGGGTTGATTTATACAACAACAATAAAGTAACATCTTCATAGTCCTTGAGCAAGAGCCCATTGGAAAATGTTATATATCAATATATGAATAACATGAGCAAAATTTTGGTTTTGCCGGTGAAGACCTGGGCATTTTTTTTCATCCAAGTGCTCCAAACAATTACTGTAGCTAACAGATTCCAGATGATTTTATTTCTGATCAGTGTCAAAATTCATTGCAATTCTAGAAGTGTAGTAGCAACATTAGATAGCATAGTGAAACAAAGATGCAGTTTCTCCATAAAGTGTTGTTAGATTCCAACCATAAAATCAAATTGAAGAACAAGATGAGAGGTTGTTTCATCATGGTTGAAAAACAGACACGTGGAGGGAGATGCAATTCCTTTTTTGATGAGAGAGTCTCTTGATGGAAGTGATGTGACTCAATAATGTTGTAGTGAAAAGGTTCGTTGATGATGCGTGTCGTAGGTGCAATCAAATTAATATCTTATTTCCACTCAATTAAAAATAATATAATGGAAGTCAAGTTCGTTCCCACGAAGAGCAGGGAGATTTAGTTGTCAAAAAGTGTCACAATGGGGTTTTGTTTTTGATTCAAAGTAAATAACAAAGCAATTGAAAATAATTAAGTTGCAAGCAATGGAGAGAAATATGATCAGGGAATCCTTCTTCGTTACTAAACCGTCATCAAGTTATTATATTCATCCATTAATACAATTAATCACAAATTATTACCAACCGTGGAATAACAGCTAGCTCAGTGCTATCCCCTAAATTCCTTAAATCACTGGGTACGGAAGCTCTCCAATACCAGATTCTATTCTTCGAAACCACCTAGTAGCAGCTCACTCAAGGTGTAATTTGTCCGAATGCTTTATCTTTTGTGAATTATAGATTGATCCTAGTAGTTAGACTCTTAGCTCAAGGTCCACTTTCTAGTGTTATTTATACACACAATCGCTATATAGATTCCCTCTGCAAGGTCTTGTGTTCTCTACTTTTGTATGAATTATTCGACTATTACTTATCTCCTAACTCAATACTAGCATTTGATTTAATCAACAAATTAATTCAGTTGGCCACCTAAACAATCTATCAATCAATCATAAATATTTTAATTAGTATAAACAATCAATAATCATGTGAAGAACTTCAAAATAGATTTATATAATAACTCAAATCATGTCTAGAACTTAGAATTCATCCCCAATCACTAAGAAGTTTAGCTACTCATGGTACTAACAAAACCCATGAGTTTCATATTATATAATGGAAAAGAAATAGTTACGGTAATGAAGAACGCTCCAAAACCCTAGCTTTTCTCCCTTGTGTTCTTCTCTTCAAAACTTGATAAAAGATTATAATATTTTTTGTAGAAAAATATCTTTTATAGGTGTCCCAGTTGTAGTTATTCCCGTGCGCCAATCCCGGTCGAAATAGGTTGTCGTTCTTGCCAAAATAACACCAAAACCTTGTTGAATCCGTGTAAACAAGAAAATTACGTCCAACGAGTCTTTATGGGCTCTGTCGTTAACAGTAAAACCCAGCCCAATACATCTTCTCAGCTTCATCTGGCTTGTCAGTTTTGGAAGACTGACAAGCATAATTTTCAGCTACCCCTTTAGTCTTCTCACGGACATACCAGTCTCAGTAAAAAATAATTTCCCCTGGATTTTCAATTTTCTCCCGTCAGACTCACGGACACTCGACTATCCGTGAAAATATAAACTCCCTGAGTTTCACTTTCTGCGTCAGGAACCCTCGGATACATCTCCATCAGTGAGTTTTCAAACTCCCTGAATTTTGTTCTTTTCCGGAAACAACTCACTTATACCAGGCCCTCCGTGAAAGCTCCTTATCTTCACTACCAAACTCTGTCCTTAGTTATCATCCAACTCGAGCTAGCCATCTGCATCTGTAATGATCACCACTGCCAACACCCACTGATGCCCTGAGTTATAATCGTTTACAAGACTCTCTAAACCGAGCTTCTCCTATCTGCTCCATCATCTTCTCTCGTTGTTGATCATATCGAGCTGAACTCACGGCTCCAAGTATACCCTGTTTTGTGAACCAACTCGAGCCGCCTGTTTTGTTTCCGCTTCAATCATCACCGACCAACCACCTAGCAGTAGCAAAACGCACTCCACATCTCTCTGAATCACAGACTCCATCGCTGCAAGCTCTAAACTTCATGACCATTACTTCCAATATCTCTCGACTCCAACTCACTGTCAGACCATCGTCATTACCTGCAAGAACCACGAACAACAAACTGTTCTTTCTGTAACTATCGATCTCTCGGTTCCTTGTTCTTCATCAAGCTTTAGTTCTTCCCTGGCCATCCACCATGCATGACTCCATTACAATGGAAGCAAGCCATTTCATTCTTTCCCAAGCTTTCTATCTCAGTTCCTTGCTAATGGCAGCAAACACAGCTCCCATTGCAGCTTCTTCTCGTCGCTGCCAGCATCAATCTAACAAACCTGTCGAGCCACTGATCATTCTTCTCCATCGTATCCACTGTTCTCTTCAAACTCTCACCAACAGCTACAACAACCATAAGCTTCCTACTCGTCTCTGCTTCATATCGGTCAGCCTTGATCATAACAGCAGCAATGGCCATCTTCATTCCATTCCCTGAACTGGTCGATCTCTCTATCTTCCCTCTTCTTTATCCATCTCCATGCAGCCAGCTCCATCATCTTCATCTATACAACACAATAATCACCGATCATGGCAGTATCTCCTTTCGACACCAATGACCGCACCTCCATCAACTCCTTCCTTCCATACTCATTACTGCCATTCTCCATTAATCTCCGTCGACTGCCAATGGCAATTCCTTGAACTGGTCGCATGGGTTGCATGGGGAAGATGATGACGCCCTGAATAATTCTTCATCTTGCCTTTATAAAACAATGCCATTGTCAGTCTTGGAGAACTGACAGTCTAACTTTGATCTTGGCTACCCCGAGTAAAAACAAGGGTGCCTTTGTAAATTCTGTAGTTCAACACTTTTCGACAACTTTGGCTCGCTTCAATCGCTTGCAACTTTCTCGTACGATGTCGGAATGACTCCATTCTTTCGCCGTTAGCTTTGTCTTTTCGTCCTCTTCACGATGATGTCAAGAACTCCTTGATTTGAATGAGTTACACTTGGTCATTGGCCCTTCTCCGCTTTTAGCTAACTTCTTTTATTGCACAATAAAGTGCAAATTCACTTCTTTTGGATGATTCACCTAGCAAAAAATAAATAAAAGAAAACAAGAATAATATACAATAATTTGCAAGAATATATAGCAATTACTAGCATGGATTCGACACTAAATATATGCAAAATATGCACTTAACAAATTCCCCCATACTTGGCTTTTGCTAGTCCTCGAGCAAACTATCTAAAATACAACAACTACATGTCGCCGAGAATACGGTTACTCTTAGCATGAATAATAGGCCTTTAAACCCCTAGGTGTCCCTAGTGGACGAGTTATAGTCTCGTGAGGGCTTACGAGAGGTATACCCACAAAACCAGCTCCAACTTCAAAGCGTTCCAGCTTCCCAAGCATCCAAAGAGCTATGAGGACATAGAGTTTCTGCATGCTAGTAATAAGAAGTTAGAAATACCAAAGAACATATTCATTCTTAAATCTTGAGTGAGAAATAACCACACCATAATGAGAGAATGCGTGTTTGAGAGCGATCAATAAGCATTTCGCCTCGACTTATGCCTCACTTAAAAGGATTTTATGATAATTGCACTCAATAAGACGGCTTTTTTATGGGTCTCACATGTGTGCAGGTAGGAATGAAGAGAGAATCCATACACACGTTGAATGGTGGGAAGGAAACCTTCCGAAGTATTTCTGGAGACTCCACAAAATCGTGGAAAATAAAGATATTTTTCTGATGATCTCTACGAAAGGAAATCAACCATTATAGCAAGGATGAGAGTACTTACCACCTTCACATCCGATTGCAATGATGAAAGCACCACTCTCACAGCATCCAATAGAAACGTCTTCCTTCGGCTCGTCTTCTTCATCTTTTTGGTCTTCGTCTTCGGTCTTCAACTGTTGATGATAAACTCTTGAACTTGTAGAACTTCGACAATTTGTACTCTTTTCCTCAATTTCCTTGTTGCTTGAAACTTCTTTATATATTTTTCTTCCACACGGCCTTATTGAACAAATAACAACCTAAATGCAAATCTCTTTGTATATATATATTTTTTTTTTTTTTTTTTTTTTTTTTTTTTTTTTTTTTTATTTTGAAAGAGAGATTGCAACTAAAACAATAAATATGAAATAAAATTAACATGGCCATGAAAGAAGTACGTTACCACTTTGATCTTCACAACTTGTAATGCCTTCGTATCATAAACTTCAATAACTCTCATCTTTTGATTTTCTTCGCTCTTGTAATAAGTCTTCATACTTAGATATAGAATTCCGCTCTTTATGTGTAAGTCTTCAACATGTATATAAAAATCTGCTCATGTATATGTTGCTTTACTTGAATATGAAATTTCGCTCTTCCTTGTATTGTTGCTTGTAAACCTCAAACGTCTTCAACTTTCCTTGTAAATTTTGATGTCGCTCCACTTGTTGATGATGATGGTGTTTCTATGGATCTGTTGTTGTCGAGAGAGAGAATGGTGCTAACTGCAAATCAAACTACAAGAAGGTGGTTTTCGTCTATAGACGTCACCCTTATGATTGACAAAATTAGCACTCAAGAGATCAAATATAGTGCTTCTATTGGTGGGAGGTTGGATAGCTCACCATTCTACCCGGAATTAACGTACGGTGACACACACTCAAAAGAAAGCTCTTTAGTCGCCTACAAAGAAAATTTGGTGCAGTGCCTTGGTTGATATGAAAATGGGTAGTCTCCACTAATGATTGATCAGCAACTCTAATAATGCATTTCTCTCTGCTCCTAATTTGCATCACCGGCATGATTAAATCCATTATTTAACACTCCAATTCGTAAGAAATCCGAATGTAGTTCCCTAACACTTCCAAGTTCAGTTATGTCGTTCAGAATCTCTATGTAAACATACCTAGAAGTATGCTAGTGACTCTAAAATCTCTACAAGTTGGAGGTTTTATTCAAATATATACAAAGAAATTGAAAAATCTATATGCAAAATACTCCCCCACACTTAAACTTCACATTGTCCTCAATGTGTAAAACCGAAAGTTCTGAATTCTGACGTAACAGAAGATAAAACGCAAAAACTGTGCAAATTAGTAAGGAATTTGGAAAAACTCCATTTCACAAAAGTTGTTCATATACGTGTTTTCTACAAAGTGTCAAAAGGGCACAGTGTTTCGATAAACGGTCTGACAGTTATGGTCTCTGGACTGATCTACGCGCAGTCTGAAGTTTTCTGACGAAAAGGTATTCGTCTATAATTTCTTCTAAAATAGATTCCGGACTCAATGAAATTAAACATGGGGATGCAAATATGATATGAAAACAATAAAAAACAAAAATAGAAGGGTTTAAGATACAAAACCTATGGGTTGCCTCCCATTTAGCGCTTGGTTTAAAGTCGTCAGCCCGACTTGGCATTCTCCTTATACTACTCCTCCAGAGAGAGCAAATCGCGAAGCTCTATCTCGTCCACATTCACATAAGCGATGTTTTCATAGTATGGCTTCAATCTATGGCCTTTGACCTTAGAAGTAGTCCCATCTCTAAGACTAGTGATATCAACTGCACCATGAGAATAAACATTAGTAACAACATATGGTCCAATCCATCTGGACCGTAGCTTACCAGGAAATAGCTTAAGACGAGAATGAAATAAAAGAACTTTCTGTCCCACAACAAAATTCTTTCGAGAAATCATCTTGTCATGGAAAAGCTTAGTCTTTTCCTTATATATACGAGAACTCTCGTAAGCATCATTACGTATCTCCTCTAGCTCATTGATTTGTAGTTGCCTATGTTTCCCCACTTTATCATACTCCATGTTGCACATCTTTACCGCCCATAAAGCCTTATGCTCAAGTTCAACCGGGAGATGACAAGCTTTGCCATAAACCAACCGATATGGAGACATACCAATCGGTGTCTTATATGCTGTTCTATACGCCCAAAGTGCATCGTTGAGTCTATAACTCCAATCCTTCCGTGTAGCATTAACGGTTTTCTCAAGGATGGACTTAATCTCACGATTTGAAATTTCAGCTTGCCCACTAGTTTGTGGGTGATACGGCGTACCAATCTTGTGTGTAATGTTGTACTTCTTGAGGAGAGCATGGAAGGATTTCTTAAAATGCGAGCCTCCATCACTGATAACCACTCTTGGTGTACCATGTCTAGGGAAAATATATTCCTTCACAAACTCACAAACAACTTGAGAATCATTAGTAGGGGTGGCTTTAGCTTCCACCCATTTAGAAACATAATCCACAGCAAGAAGTATATAAAATTTTCCATTCGAATTAACAAAAGGACCCATAAAATCAATGCCCCACACATCAAAAATCTCGACAGTGAGAATAGGATTGAGTGACATTTGATTTCGAGCACCTAGATTGCCCGTTCGTTGACATCTATCACATGATTTGCAAAAAGAATATGCATCCTCAAATAGGGTAGGCCAATAAAAGCCACTCTCAAGGACTTTGAGAGCGGTACGTTTTACACCAAAGTGACCACCACAAGCATAAGAATGACAAAAAGATAGAATTGATTTGAAATTCGAGTTTGGTACGCACTCTGCGGATAATTTGATCAGCACCATATTTCCACAAGTAGGGTTCATCCCACACATACTGCTTGGCTATTTTCTTAAGCTTTAGCTTTTGAAAAGTAGACATTGTACTAGGTACTTGCCTTGTAACCAAATAGTTCAATATATCAGCGTACCAAGGTGTTGATTCTTCAATTGAGAAAAATTGTTCGTTTGGAAAACGATCCTGTAATGGGAGTTCTTCTTCGGAAACAACAAGTCTACTAAGATGATCAAGAATCGTATTCTCAACACCTTTCTTATCTCGATTTCCATATTGAATTCTTGCAGCAAAAGAATCCAACGTATGAGTCTTGGCTTAGCCTCCTTCTTTTTCAATAGATACCGTAGTCTTTGCATGATCGGAATATACAATCACATTAGTACCCACCAAATAAGCTCTAAATTTTTCTAATGCAAATACTATAGCCAACAACTCTTTCTCAGTAGTGGAATAGTTGATTTGAGCATCATTTAGGGTCCTTGATGCATAATAAATCACATGTGACCTCTTGTCTACTTTTTGACCCAAAACAGCTCCGACTGCATAATCACTTGCATCACACATTAACTCGAACGGCAAACTCCAGTCAGGTGACTTAATAATTGGTGAAGTAGTCAACAATTCCTTCAATTTATTAAAGGCATCCTTGCACTCCTAGTCGAAGTTAAAGGCAACCTTTTTTTGCAACAATCTGCACATCGGCATTGAGATTTTGGAGAAATCTTTGATAAACCTCCTATAAAAACCTGCATGACCAAGAAACGAACGAATTTCCCTCACCGAAGTGGGGTATTGTAAGTTCCTAATCAAGTCTATCTTTGCCTTGTCTACCTCGAGCCCTTGAGAGGACACGATGTGGCCAAGTACAATTCCATGGTCTACCATAAAGTGGCATTTCTCCCAGTTTAAAACAAGATTAGTGTCTATGCATCTTTTAAGCACAAGTTCAAGATTATTTAAACAAATATCAAATGAATCACCATAAACACTGAAGTCGTCCATAAATACCTCAATGATGTTTTCCACGTAATCAGAAAATATACTAACCATACATCTCTCGAAAAGTGGCGGGCGCATTGCAAAGACCAAATGGCATTCTTCTATATGCGAATGTACCGAAAGGACAAGTGAAAGTAGTCTTATCTTGATCCTCCGGTGCAATAACAATTTGATTGTAGCCCGAATAACCATCCAAAAAGCAATAATATGAATGTCCCGCTAACCTCTCTAACATCTGATCAATGAAAGGCAAAGGAAAGTGATCCTTGCGGGTTGCCGAATTGAGCTTTTTGTAGTCTATGCACACTCGCCATCCTGTTTGAACTCTTGTAGGAACGAGTTCATCATCTTGATTTCGACAACGGTGACACCTGATTTCTTAGGCACCACTTGCACTTTGGACTAACCCATTTCTTTGTCGAAATTGGGTAAATCACCCCCACACTTAGTAATTTGAGGATCTCTTTCTTCACGACCTCCATCATTGGGGGGTTAAGACTACGCTGAGCATCACGTACTGGCTTGATATCATCTTCCATAAGGATTCTATGCATGCACATGGATGGACTAATGCCTTTGATGTCGCAATTGTCCAACCAATAGCCGTTTTGTGCTCTTTCAGAACCCTAAGGAGGCGTTCTTCTGTATTCTTTGTGAGATTCTTTGCGATAATGATGGAAGCTCTTCCCATCACCCAAGTAAGCTTACTTTAAGTGATCGGGTAGAGGTTTCGAGCTCTAATTAGGTGCCTGCACAACAAAAGGTAAAGGAACTTCATCGATTCTGAGTAAAGAGATATATGAAATATTACCTCTTCTAACTTCTTGTGATGCTGTTAAATTACCACATGTCTCAAAAAACTCCTTGGGAATATCAACGTCAAAGTTAGGCATGCCATGGACGTCCAAATCAATGTTATTTTGTAGCACAGATTCAAGTTCATCTTCGTTTATCAAATCAAACATCTGTTGTGCCAACGAACCAATAACATCAACGAGAGAATGCGAGAATGGATATCACTTGGATAACGCATGGCTTCAAAAATATTGAAGCGTATAACCTCTTTGTCAAACTCCATAGTGAGTGTTCCAAAGTATCACAATCAATCTTCGTCTTAGCAGTCTTCATAAATGGTCTCCCAAGAAGTAATGAAGTAGACGAACAATTGTCCCCATTCTGCATATCCACAACAAAGAAATCAACCGGAAAGATTAATTCATTCACTTGCACTAACACGTCTTGCACGAGTCCCTTAGGATATATGTTAGACTTATTAGCTAATTGAATGATAATCCCTGTCTCCTTTAAAGGTCCGAGATTCAATGAATCATAAACATCGGCTGACATCACACTTATGGAAGCTCCCAAATCAATCAAAGCACGCTCGAACCGTTTTTCACCAATAGTAATCGCACTGTAAAACCACCAGGATCTTTACACTTTGCAGGCATCTTCTTTAGCAACATAGTCAAGCACTTTCGCCCACCTGAGTGATCTCGTTAGCAATCAACCTCTCCTTCCTTGTACACAAATCCTTGAGAACTTTGGCATACACGGGTACCGTTCGATGGCCTCAATAAATGGAATGTTGATATGCACCTTCTTTGAAAATATCCATAATCTCCTTGTCTAGAGCTTGCTTCTTTGACTTGGCAAAACGACTAGGAAAAGGAGGTGGTGTGGTAAAAGTAGGAACTGTGTCCTTAGGTTGGCCAGTTGAGGTTGGCTTTTCCTTTGGAACAGTTTCCACCTCTACTTCCTCTTCCAAGTCGTGACTAACCTTTTCTTGTTGTTTTGGCTCTTCAGTCTGCTTCCCACTTCTTAAAGTCACAGCATTGACGTTCGCTCTTAGATTCACAAAAGGTTGTGATGGCAACTTTGCTGAATTCTGTGCTTTTATTTCATTCATGTTTGTAGCCAATTGTCCCATTTGAAGTTGCAAGTCCTTTATAGCCATGTCTTGTTTCTGCAGGATTGTATCTTGACGCTGAGCATTGGCATCTTGCTTTTGCATCATCATTTTCATCATCTCCTCTAAACTGGAACTCTGAGTCTGTTGTTGAGGCTGTGGTGGAGGTTGTGGTCGGAACTGTGGTTGTTGAAAACCACTCTGTCGCCCATAAGGATTAGGAGCTGCTGACTTCTTTGATTTGCATAACGAAATTTGGGTGATCTTTCCAACCTGGATTATAAGTATTAGAGTAGGGATCATACCTTGGCCTCACGATTAGGGAACACAACATTCACCTGTTCGGACTCTTCTTCATAAGAAGGAATAATCACCGCTGCCATTCGTTGTACTACCTTTTCTATGTTGTTCATCCGTTGCTCGATTATGCGAGACTCTCCCATCTCGCTAACTCTTCGAAGTTAGAGTTGTTTGGTGTAGAATTGTTGAGCATTAGAAGCCATACTCTCAATCAAACTGGTTGCTGCGAAATTGTCTTCTCGAGTAAGTGAACCACCGGCATTTGCATCAATCAAATTCCTACATTCGAAGTAATCCTTCGTAGAAGTATTGAATGATAAGTATTGAGGATATATTATGGTGTGGGCAGCTTGCCAACAACTTCTTATACCTTTCCCGATATTCATATAGAGACTCCCCGGACATCCGTAGAATGCCACTAATCTCCTTCCGAACGGATGCCGCTTTGGAAGCGGGAAAATATTTCTCCGTAAATAGCTTTTTCATCCGAGTCCATGTTGTAACACTCCCGGAGGAAGACAATACAACCATTCTTCTCCGCTAAGTCTCGTCAATGAGAACGGGAAGGCTTGTAGCATAGCCATATCTCTGCCTGCGGTTACATGCCTCAGACTTGTCATCGTGTTCTGGAACTGTTGAAGGTGTCGATTTGGATTTTCACCTGGAGGTCCCTTGAACTTTGGTAGATGATAAAGTAGATTCGACTTCAGCTCCACTGGGTTAGTGATTGCAATGCACAGTGGTTGCGAATCTAAGCATGGAGACGTCAACTCTCTTAAATTCCTCTCCGGAGGTGGAGGATCTCTCTCGTCGTCTGTATTAACCATCTCTTCTGTAGAGGGTTCTTGTTGCGACTGTGGACGTGCTTGTAGTACCGTTCCCTTGCGAGTTTGAATTCCGCACCTTGGGTAATTCCAATCCTTTGATGCCAGAGATTAAGTACCTGAAACAAAATTCTCAAAAAGCTAAATCAAAAACTAAAAATAGGACTAAAAACAAAAAGAAATAACAACTAAAGCTACCGATTGCTCCCCGGCAGCGGCGCCAAAATTTGATGCGTGTCGTAGGTGCAATAAAATTAATATCTTATTTCCACTCAATTAAAAATAATATAATGGAAGTCAAGTTCGTTCCCACGAAGAGCAGGGAGATTTAGTTGTCAAAAAGTGTCACAATGGGGTTTTGTTTTTGATTCAAAGTAAATAACAAAGCAATTGAAAATAATTAAGTTGCAAGCAATGGAGAGAAATATGATCAGGGAATCCTTCTTCGTTACTAAACCGTCATCAAGTTATTATATTCATCCATTAATACAATTAATCACAAATTATTACCAACCGTGGAATAACAGCTAGCTCAGTGCTATCCCCTGAATTCCTTAAATCACTGGGTACGGAAGCTCTCCAATACCAGATTCTATTCTTCGAAACCACCTAGTAGTAGCTCACTCAAGGTGTAATTTGTCTGAATGCTTTATCTTTTGTGAATTATAGATTGATCCAAGTAGTTAGACTCTTAGCTCAAGGTCCACTTTCTAGTGATATTTATACACACAATCGCTATATAGAATCCCTCTGCAAGGTCTTGTGTTCTCTACTTTTGTATGAATTATTCGACTATTACTTATCTCCTAACTCAATACTAGCATTTGATTTAATCAACAAATTAATTCAGTTGGCCACCTAAACAATCTATCAATCAATCATAAATATTTTAATTAGTATAAACAATCAATAATCATGTGAAGAACTTCAAAATAGATTTATATAATAACTCAAATCATGTCTAGAACTTAGAATTCATCCCCAATCACTAAGAAGTTTAGCTACTCATGGTACTAACAAAACCCATGAGTTTCATATTATATAATGGAAAAGAAATAGTTACGGTAATGAAGAACGCTCCAAAACCCTAGCTTTTCTCCCTTGTGTTCTTCTCTCCAAAACTTGATAAAAGATTATAAGATTTTTTGTAGAAAAATATCTTTTATAGGTGTCCCAGTTGTAGTTATTCCCATGCGCCAATCCCGGTCGAAATAGGTTGTCGTTCTTGCCAAAATAACACCAAAACCTTGTTGAATCCGTGTAAATAAGAAAATTACGTCCAACGAGTCTTTATGGGCTCTGTCGTTAACAGTAAAACCCAGCCCAATACATCTTCTCAGCTTCATCTGGCTTGTCAGTTTTGGAAGACTGACAAGCATAATTTTCAGCTACCCCGTTAGTCTTCTCACGGACATACCAGTCTCAGTGAAAAATAATTTCCCCTGGATTTTCAATTTTCTCCCGTCAGACTCACGGACACTCGACTATCCGTGAAAATATAAACTCCCTGAGTTTCACTTTCTGCGTCAGGAACCCTCGGATACATCTCCATCAGTGAGTTTTCAAACTCCCTGAATTTTGTTCTTTTCCGGAAACAACTCACTTATACCAGGCCCTCCGTGAAAGCTCCTTATCTTCACTACCAAACTCTGTCCTTAGTTATCATCCAACTCGAGCTAGCCATCTGCATCTGTAATGATCACCACTTCCAACACCCACTGATGCCCTGAGTTATAATCGTTTACAAGACTCTCTAAACCGAGCTTCTCCTATCTGCTCCATCATCTTCTCTGTTGCTGATCATATCGAGCTGAACTCACAGCTCCAAGTATACCCTGTTTTGTGAACCAACTCGAGCTGCTTGTTTTGTTTCCGCTTCAATCATCACCAGCCAACCACCGGCAGTAGCAAAACGCACTTCACATCTCTCTGAATCACAGACTCCATCGCTGCAAGCTCTAAACTTCATGACCATTACTTCCAATATCTCTCGACTCCAACTCACTGTCAGACCATCGTCATTACCTGCAAGAACCACGAACAGCAAACTGTTCTTTACAGAACTATCGATCTCTCGGTTCCTTGTTCTTCATCAAGCTTTAGTTCTTCCCTGGCCATCCACCATGCATGACTCCATTACAATGGCAGCAAGCCATTTCATTCTTTCCCAAGCTTTCTATCTCAGTTCCTTGCTAATGGCAGCAAACACAGCTCCCATTGCAGCTTATTCTCGTCGCTGCCAGCATCAATCTAACAAACCTGTCGAGCCACTGATCATTCTTCTCCATCGTATCCAGTGTTCTCTTCAAACTCTCACCAACAGCTACAACAACCATAAGCTTCCTACTCGTCTCTGCTTCATATCGGTCAGCCTTGATCATAACAGCAGCAATGGCCATCTTCATTCCATTCCCTGAACTGGTCGATCTCTCTATCTTCCCTCTTCTTTATCCATCTCCATGCAGCTAGCTCCATCATCTTCATCTATACAACACAACAATCACCGATCATGGCAGTATCTCCTTTCGACACCAATGACCGCACCTCCATCAACTCCTTCCTTCCATACTCATTACTGCCATTCTCCATTAATCTCCGTCGACTGCCAATGGCAATTCCTTGAACTGGTCGCATGGGTTGCATGGGGAAGATGATGACGCCCTGAATAATTCTTCATCTTGCCTTTATAAAACAATGCCATTGTCAGTCTTGGAGAACTGACAGTCTAACTTTGATCTTGGCTGCCCCGAGTAAAAACAAGGGTGCCTTGATAAATTCTGTAGTTCAACACTTTTCGACAACTTTGGCTCGCTTCAATCGCTTGCAACTTTCTCGTACGATGTCGGAATGACTCCATTCTTTCGCCGTTAGCTTTGTCTTTTCGTCCTCTTCACGATGATGTCAAGAACTCCTTGATTTGAATGAGTTACACTTGGTCATTGGCCCTTCTCCGCTTTTAGCTAACTTATTTTATTGCACAATAAAGTGAAAATTCACTTCTTTTGGATGATTCACCTAGCAAAAAATAAATAAAAGAAAACAAGAATAATATACAATAATTTGCAAGAATATATAGCAATTACTAGCATGGATTCGACACTAAATATATGCAAAATATGCACTTAACAGTTGAGACTTGTGAAAGCGAAAGATTTTAGACTTATAAAAATTAATAATAAAGAAAAATTAACACAAAATTGATTCAAGATATGAGAGAATAAACAAGACACTGATTCCACTATTACACATGAATGAATAACGGTAAATAACCCAAAACTCTAATTATCTTTTAAATCCCTTGTTTCCTAATTCACAAATAATCAGGCAAATTCTCAAAAATTAATTGTATCCCCTAAGCATAGATTATCTTAATACAAGCATAACCTATCTAATTGAATCACAACTAATGAAAAGAATTTTGCAAACAATTAAAACTCTGCAAAAGCAGTGATTGAGTGAATTATTCATTATAAATTAGAGAAAATAAAATAGTTACCAATTATTCATGCGTAAATAGCTTCCTCATGGCCTTGGTTGTGGGAGAATTAGCCGCTCATCATGTTGGAAACACGCTCAAAAATGGTTTACAAATGATGAACAAGGGAGAAAAGATGAAAAGCCTGATTTGTAACAATTATAATTGTTACAAACGGATCATTCTGAGAGAACGATAAATGTGAATTGTCATGTTGTCATTTGTAGTTTTAAGATTGTCTTCCGTATTACGACCCACGGCTGTGAGTCGTTGTCACTGTACGAAAACGACGGTTCTGTGTGCGTTGAATGTTCTTCGTGTTCTTCACAAAGAAGAAGAATGGCAGTTTACGCAACTTTCGATTTTTTGGCTTTACGATGCTCTCGCAACTCTCCCAATCTCTCCGTCCCTTTCTGTGGTGCACGAGTACCCTTTATATAGCCATAGACACCAAAAAATCTCGCTCCATCACTGCCAATAATCCTCCATTACTCGGTCATATTTTCATGCAAGATACAGAGATAATTTTCTATTTTTAACTCTTTCACGCGTCTACAGCTTCTGAATCTTCCTTATTTAACTCCTAAACGCTTCTTCAGAGTCATATATCTATCCAAACACGAGCAGCACACGTCTAACTCGTTGTAATTTCGTGATTATCCCATCCGGCCACGTACTCGCATGTTCTCTTCCCAAGGATTAAACAGCCCAACTGAACTCAAACGAACACCCATACCAGCATTGTTTGGACATATCCCGTCCATCCCTATCGAAACCAGTGGTTAAGTCCCACTAAAACTCCTCCACAAATCCAACAGAAAGTTACGCAGGAAACTGCAAAATTTTCCCGCCATTTTCAAAGTTCAAACGAAGAAGGTGAGGTGACCCTTAACCAGTGATGGGGTGTGATTAGCAGTTGGCTCCCTGGGGTGCCCCTTATCAATTGGGTTACCCCTTATCCAAAGACGAGAGTCCGAATAACACGTGTCCTCCGGAGGTGCTCCGAGCAACTTTTCGAGCCGAATTTTCCAACAAAATTTATTTCCAAAAAAATACCTACAAACACACAAAATACTATAATAAGGACGAAAACGAGTACCGATAATACGAAACATTGAGGACAAATTAGACACATAAATGCGTCTATCAAATATCCCCAAACTTATTATTTGCTAGTCCCGAGCAAATCTAATCTAGAAAATAAAAAGACTACACTTAGCACGTGCAGCAAGCCGTTAAACCGCTAGGTGGCCCTAGTGGCGGAGTGTTGTCTCCGGAGGGTTTACCAGAGGTGTACCCACAAAACCTTTACTCCAGACCCTATCTATCTGCGCAAGATCTTGGAAGGCACTAAAGAATCTCCTTGGTTGGCATACTTATTGACTACAGGAGGAAGTACCCTGATGCGAAATTCCAATTGTTGTACACGAGTTTGCACTCAAGCATACTAAAATTTATATAAAGTGACAGAGCTCTACTCAGATAGTTTCTGGACATCATAAACCGAGTCAACCAATCACATGGATAGATTAAGAAGATGGATGTAGAGAAAAACGTGGATGATGTTGACTAAGGTGAACCTATCCTAATGGTCGAGATACTGGTCCGGACAAATATCAACACACCGGCATATACAAGGGACCGGTGATCGATAATCCTAACTCTAGGTCAACTCGGTTTGGCATATACAAGGGTACCAGTGATCGACTTTATTGTATTTATTCGGTTGGTCTAGTGGTCTGGTCTCATTTTTTTTTTTTTTTTTTTTGGGGTATCTCAGTCACTCTATTTCACCCTAGCAATGGTAAATAGAAAAATAAAAGAAGTGATCAGGATTCTTTCGATGTTTCCATCACGAGGATATGGCGAAACTACCATGTTTTCTTTTTCTAAAACCTGAGCTCTGTGCTTTTATGAATAGACTCTTTAGATGTTTCCATCTAATCAGATTGGTTCCTCAACTCCTACAACCAAAATGCTTCCATCCACTTAGATTGGTTAGTGCCGACCTTAATAAATATAAATTTCTAGGCTCTGGAGTTTATTTATTGCAACTAAAAGCTAACAAAAAGTTTCTTCCCCACCCCCAAACTTAAATCTAACATTGTCCTCAATGTTTCTAATGAAAGAGCAATACCAAAAAGTAAAGTAACATGAGGAATCAGTAAAGAGAGAAGTCGGAAAGATAGTACCTAGGTGAAGAGAGAAATCAAAAACTAATATACAACATACAATCACCTCGATGGTCAATCAAGGGTAAACAGGGTCCTCCAGAGGGATCTCCTCAACATCACCTGTAGGAAAGGGCTCTAAAAAGGGTTTCAATCTCTGACCGTTAACCTTCGAAGAACTAATACCGTCCGGTGTCTCGATCTCAACAGCTCCATGAGGAAATACAATGCGAACAATAAAAGGACCCGTCCACCGAGAACGTAGCTTCCCAGGGAAAAGATGCAAACGGGTATCATACAGAAGAACTTTTTGACCTGGAGAAAATGACTTCCGTAAAATATTTCTATCATGCACAAGTTTCATTTTGTTCTTATACTCCTTTGCACTATCATAAGCATCTATACGAATCTCGTCCAACTCATTGAGCTGGAGTTTCCTATGGGCTCCTGCCTTGTCAAGTGAAAAATTTAGCCGCTTAACACCCAATAAGCTCTATGTTCTAACTCAACGGGTAAATGACATGCCTTGCCATAAACAAGCCGATAAGGCGACATTCCAATAGGGGTTTTAAACGCAGATACGATAAGCCCATAAGGCATCAATAAGCCTAGACGACCAGTCTTTCCGATTAGGATTAACTGTTTTCTCTAATATACGTTTTATCTCCCTATTAGAAACCTCTACCTGACCACTAGTCTGCGGATGATATGGGGTAGCTACCTTATGTGTAATACCATATTTCTTCATCAGAAGTCTAAAAGGTCCATTACAAAAGTGAGACCCTCCATCACTAATTATAGCTCGCGGTGTACCAAAACGTGTAAGTATATTATTTTTCAAGAACTCAATCACAACCCTATGGTCATTGGTTTTACACGCAACCGCCTCAATCCACTTAGAGACATAGTCTACGGCGACAAGGATGTATAGGTTACCAAAGGAATTAGGAAACGGACCCATAAAGTCAATACCCCACACATCAAAGACCTCAACGATTAAAATAGGGTTCAAGGGCATCATGTTCCTACGGGAAATGGTTCCTAATTTCTGGCAACGTTCACAAGTAACACAAGAATCGTGGGAGTCTTTAAACAACGAAGGCCGGTAGAATCCACACCGCAATATCTTAGCAGCAGTCTTCTTAGCACTAAAGTGACCCCCACAAGCATGATCATGACAAAAGGAAATAATCTTTGGACTGGTCACTCTCGGGTATACATCTCCTAATAACAGTCTGGACAATACTTAAACAAATAAGGATCATCCCAAAAGAAGTGCTTAACCTCGGCTAAAAACCTAGAACGATCTTGTTTACCCCAATGTTGGGGCATTCGACCAGTAACAAGATAGTTCACTATATTCGCATACCAAGGTAATTGGGTAAAAAAAGAATAGTTGTTCATCAGGAAAACTATCCCTAATAGGAAGGGAATCATTAGGCGAACTAACAACTAGCCTAGACAAGTGGTCTGCTACTACATTTTCTGCACCCTTTTTGTCTCTAATGTCTGGACAAAATTCTTGTAATAAAAGGATCCATCTAATCAATCTAGGTTTGGTATCCTTCTTAGACAAAAGGTATTTCAAAGCAGCATGATCAGTATAGATTACGATCTTAGAACCTAAGAGATAAGGTCTAAACTTTTCTAAGGCAAACACAATGGCCAACAGTTCCTTCTCTGTAGTGGTGTAGTTTAACTGGGCATCATTCAGAGTTTTGCTAGCATAATAAATCACATGAAGTAATTTGTTTTCTCGCTGACCTAGCACAACACCAATAGCATAATCTGAAGCATCGCACATGATCTCAAAGGGTAGGTTCCAGTTAGGTGCCTGGACTATGGGAGCGGTAGTGAGTAAAGTCTTAAGCTTCTCAAAAGCCTCTAAACAAGCATCATCAAAGACAAACTTAACATCTTTTGCAAGCAAATTGCAAAGAGGTCTAGAAATCAAGCTAAAATCCTTAATGAATCGACGATAAAAACCTGCATGCTGATAGGTGTCGTAAAACACCTAATTTTATATATAGTATTTATGCTTTCTTTGCGAGTTTTCTTGTAAATTATGTATCTTATATTGGTTTTGAGTTATCAGGTGTTTTGGAGTCATTTGGAGCAAAAAGAAGTGGAAATGGCTACAAAAGTGAAGCTACTAGTGGAGAAAGGCCAAAGACCCAGTGGAACTCGTTAAAATACAATGGCGAAAGAACGGAGTCATTCGGAGTTCGTATGAAGGAGTTATGAGCAAAACAAGAATTCATAAGCAAAGGGCAAAATGGTCATTTGATAGGGCAAGTTTTATTGACACCCAATTGTACGTTAATGGGAAGACATTTTGTTAAGGGGTGGACTGTCTCAAAGTAAATGCTAAAGGAATTCATGTCATTTACTAAGGGGGAATTCAAATTCAAATGCTGTTAAAGGCATCCGCCTTTTATACTATGGGCACCTTCATCTTCATATTTCACCGAGAAGAACCCGACGAGGCTTGGTTTAGGGAACCATTGTTCTTTGGTAATGATGAATGTAGACTAAGGAGAATCTTTGTGGTGATTCTAGGTGATTGAGCTTGGACGAGGAACGTGGTCTTGCCACCGTTCGGTGGTGTTTGATATGGTCCGCGATAGGTTTAGCTCGGCTTGAGTTAATGGGGAAGTTCGTGATGATCACGATGGTCCTGGTAACGATTTTAATGGTCTATGGTTCTTTGTCGGTGACGAGATAGTTAGTGATGATCTGGCGAGAGAAGAAGAACTCGAGTTTCGGGGTATGGTGGTGGTGTTCTTTGCTATTATCAAAGGTGCAGTCGAATGGAGTTAGATGGCAGTGGATTAATGAGGACTTGCAGCTGGATGGAATGGAGCTCGATTTTATGGTCATTAGTGATGGGTTTAACTTCCGTCTCAACAATGAAGAAAAGAAGATGAGATTTGACTGATGTTTGTTGCTATCGGTGAAGACTTATGGAGTTGCTTGCTGTAAAGCTTGGAAGAACTCGAGCAAGTCAGGGAGTCGAGAAGAAGCTAATGGATATGGCAGTTGATCACGATGGCGACGATGAACATTGATGCTGTTTAGGGTCCGAGCAATAGAGAAGGAGGTGTTGCTGTGGTTTGGTTAACAATGGAGGTTCTTTGCCATTATCGTGTGAAGCTAGGAGATGGGGTTGATCATAATGAATGATGGTGATGTCGTGGCTGTTGATGGAAGATAACTCGCAGAGAACCAGTTGAAACTCGAGCTGTCAATGGGTAAGCTATGGGTGCTGTTGGCGAATAAAGAACTCGAGCATGGGGATGCCATTGTTCGGTGATGGTATTGATGGAGCTCGAGATGAGATAACAGAGATGGAGGAGATGGTTTGAGTGCAGTAAAGGTCTGCTTTGGTGTTTGATTAGGAACTGATGCTTTGCTGTGAACTTCCGTGGAGAGTTATGGCTGCTGGAAGTTGTCGACAGGGAATGGTTGGATGCCGCCATTGAGCTTGGCAGAGATGATGAAGAACTGGGTTTGAACGTTGCTACTATTTTTGATGGAGAGCTCGAGTTTGGAGCTGTGGTTATCGAGCAGATGGTCTTTGTTGTTCATGGGTGGTGCAGCTCGAGCTTTCTTTGCCATTGTAAATAGAGATCGAGTATTGGCAAGTGATATGAAGGCGGTTGGATGACGAGTTTGAGTTGGATTGGCGGACCGAGGTGTGAGATCGAAGGATTCGGTTATGATGGAGAAGATATTAAGCTGCTGCCATTGAGTAAGTAGAGATAGTCGATGCGATTATGAAGATCGAGAGAGAAAACCTATGTGCTGAGTTTTACGGGAGAGATAAAAGACCCAGACGCAGAAGAAAATGTGCATTGTCAGCTCCAGCGGACTGACAAGCCAAGAACAATAATGGGATGGGCTTCCACAGCTGATGCACGAGCTCAATAGGCATTACGTAAGCGTTTTCTTAATTTGCATGGCCAAGACTTGGACGTGAACGATATTTGGAATTTTGGCAGGAGTTTGACAAGCCAATTGCACGGGGTTTGATTCACGGACACAATTAAGGAGGTGCACTTTCCTATTTTTACTAGGTTTCCTAGTTTTCTTCAAGAAGAGGTTACAAAACTCTATATATAGGGATATCTTATCTTGGATCTTTATCTATTATTCTTTTTGCTTCTACTTTGTTTTCTAGGGTTTAGAACCATGAAGTCTTTTCTCTTTCTTCTTGTTATGAACTCCATGAATATGAGCTAGAGTTTTATTATTGGTTATGGAATAAGTTGGATTTCCAAATATGGGTTTTAATTCAATAAATTAGTTTTCTCTCATATTATCGTTTATGATTCACCATTAATATTGTTACATGACTTGAATGCTTGTTAGTCGAGTCGCGAATCGATTGAGTTTGTTTTCATCTCTCTTGCTAGATTAGGATTTATTATACGCAAAAGTGATAGATGATTACAAGTAGCATAATTGTGATTATTGCTTGTAGTGATACATCCTAGTAGTCACATGTGAACCATAACCTTTGTTAAATCGGATTAGTGCTTTTACACGTTCGATTGCTTTGATTGGCCTGATTTCATAGCACCTAATGCATCTAGGGAATTAAACTTGATTAGTGCTTTTACACGTTAGGTTGTTCTTTTAGATAGAATTCATATTCGCATCTTTTAATGTGTTTGTTGATGACAAGAGGAGATTAGCGGTATATTCTTGCGATTAAGGTATTCTAGGGCCTTTGATAAAAGTTGAGATTAAAATATCAATTCTAGTTATTGTGTTGAAAACATGTTTGTGATTGAAAACGAAATCCTTAACCAATACTTTCTTATCCTTGATTTGAGTTGTTTGCTTATTTCTTTATTTGCTTTTATTTAGTTTATTATATAAAAATCACAAAACTACCGGTGTTATTTATAGGGCACCGAAACAATTTGACAACCTAGACCTCTCTGTGGGATCGATCCTTTCTTGCCCTTGCTTCATTATATATTTTGAGTAGTAAGAAAGTGTAATTATATTTGTGTCGGCTGACAACCGGTCACATGCCCTAAGAATGACCTAATATCTTTTACGGTTTTTGGGACCTGTAAAGTCTTAATAAGGTCAACTTTAGCTTTATCTACCTCTATACCCTTAGAAGAAACGATATGCCCTAAAACAATTCCTGATTGAACCATGAAATGACATTTCTCCCAATTAAGCACCAGATTTTTTTCCTTACATCTAGTCAACACTAATGACAAATGATGCAAGCACTCATTGAAAGACGAACCAAACACTGAAAAATCATCCATAAAGACCTCCAAGAATCGTTCTACCATATCTGAAAATATGCTCATCATGCAACGCTGAAAAGTCGCAGGGGCGTTACATATCCCGAAAGGCATGCGTCTATACGCAGAGGTACCAAAGGGACAGGTAAAAGTGGTTTTCTCCTAGTCTTCTGGGGAAATAACTATCTGATTATAGCCAGAGTAGCCATCTAAAAAGCAGTAATGACTATGGCCAGCTAATCTCTCAAGCATCTGGTCGATGAAGGGAAGGGTAAAGTGGTCCTTCCTAGTGACCTTGTTCAATTTCCTATAGTCAATACAAACACGCCAACCCGTGGTCACTCGGGTAGGGATTAACTCATTGTTATCATTCTCGGACTACAAGAATGTCTAGGATTTCTTGGAAAAACCGAACAGGGCTGACCCACTTGCTGTATCGAAATGGGGTAGATAATGCATGTATCTAACGACTTAAGAACCTCGGTTCGAACTACTTCTTTCATATTAGGGTTTAGTCTTCGTTGCATCTCCCTAGAAGGTTTGGTATCTTCCTCTAAATAAATCTGATGCATACAAACATTAGGACTTATACCCTTAATGTCTGCTATGGTCCACCCTAAAGCTTCCTTGTTGTTTTGAAGGACGGTCACTAGCCTACTTTCCTGATCACTATCCAAGTCGGAAGCAACAATCACAGGTAAAGTTTCAGATGGGCCTAAAAACACATACTTCAGGGTATCTGGCAATGGTTTTAGGCCCAACTTAGGAGGCTCTTCTAACGAAGGAACTATGGTAGACTTAGAAACTGAAGTGCTTCGAACTTAGGATTCTATCCATTACTAGTGTCTAACAAAGGGGTTGAATCTAACAAAGCATTCACCTCATTAATCACATCATCATCATCAAAATCAATCCCAAAGTGAGCTAGGCATTTCTCTAATGGATCTTCTAACAAAGTGTTTGGTAATGACACCTCGACTAATGTTCCTTTCATGTTCACCTCTTCTATGCTTGAGTCATCTAGTTCAGAGGGTAGCTTACTAATATGGAAGACGTTCAGCTCAATAGTCATATTACCAAAAGATAAATTCATAATACTAGTTCGACAGTTAATGATTGCATTGGATGTAGCTAAAAACGGGCGACCTAAAATTACCGGTATCTGGTTCTCTGGGTAAGGGACAGGTTGGGTATCTAGGATTACAAAATCCATCGGATAAATAAACTTGTCGACCTCTATGAGAACATCCTCGATCACACCCCGAGGAATTTTAACGGACCTATCAGCTAACTGAAGAGTCATCTGGGTAGGTTTCATCTCACCAAGTCCTAGCTTAAGGTACACATGGTAAGGAAGTAAGTTCACACTGGCTCCTAAGTCAAGCAAAGCTTTCTCAACACGGTATTTACCTATTGTGCAAGAAATGGTAGGGGACCCTGGTTCTTTGTATTTATGAGTAGTGGTATTCTGAATAATAGAACTCACGTGACTAGCTAGGAAGGCTTTCTTTTGAACACTAAGCTTACGCTTTCGTGTACACAAGTCCTTAAGAAACTTGGCATAAGCGGGAATCTGCTTAATCGCATCCAACAATGGGAGGTTGATAGTAACCTGCTTAAAAACCTCCAATATATCATTAAAGTTGGACTCCCTCTTAGTTGGAACTAGCAGCTGTGGGAATGGGGCTCTAGGAACAAAGCCTGGATCAATATGATCCTCATTGGTCTCTT
The DNA here is from genome assembly GCA_023531295.1 of Papaver armeniacum. NCBI lineage: Eukaryota > Viridiplantae > Streptophyta > Magnoliopsida > Ranunculales > Papaveraceae > Papaver > Papaver armeniacum. The sequence goes on from JAJJWW010003607.1 coordinate 252,947, forward strand.
TAGAGACTCTATCAGCTTCCTCGGTTTCTGGTTCGGAAGGGTGAACTACAGCATGTTCACTATCAGGCATGGTTACCTTGTTGTCTACCACTCTACCACTCCTAAGGGTTTTATTAGCATTCACATGATGGGATGGTCCTTCACCTACTTGATGAAATCCTCTAGGATTGGGCTGAGTTTGACTAGGAAACTTACCTTTTTCCCTCAAAGACTCATTTATCTGACTAACCTGGGTTTTCAAATCGTAAATAGCCTGAGAGTTAGCATAACCTATACTCTTACTTTCTTCTATCCCTTGCGCAACCATTTGGTTGATCTTTTCAGAGCTTTTAATAAATGAGGCGAGAGTATCCTCTAAACTTGTGATCTTTTTATCTAAAGGGTTCTGAAACTGGGTTTGACCTGAAGAGTTCTTAGCATAACCAAAACCTGGGGGAGGCTGAGAATTACTAGACTCACCTTGATTCTGGCCCTTAGACCAAGAAAAGTTAGGATGGTTTCTCCAACCAGGGTTGTAGGTCTCTGAGTATGGGTCATACTTCTGACGGTTCTCAAACCTAGCATTGTTATAGACAACATGAGCTTGCTCTTCACTAACCTGACCTTCCCAAAATGAGTTATCGGGCTCTATTCCACAACTAGATACTTGAGAGGTTCTATTAGGTTCACCAAGGGACCTATTTTTAGACTGACCCATTTCCAAAGCTTCTAACCTTATGGACAAAGCAGCAAACTTAGCATCTGACCCGAAGCTTGTATCTACCACATTGGTGCTACTTCTATTGACCAAGAGTCTTTTAGGGGGTTCAACACAAGACTCCCACTGTTGGGATTTCTCAGCAACAACTCCTAAGAAGGTAAAGGCATCCTCAGCACTTTTATTAGTAAACTCACCAGCACACATAGACTCGACCATGGCTTTGGTCGAATAGTCTAAACCATCATAAATAATCCCTACAAGTTTCATCTTATCAAATCCATGGTGAGGACACTGAGATAGGAGATCATTGAATCTCTCTAAAAACCTATAAAGAGACTCTCCCTCTTGTTGCACACTAGCACTAATTTTCTGCCTAACAGCTGCAGTTTTATGCTTAGGGTAGAATTTCATATAGAAAGCAGCAATAAGTTCCTGCCATGTTTCAATGGATCCAGATGGTAAGTTGTTTAGCCAGGTCTTAGATTTATCTTTTAAGGAAAAGGGGAACATCTTAAGTTTCAAAACTTCATCAGTAAGGTCTTTTATTCTAACTGTCCCACAAATTTCCTCAAAGTCCCTAATATGAAAATAAGGGTTCTCATCATCTTTTCCTAAGAATATAGGGATCATCTGAAGGATACTAGCTTTTATCTCGAAGTTAGCCGTATTGGCTGGCAATTTAATGCATGAAGCTCGGTTGGTCCCAGTTGGGAACATGTAATCTTTTAAAGTTGCCATCGTTGGCACAACTGAAGTACAAGGGGTACTTTCCTCACTAAGAGACAGATTCTCAAAACTGAAGTTTCCAAAAACGGGGCTCTCAAAAGAAGAGTCTTCGAGTTCCCCGCCTTCACAAGAAGAATTACTAGGTTTGTCACTAATCAAACGACCTAGAGTGTTTCTTTTCCAAGCCCGTTCTCTAATGACCTCGGGCATACACTAGAAAAACAAAACAAAAGAAAAAAGAAAAATCATAAAAGGAAGGGAAGTTCTATGCAAACACATACAAGGCTGACTCCACCACAGCAAACCTAATGATATCTAGCAAACAAAAAGCATGATGGCTCCACTTAGATTGTTTTCTAGACCAGCTTCTAATCCTTCGAAAGGGAATTCGTTACAATCTAAGCAAACCCCTCGGATCAATCCGAGTCAAAGTAAGTTGAATCAAGGCGAGGGAAGCTCCGTGGAGCTTTGATACCCAAGGCCTCACCGCTATTACAAGGCGGCGCAGTCACGCATTCAACTTCACAGAAACCATCATGAACTTCGAAGTATGCTAAAAGAGTAACCAATATTTTTCGAGCGACTTTCCTACTAAGCTCGTTACCCTATCGGTCTCGTTCTATTCCAAATTTTAAAGCTTAGGTTCGCGTTAAGAATCGTTTTCCTAAGGCGGGCAAGAAGAGAACGGTGATGAAATCCGAACCCTTATCTTATATGGCCAGTCCTTGCCCTTTACTAGGAAATTAAAACAGCCGTATTCAGTTCCTCGACATATATGCAAACGAAGGAATACAGTAACTCGCTAGCAGGGGATTCGCGAGTGTTTCGACAAACTTACCTCCCGTTCCAGACGTGGGATGAACCGTTGAAGTCGACTCGGGCCACGACTCCTATGTCGTGTACGAACCCGAGGGGCCGAGACGATATCGTAATCGTCGTCCTTCTCTGCACACAGTTTATATTTAATACTACCCTTCCGTAGGGTTAAAAAAAAAAAAGGAATGTCCGAATGTCCAAATGTCCAAGTCCAAAAATTAAAAGTGCAAAAGAAAAGGAAAGTCTAAAAAAAATAAAAATGCCTCTCTTTTTTTTTCTCTCTTTTATAAAATATAAAAAAATCTTCTTCTTTCGCTCCTTTCGCTTTGTCTTTAATTCCAAATCTTTAAGTATCCACCAAAAGCTTTGGCAAATTTTTCTTTCGCTCCAAGTCCCAAAATCTGAAAGGAAAAGACAAAAACCCAAAAACGTAAAGAAGAACAAATAAAAACCTAAAAGAAAATCTAAAAACTCTAGCCTAAAGACAAGTCCGCGTCGGCGGCGCCAAAAATTGATGTGACTCAATAATGTTGTAGTGAACAGGTTCGTTGAGACTTGTGAAAGCGAAATATTTTAGACTTATAAAAATTAATAATAAAGAAAAATTAACACAAAATTGATTCAAGATATGAGAGAATAACCAAGACACTGATTCCACTATTACACATGAATGAATAACGGTAAATAACCCAAAACTCTAATTATCTTTTAAATCCCTTGTTTCCTAATTCACAAATAATCAGGCAAATTCTCAAAAATTAATTGTATCCCCTAAGCATAGATTATCTTAATACAAGCATAACCTATCTAATTGAATCACAACTAATGAAAAGAATTTTGCAAACAATTAAAACTCTGCAAAAGCAGTGATTGAGTGAATTATTAATTATAAATTAGAGAAAATAAAATAGTTACCAATTATTCATGCGTAAATAGCTTCCTCATGGCCTTGGTTGTGGGAGAATTAGCCGCTCATCATGTTGGAAACACGCTCAAAAATCATTATTATTGCTCAAAAATGGTTTACAAATGATGAACAAGGGAGAAAAGATGAAAAGCCTGATTTGTAATGATTATAATTGTTACAAACGGATTTGTTCTGAAGAACGATAAATGTGAATTGTCATTTGTCGCCGTAGTTTTAAGACTGTCTTCCGTATTACGACCCACGTATGTGAGTCGTTGTCACTGTATCGAAAACGACGGTTCGTGTGCGTTGAATGTTCTTCGTGTTCTTCACAGCAGCAGCAATGGCAGTTTCTGCAACTCGATTTTGGCTTTCTGATGCTCGCAACTCTCCCAATCTCTCCAGTCCCTTTCGTGGTGCACGAGTACCCTTTATATAGCCATAGACACCAAAAAATCTCGCTCCATCACTGCCAATAATCCTCCATTACTCGGTCATATTTTCATGCAAGATACGGAGATAATTTTCTATTTTTAACTCTTTCACGCGTCTACAGCTTCTGAATCTTCCTTATTTAACTCCTAAACGCTTCTTCAGAGTCATAAATCTATCCAAACACGAGAAGCACACGTCTAACTCGTTGTAATTTCGTGATTATCCCCTCCGGCCACGTACTCGCCTGTTCTCTTCCCAAGGATTAAACAGCCCAACTGAACTCAAACGAACACCCATACCAGCATTGTTTGGACATATCCCGTCCATCCCGATCGAAACCAGTGGTTGAGTCTCACTAAAACTCCTCCACAAATCCAACAGAAAGTTACGCAGGAAACTGCAAAATTTTCCCGCCATTTTCAAAGTTCAAACGAAGAAGGTGAGGTGCCTTTTAACCAGTGATGGGGTGCGATTAGCAGTTGGCTCCCTGGGGTGCCCCTTATCAATTGGGTTACCCCTTATCCAAAGATGAGAGTCCGAATAACACGTGTCCTCCGGAGGTGCTCCGAGCAACTTTTCGAGCCGAATTTTCCAACAAAATTTATTTCCAAAAAAATACCTACAAACACACAAAATACTATAATAAGGACGAAAACGAGTACCGACAATACGAAACATTGAGGACAAATTAGACACATAAATGCGTCTATCAGGAAGCCTAAAATGCTAATACACCAGATAAAGAAAGCCACTTTTAGTGGGTACTTTTGTTGCATAGAAAATGAAAAGTACCCTAACTGGAGCTTCATTGGGTGCCTATTAACTTATTGTAACAAGACTTAACTGAGAAAGATTTTTTTTGCAGTTAAAGCACATTGAAAAACATCTTCACAAGCTGGATTTAAACTGAAGTTTTCCGAATTCTCTTGGATAATTTCAAATTCACTATTAGCATCAACTAGCAGTCTTCTAGGAAGTTTAAGATTCTGAAAAAGATCAGAGAGAGTACCTGAACATATAGTAGCAACTGAGTTTGATTTAGATCTTGCAGCACTGTAGAGATGTAGACAAACATTGCACATAGCATTATCTAAAATCCATTTATCTTCCCAAAATCTGGTTTTCTGACCATTGTTAACCTTGAAACTGAAATTTTGTAAGAAAATATCTTCTCCCTGCATCACTCCTTTTCATATAAAAAAATCATAAGAACTTTTGGTCATTTTAAAAGCCATTCTACCTCAGCAACACCATACTTTTCTTCAATAATATGCCTCCACAAAGCTTAAAACTCAATTGCAAATCTTCATAGCCATTTGGCTAAAGAACATTATTCATCACTGTTAGCTTTGTGACACCCAATCCTCCATATCTCTTCCGTTTACAAATAACATCCCCTTTCACTAAGTGAAGCTTCCTATTTCCTTTGTTATCATTCCATAAGAAATTTCTCATTGTACTCTCCAATTTAAGCTCAACAGACTTGAGCATATCAAATAAAGACATAAAATACACTGGTAAGCTTGAGAGAACACTATTAACAAGCACCAATTTACCTACTCTATTGAGAGAAAAAAAATCCAACCTTCTAGTTTTGCATGAGCCTGTCAATTATTTTATCCCATTTGTGAATTCCTTTGTATTTATCACCGAAAGGAAAACCCATGTAAGTGGTAGGAAGAGTTGAATTGGAACATCCCATAAGACAAGTAAATGCATTCATGTCTCCAGCATAACCAACTTCATATGGATGACTTTTGGAAAAATTTATCCTGAGACCAATGAGTAACTCAAAACATCAAAGTAGAACTCTGAGGAATTTAACTTGACCAGCACAAGCATCTAGAAAAATTAAGGTGTCATCAGCAAATTGTAAATGAACAGCCTTAGTGTTAGAACATTTCTCGATCGAACTCATAAGTGTTGCTATCTCAAGCTTGTTTTTAAATTTAGTTGTCAAAACTATATCTTGATTTCTAGTCTACAATATAATTAGTTAAGTCTCAGATTAGGATAGAAGTGTAGTTGAAAAACGGACATCACAGCAGTCATCATTGCGTTCTACCGTTTGAAGGCGAAGATCAACCGAAGCTTTTGGATAACTTCTTCAACAAAAGGTAAGTGAAGACTGAACCACATATTTCGCCTAATTTGGGTATTTTCCTCTCCGAATAGACGACTCCACCAGTAACAAAACAACAAGTTAGTTTTGCTAGCTTTGAGGATTAGTTTGCTTGAAATGCAAACTTCAATATTTATAGACCAAGGAAGTTTGGACACCAAGGAATTTCCTAAACCGAAAATATTCTCAAGATATGCAATATATTTCCAAATTCGGTTTGCATAATTCCTAGAAATGCTTTGTCCAGATATTGACCGAAATCTCAGTAGAAAATCTCAAATTAGTAAATGCACATTACCAATTTTTATTTTCTAAAGATATGCATTTTAATTGCTGAAAATTAAAAGCATATAAAACTAAAAACCTTAATTAAAAGATTCTCAATTTATTTCGATCCAGGATTCTCCTTTAGCTATTAAGGAATATCTTTGAACAATAAAAGATAAGCGTTACTGCACATGTTCAAAGTATGTCGACATCTTTACTTTGTAAATCCTTTTTCAAATTTACAATCTTGGAACCGATTTGCCACACTTCCAAACAAGTTTAGAATTAGTTCATCTGACTTCCAAGAACTATGTGATTGATTATCCTATCAAATCACCAATCATGGGTTTCACGGTTATACCAAAACAAGTTTCGGTTCTACCTCCATGTGGGTACTAGAATTAGTCACGCTAGTTACCAAAACTTGGTTGACTAGGTACTAGGATCGGTTCCCACATATATATGGTATCTAACTTGTATTTGGTGCACATGTTCATAGGATCGGTTCCTCAATAACTAAAAACTTGTTGCACCTCTTACAAGGATCGATTCCCCTTTTGGGATCGGTTGCACCTCTTACTAGGATCGGTTCCCCGATGTCTAGAGTTGGTCATACCAATTACAAAAAATCGATCATACCATCTCAGGTGATTACTTAAGATCAGTTTCACTAATAAAATTCATACCAATACAAAAGTCAGGCCTTGTGAATAATTTTACCAAGATACATAAACAAGTTGTGAGCGGTTATACTAAACACACATATTGGTAATCCAAATATTTGCAATGAATAACAATACCAATAAGCCTAGCGATTTCCCTTTCGATTCATAAAATAAGTTTATGAATTGTACATCCTTTAAACGAATGTAAAAAATTGTTTCCTTGGACGAAATCTTCACCCATACCCATACATAATCATAATAGCTTTCATACGATTATGTCGATGTCTTATATACGAAGTTCACGTTATACTTTGTATTGTAATTCGTTAATACTATGTCTAACTAGAGTATAATCATTCACAGGTTCGCAGTTATGTTTTCAATATGCACGACTTGAAATATACGTTAGGAATGAAATAGTTCAAGTCAAATATTACTAACATCAAGAGGAAGGATGATGTCGTGGTTGTAGCTCCTTACTTCTTCACATTCTTCAAGTCTTGACGTAATACTTGTAAGTCTCATATCCTAGTAACTTTCTAGCTAACCTATACGAAGTTGACTCCAGTAAATAATCAAGCGACTCTTTAAATGAGTTTTGGTTCACTAAAATATGATAACCAAACTTGACATACCAACTTTTGGTGGGTTCAACCGAGCTATGCTCTAACAAAGCTATCTAGCTTAAACCTAAAGAAACGTATGCTTTGAAAGACTATAAAAGGGGAACCTCAAATAAATGAGATCTTTGAATACCGACACTACTTTTGTGTATCCTAGTTGTAAATTAGATTCGTCCTCTTCCTAAAACCTTTTTAAGGTTTAGCGACTAAAAAGACTTCATAGGGATTCATGAAGCCAGGTACGGCTATTGTTTATCTTGATAACTCGAGTATCCTGATCTTGATTGATTGTCGAGCTTGGTCCATCAATCAAGATATATAGAAATCATCAAAGTTTTCTTCGTCTCAGACTTTGTTGATTCCAAAATTTTAATACTTGTGAGGTAAATAATAATCTAGGCTGCTCTTGGGGAAGCATAAGTCCGGATGTTGAGGTTAGCTAGACTTTATCTATTGCTATCAATTTCTAGTCTCACCTTGATCTACGATCAAAAAGGAAATCACACATATTGGCTTATCTGTGGGAGGCAGATTAGTTTAAAGTGTTCAATTGAGTTGAAGTAACTCTTAGACTATAAAGGACGTCAGCTAAGGGAATCATTTGCACGGAGTCCTGCTGGGATTCAAGAGGCGTAAGGAGCGGAACTATAACTGAATTATTGTGAGGGTTTAATTTGGTCTCAACTACATTCCAGTCCGAAGTTAATTGGTTATAGGCTAGTGTCTATAGCGGCTTAATACAGTTTGGTGTTCAATATGGACTAGGTCCCGGGGTTTTTCTGCATTTGTGGTTTCCTCGTTAACAAAATTTCCGGTGTCAGTGTTATTTCTTTTTCCACATTATATTGTTTATCTTTATAATTGAAATATCACAGGTTGTACGTAAATTAATCAAAATAGATAAATCCATCCTTGTTTGTTGGATACGACTTGATTAATTACTTGGAAATTCGTCTTTGGAATCACCCAAGTACTCTCACACGTAAATCAGGTTCACGGAGTAGTCTCTGTAAACTTTATGATTGTGAGAGAAAGATATATAAATATGAATATTTTTCCTTGATTGAGATTCATTAAGTTAAACTCTCGGAATTGTATTTAAGTTTGTCGATACAAATTTCCTAAAAAAAGTTGGTGGTGTATTTTGGTACCCCCGCGTTTTCACTTAGCACCAGAATTTGTGACTTGAAAATATTTAGAAAATAATCAGCTTGAGCTTTCTTCATTGTTGCAGTTAAAGTTTCACCGACAATTAAGAACAAGAAATGTGACAAAAGATCACCTTGGCTGATGCGTTTCTTGCTCTTAAAATATCCTTCAAAAGAACCATTGATGAGCACTGAGAACCTCACATGGTAAACACAACATTGTATTCGTCTTCTCCACTTTATACCAGTTCACATGGTCAAAGGCCTTTCAACATCAATTTTACAAAGTAAACCAGGAACTCAACTCTTAGTTCTTAAGTTAATCAACTCATTTGCAATAAGAGCCCTATCAAGGATCTGTCTTTGTTTAAGAAAAGTTGACTGTTGTTGAGAGATTACATGAGGTAAAGATAGAGTACATCTTTCTGCCAGAACTTTAGATAAAATTTTGTAACTCCATTAACCAAACTTATAGGTCTCAGGTCTTTGATTTCTTCAATAGAGTTCTTCTTTGGAATAAGAGCGATGAAGGTATTCTTAAGTCTCCAATCTAGAATACATTTCTCTTGTAATTCCTTGGAAACATTAAGTACATCAACTCTTATAGTGCTCCAGGTCTTTTGGTAGATTTCTATTGGATACCCATCAGGCCCAAGGGCCTTATAATTTCCAAGAAATTTGGTAGCATTTAAAATTTTATCTTCATCAATTTCCCTTTCAATCCAGTCGCTCATTTCCGAATGAATGAAATTGAAGAATAAATCAACCAATTTAGGTCTAGAATAAGACTGATACTGAAAAATGTTTTTGAAGTAGTCAACAATATTTGTTTTGATTTCTCCATGTTCCATTGTCATTTTCCCGTTAACATTGATCTTAGTAATATGTTTCCTCCTCCTCCTATTAGTTTATGAAATAATTTAGTGTTTTTATCCGTACCTTCCATGTTCTGCACTTTAGCTCTAGTCTTCCTTTTTCCTTGTCTTGCCTTAAATTTTTTGTCCCATTGAGCTTCATTTAAACCAATATTTGATTCTTCTTCTGCATCAAGATGTACAAAAATATCTTCCAAATCATTAAGCTGCATGTCCACTTGATCATACTCTTCATTACTCTATATTTTTAACTTGACCTTTAAAGCTTGCAACTTCTTACAAAGAACAAAACCTGCACTACGATCAAAAGAAAAAGAATCTCACCAAGTTTGTATTAGAGATAAAAATAAGGGACGAGAAATCCAGCGTACCTCAAAGCGAAAAGGGACATGTCCACTAACAACACCTTCGCAAAATATAGCAAGAGGACGGTGATCTGAGCAAGGTCTAGATAAATCTAGCTGAGTGACAATAGGATAAACAATAATCTAAATTAACACCATTATTATGTTATCCCTTAAAGTAGAAGGTGATCGATCTATTTGCCACGTACGTAGGCTTTATCCTCCAAAAGTTAGTATATAATACATGTATTATCTTGTAGTTCTTGCTTTTGTTTTGCAAGTCGCACTTTTAAAGGCTAAAATTGATGTTAATTAAAAATGAGTCTACAGAAGGCCTATCATTGTTATGCCCGAAGTTAGAGCGGCAAACTGAAATTGGTTCGCAATAGGTGGAGGATTTAAGTGTGAGGTGTATAATAATAGATTTGCACCTGGCGCAAAATGTGGTAGTCAATTCTCCATATACTACGAATAATATAGTTATTTTTGATGGTTGTATAATCCTTTCACCACCAACCGCTTTAAGAAATTTATATTTCTGGGCTAGTAAACTCGTAAAATCTTCTGCTGGACTTAAACGTGTTGTACCATTTTTGTCCCGTAGGGTTTTCTTTGCCAAGATTTTAACGAGGCAGCATACGCTTGTACATCATCATTCTCTGGCGATACCCGTTATACTCTTTTTCTTTGGTCAGGTTTTGTCCCACGTGATTTTCCTGACGAGGTTTTTAACTAGGCGAACATAAGCATCGATGTTGACAGTATTATGAGCTTTTGGCGTTCAGATTTCATCGCAAGTGGTTTTACTGGCGCAAAGCATTCAGGTTTTGTCCCTGGTGATTTTCTTGACGCAGTTTATGTAAAGAATAGAATTCGTGGAGGCGGCGATCCACATTCTAAGCTTCAAGTGTTCAGGTTTTGTACCAAGTAGTTGACGTAGTTGTAATGAAAGATAAAATTTGTAGACATGACCAAACTCATTCTAACTTCAGGTTTTGTCCCATGTAATAGTTCCTTTTGAGGCGGTTCCGATAAAGAAGAAAGTTCGTGATAGCCAACACCCTACTAAATCTCCAAATGTTGTATTATTTTTCCTTCGACCAGTTTTTGTCATACTTGATTTTTGTGGCAAGATGAGTCAACAATTATAGAATGATGTCATCCAGGGGTAGTGTTGTACAAAGTTGGTTTTGTGGATGACCACAATTACATGGACTCATATAATCTGCCCAATGCATGATACATGTTTCAACGTGTCTTGTGTATAACTCCAGTATAATTATCTCTTCCTGGTGATGCAACTGTATATACGCCATTAATAGCAAACTATATCTACCCCATTAATGCCAACGGATAATAAACTAGAACACCGCATTAATGCCAACGGATAATAAACTAGAACACCGCTTCTACGGCGGGGAGGGCCGACCGAACAGAAGACAAATAGGCCAAATTGAAAAACTGAAAGTATCACTTTTCCTCAAATGGAGGGAGTATACCGTTTTCTTAGTTGCAACGGAAATTTAGTTGATGCATACCCCAAAATATGGCTGCATAATGTGTTATGCATCTTTTGTGGTGGTTTGCATAATGATTATGTATTCAATTTTCAAAAATTGTACCTAAAAGGATAAATACCTCTGAATTTTTCGTAAAAACTTTAAATTTTATATTGTTGTTTGTACTCATTGTGTAGATCTTTTTAAAAGCTTTCCAACGGGATAAAATTTGTAAAATTTCAAAGCGCGGATTTTTAGATATGTTATTATTCTAGTTTGTTTGTCAATTATACCCCTGAAAAAATATGATACATAAAGAGTTATATTAATTGGACTAAAAAGGAGGGACAATTGTGTCAAGTGAAAAGTAATCAAGGACACCAAAAGTTTCCAATCTTTTTATCAAGTTGCATATTTGTGTGAGACTTCATTTTACAAAAAAGTGGTCATTAAAGGGGCTCCCTCCGTTCGGGCCCTCCGGTAGGTCGGCCCATAAAAAGGGATGAGAGACAAATCCTTAAACTTTTCTCGTTCTACTTGTATTTATCGCAATATTATTTGAGTATTTAGAGACAGAAGTAGAAACGATGGTAACACAACAAAGTTAATAATATCCGACAATCCAAATTTATAAGAGCACATCGAATAAAAAAATTTCTTAGTTTACGTTTGCTAAGATTTAATTCCATGGAATTAGCATCTTCACATGGATATAACGCACTTTTTATGTATTTGATTACAAATTTGTTTTTATGAAATTATTTTTTTTGACTTAAATTTCTATGAAACTATAAATTCATTCTAGAAAATGGTAGCCTAAAATATGTTTTAAACTTAATTCCGAGGCCCACGAAAATATTTCCTTGTCTCTCCCGGGATATTTACTCCATAGAAGGTGTATCCTATGAAATCAGTATCCTGAGAAGCAAAGCAAGATTTTCCATGAAATTAAGTTTAGAACATATTTTAGACAACGATTTTTTTATAATTCCGTGGAGATAGATTTTTAATCAAACGGTGATAAACACATTATTTACATGAAAATGAAGAACACGCAATTGGGGGATATAGAAACTAATTGGGGGATATGAATTACTTCCCCCAACCCATGGTGTGTGCTAAGGGGTGACTTTTGGGGGAGAAAATATTAAAATACCCTTCCCACAAAATAAAAATCAAACTTAAAATCAAAAAACAAAATCATATCCCCCGTTTCCATCTCCACTTCTTATTAATCTTATTTAGGGGTGGAGCTTTGAAACCCAAATATTTCCCATTCCCTTTCAAATTCTAAACTCTCCCCACTCTATATCAAATTCTCTTCTCCTCACTTTGGAAACCAATTTTTTTTTATTCGGAAGTGATGAAGATCATCTTGAAAGTGATGATGACCTTTCAAATTCTAAACTCTCCCCACTCTATATCAAATTCTCTTCTCCTCACTTTGGAAACCAATTTTTTTTTATTCGGAAGTGATGAAGATCATGTTGAAAGTGATGATGACCATCTTAGGAATTGATGAAGACCATGCTAGGTATCATGTTCCAAGCATATGGTCTTCATCAATTCGGCATGGTCTTCATCACTTCCGTTTGAATTTATTCGGTATTAATCGGTCCACTTAGGCATAGAAAATAAAGCAACATGGTATGCTTGGGAAAACAATACGGCATGGTCTTCATATCAACCGACCATGCCGGCGGTGGACTGATTAATACTAGAAAAATTCAAAACGGAAGTGATGAAGACCATCTTAGGAATTGATGAAGACCATATCTCGGAACATGGTACCGGCATGCTCGAGAATTTCCTATCAATGCTTAGGTAGTCAAGTGAAAAAAAAATCAACATTACGGATACTTTTCATCCCTGTTAGGCATAGAAATTTAAGCAAAATACTATCTTAGGAACATGTACCTAAGATGCTCGAAAACTAGATTACCATGCCGGTACCTGTTCAAAACCAGAAAAAAATCAACTTCTGAAGATCAAACAATTTATGAACATTTCCAACAATTGCCCGCATGGGTTTTTTGTTGAATACCATGCCGGCACCAAGCTTTTTCAGCTGCAACAATGGTGGATTCAAAGAAAAAGAATCAATTTTTCAACCTCTTATTAGCGGTAATTCTCTCATCACAATCATCTTCCATTTTCAAAAAAAAGAAATTCCTCTCAAATATTTTTTTCCCTCCTTCTACTCTCACCCAAACACAAATAAAAATACACACTAATCTATCCCCCAAATACTTAAGATTTTTACTAATTATTATTAACCACTAAACCTAATTAGTGAGGGGTAAATTAGGAATTAAAAAAATAATTACATAAGGGGTGACCCAGAATTGCTATTGGGACTCCTATTTTGTCTTGTAGCTATATCCCCAATTAGTTTTCATATCCCCCAATTACTTGTTCAAAATGAAAAGATTGATCCTATGAAATTAATTCCCATCAAACCCAACCTAAAACAATTTTGTTCGAAAAATTAAATAGGGGTGGTGGGACAATCGCCGGTAATTATACCGGATGCTATGCATTTTTTTCGGTTAGATATGAACGTGATCTCTCTATCAGTGTGGGTAACGGCATTTCTGCAAGTGGGGGGGCGAGAAACTGCCATGATTCAAGGAAGAAACTATTAACTACTTTCTAAAGTTTAAGAATAATTTTGTTTGACTTTCAAACTACGCTCGTGGACAGATGAACTACAGATGTCCCATTGAATCTTAAACACCACTAGGATTACATATATATATATATATATATATATATATATGCAATTCAGATCAACTGTTTTTAGTACAAACAGTCGGCAACTTGGACATCAGGATGAGTTGATTATTCTTATGATTTCGAAAATTATGGGTGTTACTCTATTGGCCCCAGGATCATACAAACAAAATATACATATCTATATTATCGTGGCTTGATTGGGGTATACCCAGATTAATTGGGGTATACTCATTTTGTTCCCATCCAAAGGAGTGTGCTAAGGGGTGTCTAAAAGGTGTTAAAAGACCAAATTGCCCATACTAAAAAACCTTGCCAGCCAAAACATATAAAAAAAAAAAATCAAAATCTTTCTTCTACACTCTAACTATACATGTGAAATCAAAAAAAAAAAAAAAAAAAAAAACGAAGAATCAAAACGAACCAAAAGTCGGCAGGGTATTTTTTGTCGACCTTGCCGACCAAAATATAGTCGGCAGGGTATAAGGTTGAATAACATGCCGACTTTTCATCTCTAAATTTAGCAATTACAGGGTCGGCAAGATATCCATATCTATATCTTGCCGACTTTTCATAACATCCATATCTATATCTTGCCGGCGGGTTTTTTTTTTGTAGACCTTGCCGACTAATATTTTTCAATAGCCCTCTCCTGTGTGTCAAAAAAAAATAAAGTCGGCATGTTCTTCATTTAAATACCTTGCCGACTTATACCGCCGACAGGGTTTTTCAACCGCCGGCGGGGTATTTTTCACCAGCCGGCAGTGGATTTTTTTGTAGACCTTGAGACTAACTTTGTGTGTCAAAAAAAAAAAATAAAGTCGGCATGTTCTTCATTTAAATACTTTCTTAGCTAAAATTGGTCGGCATTTTATTAAAACGTATACCATGCCGGCTAATATAGCCAGCACCTTCTTCAAACGTCGACCTTGCCGACCTTTGACATTTTCGAAAACCCATTTTTTGATCGAAATCGAACTCATAAGACGGATTAAAGGTTTAACCTACTGAATTTTCATTTTCAAAAGTTTTAATCTAACTCAATTAATTAAGCTAATCATAATTTTTAGTGTTAATTAAACTAGGGCATATTAGCCATTTTGAAAATACAAGGTTAAGGGGTGGCTTAGCTTTACTTCAAAATGACCCTATTTTGTCTTATTGGGTATACCCCAATTAGTTTGGGTATACCCCAATCACGCCAGGTATATTATAAGGGACAATGGTGTTTTTTCATATGGACGGTTATCTACATTTTAGACATATAAAGGATGGTATAGATTTAATTACGTTTTCTTATACTCTAATCACACTTATCCTAATCTCTTTCCACGAATTACTCTTCCCAAAGCCGTTACACTTCACGCCATGATTCTTATTTCCTCAATGAAGCTGAAGAAAAACGCTCCGAATGTCACAGGCGTTTCATGTTATTGGCAATCAATGGAATTAAAGCTCCTAAAATCACACACCTTTGCAATCAATAAAATTGAATCTTATACTCCCACAATCAATAAGAAATTTGTTTAAGAGGTCGATCAATCCCAGGTATGACTCTTTTGGGGAATCTTGAATTGGGGTTCTTATTTCTTTCTCCAAATTTTGGTTTTTAATTATACACTAAAATTAAATCGGTTTGGTTTTTCTTATTGGAAACTTAATTGTTAATCTTTCGATTTTGAAGAAGAATGTAATAGGCTAGATCTATATTATTGATAATATAGCAGTTTACTCTTTTAAGGCTTTTGAATTTATCAAGTTCTCATTTGTATTTCTTAAATCATGGTTTGGCTTTTGTTCCATTCAGATTACTGATATTTTAGGGAATCGGTTTGGGGATATGCCGGTTTTTTCCTAAGTATTGACTAGGTTTTCCTTTTGATGAACAGAGGGATTCTCATATTTACTAAAGAAGCCACATCTTCAAACTTCAGGTACATACAACATCTCTGAACTGAATTTTATCTATGCATTAGGTTCAATACCTTTCTTTTGTGTCAATTTTATTTTCATTGTTTTATTTAGGTATTGTTAGTGACAAAGTATTAGGGGTTATTGTATTGAGTCTCATGATTCCGGTTATTTGGGGGTGATGAGTTTATTTTCAGTTGTATAATCTAACCTCTATTGAAGTCAAGTAAAGTGTAATACTGTTTTGTGCAGTCAGTAAAGATTGGCTTTGCTTATTAATACTAATTGTTTGCCTACTTGGTAAATTTGATGTATTTTGTTGTTCCAAATCCTTGGATGTGTAATCCCAGCATTAGCTACTAAAAATATTATCTTATTTACTATTTACACTTATTAGATGCAGAAAATTACTGAGAAGTATGCTCACAACACAGTCTCTTTTTATGTCGCTTCATCTCCTAACACCAATAATATGGCACGTAAAAGCTTCACTAACACAAAATCCTCTCCATCTCAACCAGAAGCCTTGCCCACGCATTTGTATGACCAGTCACAACAGGTCATCAGCTAGAAAAAAACCTCTCTGAATTTTTGTTGGCAAATTGGGACCCCTAACTTGGTGTGTATCCTTGCCAACTTGGATGTTTTTCCAGTATGTGATGGCACATTTCTACAACCCTTTCTGAACTAATGTGTGTTGTGCCATTTTCGGCAGTGGGTCCTGGATATAGTTTGCACAACCTCTGCTACTAAAACACTCAGAGAATGGATGGAACTATCTTGGTTGCAATGTCTGCAGTACTGAAGTATCGGAAGAGGATTGTTATCTTTGGTGCATCAAGTGTAGAGCTAAAGTCTCCATCGCAGTACTCAGGTAACACATAATGTATCACAATAATAATTTGCATAATTCTGCCACTACCAAGGATTTGTTAGTAGAAAACATGCAAGGATTAGAGCAGCTTCAAATAAGAACTTTGTGAAATAATGATTTCTTGGTTGGTAACAATGTTCCAGAAGTAATCAAAGAATCCTTATAACCGGTGAACACAAACAGTACGCCAAAAAAAATCTCTTGATTATCTGAGTATGTAAACATGAACCATAATTCGATTTTGAGGGAAAGTATTGGGTATAGTTTGTATGAAATGTCTTGAAGAATGATTCATTTGCTCTATCTCTTATTAACGATGCACACAATAAAAGGTGAGAAAGATGTAGAGGTGCTTGATAGATTTGTAGGTGTTGTTTTTTCTTATTTAACTACTTATTTGTGCGTATTATCTATGTGGCCATGGTTTTGCCGATAGAGTTATTTGGTGTTGGTTTTGATCTTTGTGAACCCCCGGCATAGGGTAAATCATTTTTGGTTTTGGAACCACCAGTTAACAACATTTTAATAACCTACAACTTCCCTTTTCAAGCGGCACCAGGGGAAACATCATATTTGATTATGTTATCAGTGCCACTGATTGCATTTATATCTATGTCAATATGTCGTATAATGTACTTCCAGTTGCTGCAGGTAAGATCTTTTGCTTGAAGATGCCTTTAAAATCATCACTAATGTCCAGCAGATTCAGAAACCCGGTGGCCTGGTCTGTCGTATGCGAGAAGTCACTCTTCAGAATTTCCGGTATACCGAATTTCCGGTATAGCTTCGATCATGTATATAACATTGAGTTTTGTACATTGAGAATCTCATGTAAACTCAGTTTACACATTATACATTTTGATACATTACCCTACTTTCTATCATTATAGGTTCCTTTTATTTCTGATATGATGTGTGCATACACACCCGGATTTGGGCAGTGTGGTTGTTTTGGAAGTCTATGCTCATCTGTTTGTGCAAAATATAATTTTTGGTGAGGGGTGGATGCTTATTTTATGGCGTGATCTGGAATTCAAAGTGTGGCCATACATTTGTTCCTATGGAAAAGGCAACCAACATTTTCGTACTTAATACTGAAACAATGGTGACCTTTTATGGTATCATGTGATGTTATGACTCGCCCGAAAAAAAGTATCACATTACCGGTACAATTACCACTATTCATGGCTTGGTGGGTATGATACCGTGATGGAGACTCATGGAAACACTTTCAGGATACAGAAATCGGTCATGATCTGTTTGTAATTGTAACCAGATTGTTTACTTTGGTATGAATTCCTTATTTGGAATCACTTATTACATTAGTTGCATGTTAGGTGTATTAAAATGTAGCTTACTGCACATAATTTTATTATTTTAGTTTGTGCGCCTGACAATTTAAGTAAATATTCAACGGCCATATGACACAAACATGGCCGGCAATTGGTGTTTAAGTGGGACTCAGGAAAATTTGCTCAAAATTTGGCTATAGTAGTAGGTGAAGCTGCACCTACATGCACAGATAAAAGTAGTAACTCACGTATGATGGAAACTAAACTTCTACAGAACAACTACTAGAAGGATACAAATCAATTCTTTGATGAACAAAAAAATATGGTATACCATTATAGCAATTCCACATATGTAAGAGTATATAGGGGATATGTTTGAGTGGATGTAGATGTTGATATGTATTCCTTTTAATCATTGGTATAATAATGAGCACCTCAGATACGAACAATAGGCTAATTCGATTAAATTAAAGAAGCTAACATGCCGCAATATAAAGAACAAATTTAATCCCGTGCCGTTACGGCACGGGCCACAACCTAGTTATTTTCATATTCTAACTAGACCCAAGTCAGCTTTCCGACAAGAAATATCAGCTTTCCCTATAACAATTATCTTAATAGCTGAGTGATAAGTGGTGTCATACCACCATTCAGCCCATGGAAGCCATTTCAACCAATCTGTTTGCCTGATTCCAGTAAAGCATCGTAAATAACATTCCAAAGTTTTGTTTGTTACCTCAGTTTGACCATCCGTTTGAGGATGATATACTGAAATACTGAACTGCGACAGAGCTGAGTATCCTGCAAAGTGAAAAATGCTTCCCAAAAGTTACTCATGAAAATAGGATCTCGATCATTAGTTATTGTTTTAGGAATTCCATGAAGTTGAACAATTTCTCGTACAAAGACATCGGCAATGGTGGAAGCAGAATAAGGATGTGATAATGCTATGAAGTGAGCATGTTTAGATAGGCGATCCACAACCACCAGTATAGAGCTCTTCTTGTTAGATAATGGAAAACCATCAATGAAATCCATTGAAATACCAATCCATACATCAGTAGGGATAGATAATGGTTGTAGTAGTCAAGGAGGAGCTAAAGTTTCATAGTTATTACGTTGGCAGACATCACATTGTTGTATAAACAACTTGATTGAAGCTTTCATACCCTTCCAATAGAAGTTTTGCTGAAGACGTTTATAGGTTCGCAAATACCCAGAATGTCCACCTAATGGAGTTGAATGAAACTCAAAAAGGAGTTTATTACACCATTCAGAAGTAGATACCACAACAATACGACCTTTAAATCGTAAAACTCCATCAACATATGAGTAATTACGTTTATAACTTGAATCTTGGCATAATTGTTGAATAAGATTACCTAAAATAGCATCTGCATGGCATTCTTGAATTATTTCATTGATTCCAGAAAAAATGGGAGTAGTGATGGCCAAAAATTGAGGACTAGCCATCCTTAATAAAAAATTTGCAGCTCGATTAGCAGCTCCACATCTATATATGATTTCATAATCATAACCCAACAATTTGGATAGCCATTTTTGTTATTCAACAGAAGACAATCTTTGCTCAAGGAAATATTTAAGACTTCTGTGATCTGTGTAAATTTTAAAGTGTCTTCCAAGAAAATAAGGCCTCCATTTATTTACTGCAGCGACAATAACAAGCATCTCCTTATCATAGACAGATAAATTCAAATTCTTACCTAATAATGGTTTGCTGAAATATGCAACAGGTTTGTTAGATTGCATCAAAACTGCTCCCAATCCATTACCAGAAGCATCACATTCTAAATAAAATTCTTTTGTAAAGTCCGGTAATGCCAAGACATGAATGCTTGTTAAAGCCTTTTTGAGCTGATTAAATGTTGTTGTAGTTTGATCAGTCCATTTGAAAGCATCATGGTTTAATAACTTAGTCAATGGAGCACATATTTTATGCACAAATTTGCGATAGTAGCCTGCCAAACCCAAGAAACCTCTAAGATCTTTAATTGTAGAAGGAATAGGCCAATTCTTAATGCTTGAAATCTTACCTTCTTCCACAGCAACACCTGCAGCTGAGAGTGTGTGACCAAGATAACCAATTGATGACTTTGCAAAATCACACTTAGATTCCTTTAAAAATAACTTGTGTTGTCGTAGTAACTCAAACACAATCTCCAGATGTTTAAGATGTTCAGACAAAGATTTATTGTAAATTAATATGTCGTCGAAAAATATCAGAACAAATTTTCGAATATAAGGACAAAATACATCATTCATCAAACTATGGAATGTTGCAGGTGCATTAGATAATCCAAAAGGCATTATTAAAAATTCGTAGTGGCCATCATGTGTTCGAAAAGCTGTTTTGTGAATATCTGCATCATACAATCTGATTTGATGAAAGCCAAAACAGACATCTCTCTTCATTAAGCAACATCTCTGTAATTATAACATAGTACACAACCTACCAACTCATGCACTAAATATCTTCTCTTTGAATGGTGAAGAACCTGACATTCGGACAGACATTACAGTGCCTTATGATCTGAATCAACATGCTCCACAAGAATTTGGTTTTATTATCAAAATTTGTACAATACAGGACCCTGAAAACCAGAAATTTTTCTCTGCATTAACTATCTGGGATGTTGCAGGAAACAACATTGATAGCAGAGGACACTCAGGCCACTTGGGAGAATGGGGAGCAACAGGAGGTGCAGACCTAGCTTTCAACTGGTCTAAGGAGCAGCAACACATGAATATTGAAGTACAAGCTGAAAGCAAAGAACCTCTGTTAATATTTCAGTCCCTATACACCCAGGCTATCAAAGGAAGATTCAACATTGGTTATTATGAAGGCTTGCGAAGCAACAATGAAGACACTTTCTTAAGAATCGAACCAGTATCTTTTGTTTTAACTAATCTTACTCTTATCCAAAGAACTCAAAACTTGCAATCTCTAAATATTGCTATTATGTGTAAGAACTATGAAAGCAGGCTTGGCACAAGCACTGTTACTACTCTGTCGTGCCCTTAGGCTATGCCTAAGTTTTTCTATAAAAAAAAAAAAAGATGAAAGCCAAAACGCATATCTACCTTTGAAAAAAATTGTATTTCCATTCAGCTCATCAATCAATTCATCCACAACTGGAATTGGAAATCTATCTTTCACAGTAACTTTGTTAAGTGCTCTATAATCAACACACATTCACCAATTAGTATTTTTCTTATGAACCAATAACACAGGTGAAGAGTAAGGACTAGAGCTCTGATGAATGAACCCTGGTTGCTTGAGTTCAGACACAATTTTCTCAATTTCAGCCTTTTGAAAATGTGGATATCGATAAGGTCGGACATTTACTGGTGCAGTGTTAGGAAGCAAAGGTATGCGATGATCATGTGTTCTAGTAGGTGGTAAAGATGTTGGAAACTCAAATATATCTGAATAACGCTAAATTAATAGAGAAACTTCAGTGGGTACCTTATCAGAAGATGTTGACAAAGTAGGAGCAAGTTGAAGTAGAAAACCATTGTGTGCACGATCCAATAATCTTTGTAGGGGAGAACTATCCAAAAGCATGACTGAGGCTGAAGAGTTGCCAACTAATAAATAATCATTATTGTTTAAATGAAATCTCATATGAAGTTTCTTAAAATCCCATGTGATTTCACCCAAAGTTTGTAGCCATTGCACACCAAGAACTGCATCGCATCCACTAATAGTCAAGAGAAAGAAATCAGTAGTTAACTGATAATCTTGTAGCTTAAGAGAAATATCAGTACTAGAGCCTTGAGTTTCCAGAAAACCACCATTACCAACCATAACTTGCAAAGCAGTGCTAGTAGGTTGATTACAAAAACCATGTTTCATAGCAATTGATGGATGGAGAAAATTGTGAGTAGAACCTGAATCAATGAGAACTGTCAGAGGTTCTCCTTGGATATATCCTGTGATTCTCATAGTTTTAGGAAAAGAAGATCCCATCAAAGAATGTAGTGAAATTTCGGATTCATTATGAGTGTCAGCTTCACTGGTTTCAGTAACATGTATAACTTCGTCCTCATCGCAATCATCTTTGAACTCATCATTGGTTGGAGCCATATCCAAAATTAGTAAACGTGGTTTAGCACAAAGATGACCAAGAGTATATAGCTGATCACAATTAAAACATAACCCTTTTTCTCGTTTCTCCTTTTGTTCTTCCTATGACAATCTTTTTGCTCCTGGAGGAATAGCACTTTTCCTAATCTGCGCAGCATTAAGTGCTTGTCTGAAAGGATTAGGTCTAGCAGTAGGTTTGAAAAAAGGAGAAGTTGTAAGTAGCACATCCTCTTGTTTAATAGCTTTTTTGAAAGCTATAGATAAGGTTTGAGGTTCCAGTACGTCAACCATAGATCTTATCTCAGGCTTCAATGATTTAATAAAAAGATCAACAATATAATCTTCAGGTAAATCCGTAACAAAGTTCAAAATCTGTTCAAACTCTGTAATGTGGTCACGAACTAATCCTTTTTGAGATATTGTTAAAAATGCCATACGAGGATTGGCAAACTTTCTGTCGGCAAAACGATCACAGATAAGAGAACAAAAGTGCAGCCAAGAAGGGTTTGTTAACTTACCTTGAATCCATCTATACCAGGCGTTTGCTTCACCAGTAAAGTGAGCAGTAGCTAAGGGTATTTTGAGAGCTTCTGCTATGTTATGTAGACGAAAGTATTGATCTGACTGAAAAATCCACCCTGCTGGATCTGTACCATCGAAACTTGGAAATTTCAAATTAATAGAAACTGCTCGAACACCAGTAGTGTTGTCAGAAGTAGAACCAATATTAAACCCATTATTTCCATTGTTTGCAAAGCCAGTAGTGTGGCTATTGAAACCAGGAGGAGAAGCATTGAGAGGAAAACGTGCGAGAAGAATTTGTGCCATACTTCTAGCAATTGTATCGCCAAGCGAAGATATGCCTTGTTTATTAGCTTGCATCATAGTAGTCATTGCTTTCCTATTATCTTCCATTAACGCATCCATGTTTGTGGTGTTTGAGGTCTGTAATCGAGTAAATAAAGTTTCTGTAGATTTTTCCAAATTATCATGACTTTCTGCAACAGCATTCAAGAATTCGTCGCCTGATTTTTTTAGTTCTTCCTGACTATTTTTGAGGCTATTAACTTCTTCAATAATCGTCATGATAAAGAAAAAAAATAAAAAATTGTTGAATTATGAGTAAAAATCGAACCTGCTCTGATACCATATATTAGGATTCTAGT
Source organism: Papaver armeniacum (assembly GCA_023531295.1). Classification (NCBI taxonomy): domain Eukaryota; kingdom Viridiplantae; phylum Streptophyta; class Magnoliopsida; order Ranunculales; family Papaveraceae; genus Papaver; species Papaver armeniacum. The sequence continues at coordinate 276,158 of JAJJWW010003607.1, forward strand.
CTAGATAACACAAGAACAACATGAAGAACACAGTCAACACGTAAGAAAACAAGTTTTGAAAGTAAAGACGAAGAAAAAAATAAATAACTTGAGTTTATGTTTTGATTGACAATCTTGCATAAACAGGGCTAGCACATATATATATCTAGCTTAACTTCTTACCTAAGTTGCTGTAGTTAAGGCAACTGTCTATCTAAGGAAATAAACAACTGAACAAGGAAATACTAATCAAGGAAATAAGGAAATGTAGTGTTGGTGCTGCAACAAAATAAAAGGTTACAAAACTGATAATGCAGAAATACGCTAACGTTTGAACACCCAACAACCAAAGACTAATATTATTCAATTTCGATAATATTAACTTCTTCAAAGTAAGCAAGCAAGTAATTACATATACCAAGTAATTACCCAATAAGATATACCAATAAAGGATTCACAATATGCGCTTGAACATGCGATCAAAACAATAGCACAAATAGTAAAATCTAAGACTTACTTGAGTGATGATGGTCGGGGGAAGGAGGGATTGTAGCTGGAGAAGTAAAACTTCCATGGAAGAGAAGAAGCATTTTTCTTCTAACATAATTGAAATTTGAACTTCATCTACTAGCGGAAAACGCCAACGAAGATTTCCTTTCTCTGACGTATAAGATTAACATGATCTTTATACTGACTGCATATACCCATGTCCGTGGGGAATGAATACATAACTTTTTAGCTTGTATCGTTTTCTTCCTTCTTCGATGATTCAGAGCCTACTATCGGCAAATTCCTCCGGTACTGAGGAGATGTCAACCTCCTTTCTAAGGGTGTCTTCCTCTTGCTCACTACAAATCTGTTTACGCCTTTCCTCATTGGCATTATACTAGGGAAATCTTCATCAGGGATTTGACTTAGCTCCGATATGTCTTTTATCTGGGCAGCTCTCCTAAACCATCTCTCTGCCTTTGCTTCTTCTGACATGTCCAGAGAATCCGGTTCCGTCACTAAAGATCCTTCTAAACTCCTTCCAGAAAATCCGCTGTCTGTACTTCCACTATTCTGAGTTCTCCCAGGCTGATCCTGGATTGAACTTCTGGGACTGGCACTCGGTGCTGCCTCTGACCTGTTATTGCTCTTCTTCCAAGATGGACTTATCCAATCTTCGCTAGGTATTTGGGTTGAATTCCTAGTGGATCCATCCTGAACACTATCAGACTTGTTCTCGCTAGAATTCTTTGTGAACAACGATGTATTCAAGCTACTCCTACTCGCTGGTTGATAGTCTTGCATTTCTGTAGAATGGTGACCAGCACTGCAAATGGAAGTATCGGCACTAGGCCCCTTGGACTTCTCTGGCCCACCCTGAATCACTGACATTGAAGATGAGGCATCTGTAGACGTTGTGGTTTCTGATGGCTCCTGATCTTTGCCCTTTTTAGCAAAATAATCAGGCGGGAAAGGAACAAATGGGACGAAGTTCGTACTGTTAGTCTGCTCCATGGCCATGCGTCTTTTGTACAGAGGTGAGGTTAAAGACCTATCCTTCTTCTTGCTCACAACAAATCGATTTTCCCCCTTCCGCATAGGCATAATTTCTGGGAAATCATCATCTGATATAGCACTTGCAAGATCCGTCACATCATGCAGCTCCGCAACCTTCTTAAACCATCTGTCTGATTTCTCAGCTTGTTCTTTTTCTTCCTTGCTAACAATTTGATTTACTGGCTTTCCAGCGAGTAGCAAACTATCACCTGACTCAGAAGGGATAGAAGAAGCCAACTGTTCATCAGCCTTGACCACGTTTACATTCTGATATGCGACTTGTTTATCCTTCTCTGGTTCCTGAGGTTTGGCAAACATATCAGCCGGCAATGGCACAAATGGAACATAATTAGAACTGCTTCCCTCGGATTGCCTGAATGGAGAAGAGGCTAAATTTGAAACTGAAGTCTTTGCTGCTCGAGCATTATTTTTCTCAATTGCATCTTTACCATCACTCTTCTCTGGAGCAGATGATATGCGGCCGAGGATTCTATCCAAGCTTTGGTTGATAGATGACTCCGAAATTTTGCGTGAACCCACCACATCCTCCGACTGAAAACCGCTTCCCTCCATAGTTGTATCATTGCCAAAGCTCACTTGATACTGATCATCCACAGAGTTGCGCTCCAGGGGTTTCTTTCGGGTGCTCACCACAAATCTGTTCACCCCTTTACGCAGAGGCATAATTTCTTGCCCATCGTTTATGGGATTGGTGAAGCCAGAAGAATTGTGGGCTTGAGAAGTCCTGATTTGGTTGATCTCGTTAGTGAACCCAGGACTAGATCTTGGGCCAGGGGTGGTTTCGCTAGGGCACTTGCAATCACATCTTAAGCATACAACATTCCTCCCATAGTTATAGAAACTACATCTGAGAAAAGTGAACTGCATTAGATGGAAACAGACGGATTATCAGTTGGTGAAACCAAAAAAAAAAAAAAAAAAAAACTCTTACTGCGGACACTCCCATTCTCCTCCAGTCAGCAGTCTCTTCGGCCTTGCCTCGTCACATTCCAGACATTTCATATTTTTAGCAAAGTTCATGAAACTGCACCTGCTCCACAATAAAATGAATACGGCTAGGTTAACAGGGGCAATAAAATATACGCCAACCACAATGTTCACAAGCAAGTAGTCAGCGTTACAATGCAAGTGGACCAGAAGAGGTATTGAAAGTCTGAAAAGAGCTTCACATGACAGAACCAATTCTTCTGATAAAAAACGGACTGAACAATGAGGGAAGGGAATTTGAGTTGATAATGTACTAATACCCTATTAAGAGTTGACCTTGATGTCTCCAATACGACTTGCAAGAATTCATGTCAGTAACATAACCCACTTGCAAAAATTCATGTCCGTAACATAACCCACATCAAACCACGGTACATCAGTTTTCTTCTAACCTTTTATCCAGGATGTGAAGATGGTTCACATTTAGGAAAGACGCAGTGCTGAGTAAAATTAAGGTTATCTTTTCTTATCAGTCAAGATTGAAGAAGTCACACGTTTTGGCAATTTTACGTGATATGAAGGGTTCTAAAATGGTGTGCCGTGTTTATATGTACAATTGTAGAACTATCAGCGATAAAGATGATCTTATGATGTTCATCCCTCGCGGTAGAGAAACCAAGGGGCAGTTTTTGCAGAGAAGTTCGAGGAACATACTTGGGAGATGAAACTCACCTCGAACAAATCCAATCGCCTCTTTTCATCTCAATATTTCGTCCAAGAGGCCTAGGCTTTTGTCCATATTTATCTCGGAATTGCTTTGGCATTGAGCCAGATAAGTCCGCCTCTTGAACTTTTCTGCTTGCATCAGACAACTCATCCAACAAACGGCGAACTGATGATTCAACAAGTTCTCTATTGATAGTGTATTTATCCACTGAAGTTGTGGGAGAATGGCATGTGTAGCTTAAAATGTACCGCATCAGATCAACCATACCTTCTCTTTGCTCCAAATCCTACATTATTTGCCAAAATGGTTTAAACAGTATAAGCAACAACACACGACAGCGTAGTGGTGATACAGATTAATGTCTACCCAAAAAAAAAAAAAAAAAAGACAAGAGTGATCTTCTAGCACCATCCCCTTAGTCCAACATGTTTTTGAACAGGCAAACAAATTCCCCGGTACATGACTTCATAACACAGTAAAGGAAACCTTCATTTCAGTGTACGAGTAATCAAATAAAACAAAATTCACAAAGCACCAACTTAGATTATTGAATTCTGTATCAAATTACTAATTCAACTCAGGATGATCTTGTTTTCTTAATTTCCTTGCTGCTTTCATATTTAATTTACAAAATAAAACAAACTCAGGTTTTTACTATCAATCCAAAAGTAGCAAAGGTATCTCCATTTATATGACACTAAATTCTCCAATGCACAAAATATAAAATAAATAAATAAAAGATGTTTATATAAACTTACACTGTTTTCATTTCTGCCCAAGAATGATTTAATCCCTCTTTCTGAATCAACCGCACCTTTGAACATGAATGGCAGTCCATTTGCCACAACAACCTCGATATCCTTTCGAGAAAGGGATCTTTTCCAACAAATTCAACACAAATTACATCACTTTTAGTAAATTTAAACCCCTTTAAAAAATTGACTAATTTATATGTACAAACATGACAAAAGGCATACCCCAAAAGATGAGAGTGATCGAAAGCAAATGAAAGACAAGCATTTGCAGCTGGTTTAAGCTCATCAGAAAAATCTTCAAAATCATCCAGACTCTGTCTTCGATCAAAGTAACCAGAAGTAGTAAGATTCTCTGTGAGTTTGGACCATTCAGGCCAAGGATGAGCAACCCTGGAATTAGAAGAAGATCCCAAAGAGTCTAGATGATAATCTTCTTTGATAACACCAGTAGTTTGAGTGTGAATACTACTACTCTCTGAAGATTTAATTGAAAACCCTAATCTAATACGACGTGAATTCAAATAAAATCTACGTTTTGATAAAGAAGATGATGAGAAAGAAGCAATAGAAACCCTAGAGAGGCGTATAACTGATGGGCGTGAACAGAGAAGAGGGAATGGAGATGTGAGTAACATGGATAACTTCGAAGCGGTGCCCATCTCCGCCTCGGATTAGACAAATAAGATAATTGCGCAAACCAGTTAGAGAAAGAGAGACGGTGACTCAAAGACTGGAGAGGGTTTTAGGTTCTCAGTTCTCAGGCGTTAAACATGAAAGTTCTGGGATGATGCTCCAAGATAAGACTTCTCGCTTCTCGCTTCGTAGAGCTTAATCGCCAGTGAGAAGATTTTATGGTGGTTATATGACAACCCATTTTCGTTATTACCATCTTTTACTAAGGGATAATCCCGATTTCATTTCTGTTTTTATTATTGTCATTTTCATTTGGGGTTTTTGAGTTTTCCGCTTAAACCAATTAGTGATGGAGTTTTCCCCTAAATTGTTAACATTGGTAACTGTCACACCTGCAAATGCACGTTGTAAATTTTCTGCGTAAGTATATCCCGGCCACACAGTTGTTCAGTGAATCAAGTTTCACCTATTCGTACTTCAGCCTTATAAGTTTGCGCCAATGCAAACAACCAACTCTATAGTTCTACAGTGGAAGTCATTAGCTTTCTTTTCGTCTTCTCTTTACTTCTCAAATGCTTACCATAAAGCATTCAAACAATGTCATACATTCACTAACATAATCATCCAGCCAAGAACACTTAGAACATGACACAATCAACTCATTTTACTGCATCAAAGGGAAGATATACAAAACTTGCCCACTTAGGGACTTACATAGACTTGTTCCTCTTGAACCAAGCCTTAACCTTACCAAAAATCTCTCAATTTGAGTCTCACAATCTCCTATGCAAGCTACTGATGTTCCTATGCCTTAGCACTATTTATACACCTGCTTTACTGGCCAAAAACCGTGCACAACTGTTGCCCATGCATTGGACAACCATCTGTCCCATAGAGCAGTTCCATAACCGTTAATAATTGTGCCATCTTGGCCAGTTTCTCTTTAAACTCGAGCCAATCTAACACCTGTTATCAAGCAGTTATGAACACTCTCCTACACTTATAAACTTCCTTTATAACCTTTTTATCTTGTCTCACACATTTGGCACGCTTGTGAAGCCAATAACCAACTCCTAACTGTCACTTGAGACATATTGCACAACTATCGTGTTTTACTGAACTTGGCTTGATCCAATGTGCGGCCAACATGGCCTTCGGTCTTCTTGGTCTAAGCCAATGCACGGCCAACATTGTGTTACAATCATCTCGGCCATTTCCTTAGCTCATTCTGGTTATTCATGCGTCATATGCTTCACTTAGCCAACTTGCTCGACAATAGCAATGCTACTCTTGCATTACTAGCTTGTTCGCATTACTCAAGCTTTGTCCATCCTTGAACTAATGCATAGGTCAACCCTTGTCCTACTCTACACTCTTGCATCATCCTTGAGTTTAGGCCAACTCAATTCCATGGATATGCCTTAATGCCAACATCGCATGTTGCATTTTATCAACTTGGCCTTGCCTTGCCTTTCCCTTAATGAAGCTTCATTGTGTCGGCCAATAAACTTCATCACTTGGTCAATGTTCTTAAAGTGTATCCCCATGTTTACGCTTTTCAGGCCCTGTAGGGTCTCGCCATCTTAGCGCTTGACAGTCTATTGGCCGGCTGTGCTGTAACGCGCAATCTTTACACTTCACTAGCCTGACCGGTTATAGACCCCCCCCACCTAATTCGTTCAATGTCCTCGTTGTACGCAAAGTATAAGCACTATACTTATCTTAACTTCGATGTATGCACTTTCAGAAACCACTTCTGAATATCATGAATCATTACTGGCTTTTCGCAAAACTCCCTTAGCCAGCTTCTATGCTTTAGCATCAGCACCACTTAGCGTTACTTCCTTGCTATTGATCTCATATACTTGAGCCACTTCTGCGTCGTGCACTACACTTCAACTGTTACTCAAATAATGCATCAATACCCAAATGCAAACTTTAAATTCTTCTTAGCTAATTCCCTTGAATTTAGGCCTGAATTCCATATGAATCATTTACGACTAAGTGTACACACATAATGATTCTTCTATAACCGATCGTTGTCATATCCTTTTGCCTCCCGACTTTTCCTTTTGCATCTAACTCAACATGACAAGGACTTATAACGACCTGGCCTTCAATTTCAATCAATTTTGTTGGCACATGCCTTGGATTGTTGTCCTCCATGTCCTCTGTTAAGCACGTCATAAAGTGCATATGGGTGTCCTTTGCATAAGATACCCGAACTTAACACTTCATGCCTCGTAAGTTCTGATTATGCAAAAACCATTCAAGAACTCATTTGTCTGAATGTGGCCATAAAGTATAAACTCTCTATACTTAGGCCATTTTTCATACCCAAATCAGAAATATGCTAGTTTGCTTTGCCTAACTCGCTAAAGCAAAACTATTGAGTTGCACAGCCCATCTACACAACTGTCACTAACTATCTTTGGACATAACATAGATAACCTTTTAGCTGTCCATATGCCATGCCTTCAAAGCCAATATGTCTCCAACTATTTTTTTGAACTGCATTGCTACATTGCCTGGAAAGAGTGTGGCTTTCTCTAGGCCACGAGTTCTACCTAACTCATGCTTGCCGACGGAATGATTCATATCTTGCTGCATTGCTTACACTGTCGTTGCCCATCCGCTGTCGTGACATATTGCAATTCCAAAACAGCAATACATTTTTCGCATCAACTAGGACCCTTGTCCTATGATTTGCTTATTAGCCTTCACCTTGTCTCACTATTGCATACATTAGGTTAAGTATGTTATTGCAGCACTTCCCCATAAACTAGCTTTACATCGTAAATAAAGAGGCGAGACTTTATAAACGAAAACACTGTCATTCATTACTGCTCTCACATAGTAAGACCATGTACCATTACATGATTGATCCACTGATCACTTTGAAAGCTAAAACTTCATTAACAAAGCAAATTTCTGACACCAAAGCAAAGTTTATACAAACTTGAAGGCTCAAATAAAAGTATGTACAACTCAAACTCTACACACAGAGTTTGCAACAACCAACAACTAAAGTTACATAAAACAAGATCAGAAAACACTCTTGTTTTCTGCCCCAAGTGTTTCCGATAGAGACAGCAACACTCCTTCTTGTTCTAGCTTAGTTTCTGCCTTTGTCTAAGTGAGCAATAACTTCGCTACGAGGTCTCTTCCTCGTACCATCACTTCGGATTTCACAAGTTTTGTTAGAATGAATCCCGTAGTCATCCCCCACTGATGCATTAAGTTGCGCCTTAAGTGGACAGCTTCTAGCGAAATGTAAGCCTTTGCAAATGAAACATCCTCTATGCTTCTGGGCTGAAGGGAATATCTCATCTTATTTTGGCTCATTTTTGCGCTTATTGCCTACAGATTTTTCCTTTCCTTTGGATTTTCATTCACAGCTTTGCACATCTTCAATTTGTATGCAACTAATAAGCTCTCTTGTTAGAGCACTGCTCGGTCGAACTCGCAAGCGTTGCTATCTCAAGCTTGTTTTTCAAGTTTAGTTGATCAAAATTATATACTTGATTTCTAGTTTACTTATAGTTATGTCTCGGATTAGGATATAGGTTTGTATTTAAGCATTATACTTAACGGAGTTCACCAATTGAAGAAGAATATCTACTGAAGAGCTTGGAGGAACTTCATCAACAAAAGGTATGTGGAGACTAAAACTTATCTATTACTCAGAAGTCTATTCTATCCTATCTTCTAATGAGACTAAGTCGTATAGCTATATAGACTTTGCATTATACACATTTGAAATTTCAAGCCGAGTTTATCTCGTTTATATATTTTTCGAAATACATGTTGGAAGCTTTTTAGCTTTAGCTTAAACTTCATCACCTACTTAATGAGTTTAGTTGTAGACAATTTATTTGTTGGAAACTAAACATTAAGTCAAGATGAGCATGTGAAAATTACCTTGAACATCTCACATGATTTGTGTGAGACAATCATTTGATGTTAACTTGGGAAGTTTCGTATTGATCGATTAATCACTTGAAAATTACTTGAAACTAGTGGTATGTGTAAGATTACCATTGTTGTCTTCTAAGGATGTTTCAATTATTAAATGAGAGTTTTATAACGACTATCAATGTCTGGATATAACATAGTATCCGTACATAGTATGCGAATTGTGGATTTTTAGTTCAGGTCTGGAACTCTTGTTAGCGAACTGTGTTTACGAACGGATTTACCTGTGAAAGGTTCGGAACTGTGGTTTGCGAATAGTGTTTGCGAACGGCCAGAATAGGCTAAGTCCGGAACTGTGGTTCGCGTTCTCAGTTTGCTAACACAATGGATAGGTTCTAAAATCGGTAATTATGACAATTCATACTCATGAACTCAGGTTCGTATGCGAACTCAGTTTGAGAACTAAAGTCCCTGGAACATTAATAAAATAAGGTATACGAACTTGTTTTGCAAACCGTGGCATTATGTTCATGAATTGGTTCTTGTATAAGTACTTTGTACAACTACAAACCAAACCGAATATGTTTCAAATTGTTCATGGATATTTCTATTGGATAGTGAATATTGAACAACTCTCTTAAAGCACATTTAGATTCATTTGATTATCTATCATGATTGATTGATCATCATATTTGATCTAGAAGTGTTAGATGAATATGGATAAACTATAAGTGTTCATGTGGCCAACTTCGGTTAATTTTTATTGAGCCAACCGGTTATACACGTTTAGGTACGGTTCATCCATATCTAAATATAGGTATATTCAATTTGTATGTATCAAGCTAATATCATCTAACGCTTGAGATTGATTACTTATTTTGTAAGCAGACTTAGCTTGAATCTTAAATCAGGAGTTCATCTAACGGTGAATATTAATTGCTTTATTAATAAGCTATCTTAGCTTTGATTGTAAGCAACCCTGATTTGAAATATTATAATATAAGGAAGAAATCTAGCATCTGGTAAACCTAATCACGACACTCTCGTGTGTCCTTGTTGCAAACTAGAGTCGATTCACCATTAACCTAGGTTTCCAAAACCATTATTAGGTTAACGACTTGAAGACTTCATTTGGGATTTGTGAAGCCAGATCTAACTATTTTCTCTGTAGTTGCATGTTCTGATCTTACTTGTTCTATCGTATTGAGTACTATCTTCTCTAAGATTTGCTCGATATTTATCTCCGATAGGTAAGATATAACTGATTGTATTGAGAAAAGAGATAAAGTTCTTTGATATACATTCTGATTGAGACTCAGTAACTTGGTGCTCTCATATTTATATTGGAGCTTAGTTCATACAGATTGCCGAACGAAATAGTTGGTGTGGTTGTTATACCCCTGTGTTTTCATCTCTTAACGTTTGAATAGCCTCTAGATACTCTGAATTTAGCGTTTCTTGAGTTCGGCACCAATGCAAGGAAGTTTTCAACATAGGCCTGTACTGTACCCGTCATTTTTAGACTACACGGATTTTCTCTTGCGTGCCAAGCACCATTGCTCGGCAGAACTGATATCTCATTCCTTCTTTCATGTCATTCCAAAACATAGGATTGTCATAACCAGCAGTTGCATCTTCTTACAACATAATTCTCCACCAAACCTTGGCATCACCACCTAGGTAATTGCCTGCGAGAGTTACCATTTTTCCTTCCCTAGTTCCATTCGCCTCAAAAGTTGCCTCAATGTCATACAAGACGTTCTCAATTTCTATAGCATTTCTGGAACCCGCATTCTTGGCTCGGAGACTCGATTAGAGCTTTCTCCATTCACGTTTACCCCTGCCAACATGCCACCACTGATTAGCTTGCGAAGGCTTGTCATCTCCTCGGACATAAGCTTCGTATGGCTTGTTAGTATGGTTTTCATGTCACTGAATTGCCCTTCAATTCAGTCACTTCAACATTGGTTTCATAATTCAATTAGGCTGCATCAGACACCTTGTCCTCGAATGCACCTACTCTTTCGTCAAATTCCTTGAACCAATTTGATGTTCTTCCTTCAAGTAAATCTAGCCTGCCATTTTCATTAGAAATAAGAGGCATATCTAGGCCATCACAACTCACGTCTATAGTCAGATTGCCAAATCACCATACTCCTCTAATTGATCAAACATACCCGGTAACTCTTCGTCGATCACAATATCATTAGAACCCATTTTCTAATGCAAATTATCTGAAAATAATGCACCACTTTCTTTCTCACAGGAAAACACTTAAATAGAGAAATAAGTACTTGTGTATTATCCAAAAATTACACTTGAACTGTGTACCAAACACAGCTCTGATACCCGAATTGTCACACCTATAAATGCACCTTGCAAATTTTCTGCACAAATATAACCGGGCAGCATAGTGGTTCGGTGAATCAAGCTTCACTCGCTCGTACTTCCGCCTTATAAGTTTTCACCAATGCAAACAACCAACTATACAGTTCTACAACGTAAGTCTTTAGCCTTCTTTCTTCTTCTCTTTACTTCTCAAATGCTTACCATAAAACAATCAAACAATGTCATACATTCACTAACATAATTAGACAAACAAGAACACTTAGAACATGACACAATTAACTCAATTTATTACATTAAAGAGAGTATATACAAAACTTTCCCACTTAGGACTTACACAGACTTGTTCCTCTTGAACCAAGCCATAACCTTACCAAAACTCTCTTAATTTGAGTCTCATAATCTCCTATCACTAATGGAAAACACCAGTTTCGCGACCGCCAAGGCAAGTCATAGATACCAGTTAAATGACTAGTTTTAGCGGTCGCGAAAATGGTCGCTGTATGAGCGTCTTTTTCAGCTATGACGCGGCTCTGTGGGTCGCGGAACAACTCGTGTCAACGACTGATTTTTATGGTCAAGGTGTTTAGACTGACCTCAGACGGTCGTTGATATACATTTTAATATAGAAAAAAGATAGGCTCAGATTGCCTGACTGAATCTGTCTGGCCTGACTGAATCTGAATACTCCTCAAATGAAACCAAATTAAACTCAAATGGAAACCAAATTAAACTCAAATGAGAATCAAATTAAACTTCAAATGGAAACCAAATTAAACTCAAATGGAAACAAAATTAAACTCAAATGATAATCAAATTAAACTCAAATGATAATCAAATTAAACTCAAATGGAAACCAAATTAAACTCAAATGATAATCAAATTAAACTTGCAAACAAATAATCTTTCAATTCAACATTCATTGATCATTAGGTTCAAATTACAAAAAAAAAAAGTATAAGATCTTAAGTTCAGAGCAATACAAGTTTTTACAACAATAAAAGTAATTAAATTCTAAGATTTAGTTGCAGAATGATAGATTAATAATGGTGTACCTGCACTAAAAAAATAAGTTCCCCATCAGAGGTCATAATACTCAACTGAAAAATTCAAACAACTTTTATCTTATCATTAATCAACTAATAATCTGAAACATCAATGAATCACATTTATGGGAATAGATAGAAAGACATACTCTGATAGTGAAGTAATCTTCATGTGTGGCAGCCTTGGTAAAGCAGAAGACCAATAACTGTGAACAAAAACAAAACAAAAAAAAAATCAGTAGATCATTTTCCAGTTCACTAACAAATGTCAAAACCTAGATTATGTACCAGCAGTTAAGATCGGTGCACTAACATAAGAAATAACCCGACGACGTCTAGAGAAACTAAACACTTTAAAACATAAATGTGTCTAAATCGAAGACGCATAGCAAACCTTAAGGTCCTTAACAACCAAAAAGCTGAAATATGATGGTAGCACAACATACAATATGACACATAGGATGGCAGACATTCAAATTTATATCAGTTCACCAAACAACAAAGTTATAGTTCTTGGTCATTCTTGATTTGAGATGAATAAAGTAAATTTCTTTGTTCTTATTAAATAATAGTGATGAGTGCTATTAAAACCGACAACGCAAACTTCCAAATTAAAATCCAAAAGATATTCTAATTCAAACACACAAGCAACATAATTAAGACACCTCCATGGTAGTATTAAGGTTTAGCATAATGGGTGTAAGATATAATGCATCTAAACCACAACAACGACTGAAATGACTGGAGGATGGACTGAATCCTTATAATCACAGTCAACATTTGAACTTAAGCCCAGAATACATTCATGTTTGTTGAGGGTCCATCCAAGGTACAGCTCTATTGAGGCATTTTTAGTTTGCTTCTAGATAAGAGGTGTTTTCCAAGTATTTGCTGACATATCTCTAATAACATGATCATCCTAAATGTTAAAAGCTTTCTCAGTGAACCATTAGCGTATTGATAAGTGCCTAAAATACATCTTTTGAATGTTAATTTCCTTTGCTTTCTTGGCTATTTTCTCTTGTATTTTTGTATATTACGCTGCTTTTGCATTTTATAGGTGTTTTGGAGTCATATGAGGTAAAAGAAGAAGAAATAGGTGAAAAAGGGTTAAAACAGATATTTCAAAGGCAAGTGTTATTTGGAGCCAGCCGAGGATAAGGGGCAACCAGCTGACTATTCACTAAAGACAGACTACAAATCGTTAAGGGGCACCTCCCCCTTCATAACTAAAAGCTAGGTTGAATGTCTTACACCCATTTCATCTTAGTTCAGAACCAAAAACCAAGAGCTGCAACCAAAAGTTCAGGCCGGCAAGCTCAGGTCTGGTTGAGTATTTTTAAGGGAGGATCGAATTCGTCAAGGAAGCAGACATTGGGTTTAGTTTGTGTTGTTTTTGATGGGAGAAATACATAGAAGAAAGGAAAGCTCGATAGCACTGGAGTGAAAGATGAGTGGAAGGTTAAATGAGGTTTTGGGTTCTGTTGGATCGAGGGAAGTTCAAGTATGATTTCATGTTGGTTTCAGACAGAATATTGATTGAATGGGTGTGTATGGAAATGAATTGTACAGGGAAGGAGATGTGTAATGGTTAGGATCAACAACAGTTCACAATTGTTAACACCAGCAGAATGGCACAGCATTTGTTCGATAAAATGCCTGAACGAATTCAACAACGACCAGTCTACATCTCCAAGGTTGCCAGGGTACTGAAGCAGAGACCAAGAGAAGTTTTGGGTTCAATTTCTAAGAAGATTTGAAGCTCAGATCGAGAATTACAGAGATGAGATAGGTTGTTGTTGTTACTGAGAAGATCAAATAAAAATGGGTCTTGAATCTGGTAGCCGCTGTACCAAGATCGAGAGGAAGATGTTGAGTTTCATGGCGTGAACTGTGGTGGAACTATGGAGGAAATGAGCTGTATGTGTTGGTTCCAGTAACGATGTTTGATTGTGCTATTAAGGGAGATTCAAGATGGCAGTGGTAATGGATGTGACTGGTGGTTGCTGTGGTGACAACAAAGAGAAGTGAAGGTTGGTGCTGTTGAAGTTGCTGTCAGAGAATGATCTATACAGTAGTTACATGGCAGGTTGAATGGCGAGTGGTGTGAGAATTGGCTAGCCACAGTGTTGAACATGTGATGCTTTATATGCTGGAATTATTAGCACTGGAGTTGTTGTCATATGATGCACAGATAGGAATTGCAGGTGGAGTTATGTTGCAGTTGAAGCTGCAGGGTGTACAACCATCATGGCTGGGATGGGCAGCGACGAGTTGATGTTGTGAGCTGAGATGAATGAATTGCAGGTGGATTTGATAACTGGGAGATGGAGAATGGAGAAGAGTTCGCTGAATGGTGGAGAAGCTACAGGACTGCACTGGTGATGGTGCAGTGACATGGTTACAGCAGGTGCTCGCTGTGAAGTAATGGGACAGAGGTTAGGAAGCCAATAGAGAGGAAGGTACTCATGCTATGAATTTGTATGCTTGTGTCGGAATTAAGGAATGACTGTGGTGGTGAGTCAGTTGGAGGTGGACTGAGTTATGAAGCTGCGGATGGTCGAGCTTGGAGTGGAATTACAGGCTGTTGCAGCTGCATTTCAGTGGACTTGTATTGCAGATGTGAACAAAAGGGCTATCGTGCTGTACAACTGGGTTGTTACTGCCAGTGATGGTGTTGCAGGTCTAGATTGTATAATGGAGTTTGAGCTGGTACTGAAAGATGATACATGGCAATGGTGGTGTCAGATGGTGGTAATGGTCTTGAAATGGAGCTGGTGATGTTTGTCTCTGCTTATGCAGAAAAGGAGCTGTTGTCGTTGTATCAGGTACAGTGACAAGGAGTAAGCTGGAGCTATGCGACATAAGTAAAGCCGCAGGTACAAGTGATCTTTGTCGGGGTGAGTTGGAAATGGAGGAATTTAATATCGAAAATGAAAGGTGGTGATGGCGAGGAGTATGATGATGATCTCGGTGGTGTTTCAAGTTTCGGTGGTTAGGTATGCACGTAATGGAGATTTCGGTTGGAACAAGAATGAGCTTGAGTTTTAGCTGCTGCGAGTTGGAGTTGAGGTTTGGGTCGAGTTATGGGTTATATCAATTTTGGAATCTCAAGACTCGGGAATGGAAGTGAGATGTGTTATGCAAGCGAGTGTTATCAAGCAATAAAGCTAAAGGGTTGAATGGATGTTGGCTTGCTGCTATGCAAGATTGAATGCCTGAGACAGTTTTGGAGCTGCAGAAACAGTGCGAAAACGGGGTGAAAATGGCGCGCCGGTGAGGATAGTTCCGGTAGCCGGATTTCAGAACTTGAAGTGTGAATTGCAATATTTCAGTGAATCGCGAGGGGGGTATGAGTCGGATGCAAGAATTGATAGCCGGACATATGAGCTACGAACCACGCTTTTGGGTGCGTTTTCGCAAGAGAGAAAGAATTGGTTTGGATGATTTTTGTTTTGAAATGCAGAGAAGGGAAGATGAGCTGCTGGGAGTATGCACTAGCTAGTGACAGTTTCTGAATAGAGAACTGGCCTGAGACATTTTTCCGGCGACCGGATTCCGGCGATGACGTCATCAATCCGGCGACACTTTTGGACCCAGAATTTCCAGAGACTTATTTTCACACATGGGCTTGGTGGACGAATTTGAGACGGGTTTGGAGAAGACTTGACCTACTTTTGGGTATCCTTTTGGGAGAGGCATATAAATAGAACTCTTTCTCTAAACCTATATATCTCCATTAGGGAGAACTCATACTTTTGGTTCTAGGGTTTAGAAACATGATAGGTTTTCTCTTTCTTCTTGCTATGAACTCCTATGCCATGAGTAACTAAGTTTTTATTATTGGTTGAAGATGTAGTTGGATTTTGCAACCAAGTTATGATTTTTATGAATTAGTTTTCTCTCAATATTATCGTATGATTTCTACGGGTTACAATAATTGCATGATTGATGGATTGCAATATGATTGAATGTTTGTTTAGTTAAGTCTAGAATTGATTGAACTCACATCCATATCTATAGCTATTTTAGGGTTTTCATCGAGCGATAACCTTGAATACGAGTAGCATGATATGATTCTAGGTTGTAGTGATACATCCTCGTAGTCATATGTAGAAATTGACCTTTGTTCGAATTGTTTGCGCAATGTATTACAATTGCATTGATTAGCCTATTTCTGAAATTTAATGCTCCTAGGAATTGAACTTGATTAGCGCAAGGCGTTAGGTTATTCTTTAGGTAGATTTCACATACGCAGCTCTAATGTGTGTGTTGATAACTTAAGAAATTTACGGAGTATTCTTGCAATAAGGTATTCTATGGCTTTTGATGATAGCGAGATTAAATACGAATTCTATTCATATATTCATAAACTTGTTTACAATTGAAGATGAAACCTTTATCCAATATTTTCACATCCTTGATTTGCGTACTTTATTTGCTTTTTGTTTATTTTTATTTACACAATCGTAAATTCTTAGGGTGTTTTATATAGAAACCATAACAATTTGACAACCTAGACCTCTCTGTGGGAACGATCCTTTCTTGCCCTTGCTATATTTATATTTTGAGTAGTAAGAAAGTGTAAATTATTTTTGACGCTTACGACCGCGATCACGTATTGGTAGGAGTATGATAATAAGAAGCATCCTATCTCTAGCATGTTTACCAGTCCACTACATCTAATTAATTCATACTCATGTGGTTGTAGACAAAAGTATAATGAAAATTATGTAAACTTTTTTGTAGAGCACAAGACACAAAAATAGAATGAAAATGTGTTCGTTGTGTTGAGCTACAATCTGCAGGCTAAAATAAATTGGTGAATTGAGGATTAGAGACTTGAAACTAACAAACAAGGATCCACACTCAGAGTTGATTCGGAGTTATTGTAAAGACAACTGCAATTTGAGAAAGTATTTAAACAGAAAATTAACACAAGAGAACCCAACATCTCCCCTGCCGAAACAAACCAGATTCACAGAGGTGTAGGCAATGAGGATTGGGACATTTTAAGTTAGCAGTAAGACGTATGGTGGCCCCAACTTTGAACTGGCAGCTAACATGGTGAAGATGTCTAACTAAATATGCAGAACAACGTGTAATTACATGCTTTCTCAGATTGATCCTAAGCCCAACCTAATGGTAGAAGTGGATGAGCATAATTTCTTTAAGTCAAATCCTATTTTACGGTTTCGTATCCTAAATCTGAAACAAATTAATAAACGATTAAACAATGAAGAAAATTGTGAATATACATACCTCGACAAAACATTATGATTCCATATATTCCACGATCCACATTCAGGTAGTTCCCTGACAGCATAAGAATTGAATAAATGTTCAAATCTCCATGTACATAAACAAGGTAAAAAAAAATCAACTACACAAGTACCGAATAACATTTTTTATCTGAAAATCTTCATCTAAATACTCATCATTTACCGGAGCATCTTCATTCTTATACTCATCATCTCCAAAAGTTACCAAAATTGACAGAGCTTCACTCGCGGCTCCAGTGAAGACAAATGGATCTTCAAAAGCGTTCTTGTTGGGGTATGATCTTATTGGAGACTCCAAAACCAAATTCCAATGCTGCCTTGTCACATCTCGGCAGTAAAAGACTTGTCTAGCTTGAGAAGCATGGATGATTGGCTCGTCGACCTCTCTTGAGTTCTTCATAAACTTCTTAAAGTTGACAAACCTTAACTTTGTATCTGCATCCACGTATGATCCGTTTACTTTGTCTGCCATTCGCACCCAATCACAGTTAAAAACAACTTCTGTAAAAACTTCATAGTCCACTTCAAATATATCTTGCAAAATGCCGTAGTAGGTAGTATCATCATCGACCAGGTTAGTATCTCTGGAACTTGCTCTGAAGCTGGTAGACGCATTCATGGTAACTCCACTGTTTTGTGTAACCAAGTGTTTTTCAGCTTCGGCTGTATAGAAAAGATAGCCATTAACAAAATATGCATTGTACGAAACTGCCGAGAAGGAAGGACCAATTGCCAGCCTACAAAAATCTGTCATGGTAGTGCCTTCAAGTTCTTCAAGTTGGTACTGTAGCCATGGAACGTAGTCTGAAGGCTTCATCCTTCCCGCATGAGTTCGGTTAAAATTGCGAACATATGTATCGTATTTCCTGTCAAACAAAAACAAAGAAAAGAAAGAAAGCGACAAGTGAGAAGGTTACTTTTTATAGTGTAATGAAATGATTGAAATAGAAATCAACTTAGGATTTACTTACGCTTCTGTTTATGGGTGAAAACTACTCCTGCAGAATTTGGTAATTTGGGGTGTGGATGAGGAATGAATCTAAACCTTAAACAAATGCATTGCGCGGTGAGTGCTTGTAGATTCGAGAGATCAATCTGTGCAAGTCCGGCCTAAACCAAGAAATGGCCGTTCCAGACTTGTTTCGGTCACAAAGTGAAGGAGATGGGGTTGATCTTAGGGAGGAAGCGAAGAAGGTGTTGAGATTGTGAAGGTGTTGGCTTGCTTATGACTTGTAATGAAAGGTGAGCAGGCTTGTGATTGATGCAAGCAAGCTCGGGTGTTTGAATACGTTTTTGTATTAACACTTGGTTTTTGTCTCGTCCGGACTTGTGTTGTTGTTTGAAATAGGGCGGAGAACCTATTTATACAAGTCATTGAGCCTTATTCACGTCTCTCGTGGGAAGTGGAGGAAGTGGAGTGATGGAGTAGTGGAGTTGTGCGTTGGTGATACACGACCAGCCTTGCCCACTTCTGTTGTTCATCTCTAAGCGTCCATGACTTCCTAACACGTTCTTGTGATGGCGCGTTGCACGCTGCACGTTGTAAACCGCCAGACCAATACCCCGATATGTATCCCCCGTTTGTGACATGATTGATGTTCGGAATGTGTGGATCGTGGATCCACGAAAGATAGCATGTAATCTTTGAATTGAATAACTGCGTTATTGGTGAAGTCGATACTTGTGAAGTACCGTGTGTATTTTATGCGAGTATCGCATCATGGTGTGGTAAAGTGATGGGTAATAACGCCTCACTAACCAAATAACTCCCGACTGGGGTTGTATAACCAAGTTTGGTGAAGTTGGACGGATGAGATGATCTTTGAGACACTCATCTGCGACCGTTAATGAATATTAGGGTTTTTGAAGAGGTGCGCAAGCATTACTCTTGACTTGGTCGAAACCGAGCATGGAAAGGGATTTGGAGAGGACCGACCGGGCATGTGTGTAGACTGACATGCCGGTGTGCACGTCCATACCTCACTGTCCCATGAAGGCGCGATCTAGGCCACTCAATTTGACCAGTAAAGTCGAGTGGTTGAGATCGGTTTGCGCGTAAATCCATTGCCGCAAAGGAGTTGGAAACCGCGTGACATCCCTAGTTTGGGCACGCGTTTCAAGACGACCCATCTTGGTCGGTCTTGGTCGATCATACCAGCGTGTAGGTGGTAGGCTGGTGTTCACACCTATACCTGATTATCCCATGAAAACGTGATCCGAGCCATCCAAATCGTTCGACGAAGTTGAGTGGTCGAGATCAGTTTGTGGTTTGGGAGGCGTAGCCGTGCTAGTTTGGACGCACGTTTTGGATTAGCCAGGCATGATATGCCTTGGCCGAACACATGAGGAGGTAGATGGGCCCACGGTGGTCATGCCGGTATGACCGTCCCTTGCTTAATCTAATTTGTGACTCTCCATTCGTGCCGGAGAAGATGGACGCGCGTGATGGCTTGAAACCCTAATTTTGGCTTTCAAAAGCCGTGCGCCATCTCTTGTTTGGGTGACAATTTTGTCACGACCAACCATGGTTGGTTTTGACCGATTGGTCAAATGTGTAGGCGGGCCCACGTGATCGTGTTGACATGCTCTGGGCCTTTTGAGTCTACATCTACACCCTCCATCTATACCTGCGAAGATGGATGGTTGAGACTGTTTTGCGACACATGTAATATGCCGCAAACCCTAATTTAGGGTTTTCCGTCCATAATGCTTGGTATGAACAGTTTCTTGGCAAGCTAGGCCAATGACCGACCATGCGGGGTCGGGCCGTGGGTATTCCATACCTGCTTGGGGGTGATGGAATTGATCTGGGGCCATCCAATCATGCTTATGGAGTTGGATGACTGCGATCAGATCATATCCGGACTGTTATGGTCAGTCCAGATGCTCAATCGGGCTAGTATAACACACCGAGAGGGGCTCAATCGGGCTAGTATAACACACCGAGAGTCAGCCTGTACGGGTATTTCGTACATGGTTTCATTATAGTGCTTGGAGGTTCGTGTTACTCGTAAGAGTAACACTCGGTCGTCATGCCACACCGATAATGAGTCTTTGGAAATACAAGGCTGATATGAAATTCACAGGATGGGATTGTTGCTACATGCTCCAACCTGGAGGAATTTCATGTATTCACAGAATGGGATTGTTGCTACATGCTCCATTCTTGGTGAATTAAGTGAGGGAGTATCCAACACTTATAAATGGCTTTATCTTTTACAAGATGTCAGCGCATGATTTTTTCTGGTTTTTTACAAATTTAACCTTAAACAAAAATCCACCATCAACATTAAGTCCCCTGCCTAGCACATAATGGTTACACTATTGTGTGGTAGGCATGAGATGGTGACATATACGTGAGAAAGACAGGATGAAAGAAGTTTACCGGAAGAGTGTTGGCCAACCGCTAGTCACCCACGCCGTTATGCTTGTATGGAATCCTTTGGTGGGACCGGTTTCCTTCTTTGGGTATTTGAATCAAAAGAGGAATCCAAACAAAAGAGGTATCCTTGTTCCATTGGGATTCTTCTAATTTTTGTCTATAAAAGAGACCAAGACCCCTTTCTTTTCCTCGCGATTTTTTTTTTTTATTGTCAAGCAGCTCCCGTCCATGACCTTGCTGCCGCCGACCGCCGTTGTTGTTCTTTGTTGCCGCCGTTGGAGTTGAGCTACTTTGCTGCCGCTGTCGGAGCTGCTACTACGTGCGCCGTCGTCCGAGGTAGGTTTTTTTTTTTTTTTTTTTTCAAAGGTAAAACCCTAGTTTGTTAGGTAAACACCTTTTGTAAGACATGTATATGCTTAGTTTTTTTTTTTCCACCAAGGTTGATACGTCAATATTTTCTAGAATTGCTTAGTAAAACAACCCCGTGAATCCATGTTGTTTTTGCTTCTTTCCACCTTTTGGCTTGAATCCCGTAGACACGATTCCCATGAATAAAGAAAATCGCGTTATGATGCATGCGGATGAATGAATGCGGGCCCGCCGTGTATGCCGAAACGTGGGTCTTACTCCCATATGCTTGACTGAAATTTACACTGAACTTGAAACTTGTACCGGACTTGAAACCAATACCAGACTTGAAATTTGCACCGGACTTGAAACCAATACCGGACTAAAACTTGTACCTGACTTGAAACCAATACCCGACTGAAACTTGTACTTGAAAACTAATACCAGTCTTGAAATCCGTACCGAATTTGAGCCGGTGTTTGGACCGGTTTTGTGTGCTCCGATGTGAGTTGTGTCTTGCCGTGTGTGACTACATCTCTCATGTGCTTTCATACAAGTTCTAACTCCTGTCTTTTATTTCATTGTGGAAGAAAAGAATCCCTGTTGAGATGTCTTCTGAAGATAATGTTGGTGCCAAGTCAGGAAGTGTTGACAGCTTCAAAGATATGCCGAACATTGATGATGAGTTGTTCACCTCGCCTTTTCCAAACATTAGGAGACATCCTTCTCATAAGATAGTCTTGCTTTCCGATTCAGAAAATATGGAAACTGATTCATTCTCTTCTTCAGCACTTATGGTGAGATTTTGTCTCCAGAGAAACGAATATCCGCCTTCTCCTATTGACTTCAAGATTTTCCATACTCCACTGGGTTCTTATGAAGGATGGATGAGACGTATGTTGAGTAATAAGGGCATTAAGGATAATTTGACCGAAGCGCAAATTCTCAATGCGGTCATGGCATCTGCTACTCTTGAAATTAAGAAAGACATGGCGGGTTTGATTACCTTCATTTCTCGGTGGCGCATTTCTACTCACACTGACCATATCTAGATGGGTAGAAATGACTATTACTCCGGAGAGTGTAGCTGCATTAATGAACCCGCTTGTTCTTTGGAAGTCTTTCTTACGAGCTCTCTGATACGGAAAAAAGTAACTATGGTGTTATACTTCGAAAAGTGGCGGAATTCGATAATCTGGACAAGGAGGAGAAAAAATATACGAGGTGCTTTTACACCTGGTGGGTGTCGGAGTGGTCTCCTGCAGACCCAGAGCTGAATCAAGAGTTGGAAAATGAGCTCTGCGTGATTGCGTTTCTGTCTCTATGGTTATCCAGAGATGTATTCGATGATGGTTCTGGAAAGAAGACCATTAGAGGTGACCTTGTTAAGATTGCTATAAGGCTGGCGAAGGGTGAAGTTCTTCCTCTGGGCTCATTGTTCCTTGGATCTTGTATTCTCATTTGGATGCTTTAGCAATGGACATGCATGCTTCTAACGGGTACAAGAAGGTGGAGTCGCACATTCACTTCGCTTTTCTTCAGCGCTCTTATGGGAACACTTCAAAAGTTACGCTCCTACTCCCGGAAATTCGCTCAATAACTTATATGGTGGCTCGAGAATACTCCGTTGGAATAAAAGGCGTCCCGAGAGGTGGTGCGAAACTTGTGGACGTATTTGACAATGTGTCTTCTCGTAGATTTCCGTCCATGGGGCCGGTCCACCCTTCCATTGTTCAGCCAAAGACCTTTGCTATCGCTTCCGACGGTCCCGATCTTTGTGTTGTGTACCGATGTCGAAGCTATGAAATCTGGAGAACTTATTTACCTGCGCAGCTACATTCCAGGATATGTCCCGTCTCTATTTAACGGAAAATTTTCTGTGACTCCGTATAATATTGACAGGGCTGCTCGCCAAATGGGATTTGATCAGGGTGTCCCATTTATTCGTTCACCAAGGGTTCCGAAAGAATCTCTCCCGAATATTCTTAACACTGGCATGTTTGTAGAACGGGTGAGCCTTCCCTTCTGGCCTATTGGGAGAAACCCAGTGGTAACCGATAAGTATAAGGAATTTTGGAGGAGACAACTGTTGGTTTTCCAGAAATTTTCGGAGAGTGTTGTGACAGATTCCGTAGTGAGCCATCTTCGACATCTTGACGAAGCATTTCCGGTTGAAGCCACTTCAGCCAAACGGACCAGAGCCGAGGGTTGCGGTCCCCAAGTAGGAGAGAGACCTAAGAGGCAAGCATGCGGTCCCGGTAATCCTCAATTCCTCCAATATGCAGGTATTTAAATCTCCTCCCATCGGTTCTTTCATTTCTCCAGTGTAAATTCTTCTAAAACGATCCTTGCTTGAAATCGGGAATTTCGAAAGAGAATGTCTTCACCCAGGTTGGCGCGCATTCAAAATGAGAAGGTGGCAGTCGATCTTCATCCGAGAAGTCCTGGAGAAACTAATCTTCATGTTGAGAAGTCCGGCGGCACCGATCTTCAGGAGTCCGGGTAATACCGATCTTTACACTGATAAGTCCTGGGAAACCACTTCTTTTCCGGACCATGATGGGGATGATGCAAGCTCGGTTGGACGAGGCGCTTCCCTTAGTGATCTTGTTGACGGGGTCGTGATGGAAATTAGCACCCAGAGCAAAATAGATGCCGGAAGGAATGTAAGAGAGGCAGTGCCTGCTATAGTTGAGGCGGCTCCTCTTGAGATCCATCCTGAACAGGTTCCAGTCAATATGGCTATTGTGGTGACTCCTTCTGAAAGGCCTCCTGCAACTGACAAGGCTCCCGCGGTTAGTGAATTACCGGTGATACAACTTGGGGCTTTGTTCGATCCTCCTTTTACTATCCCTTATCCAGGCCATGTGTTGGTTGGTGGATTCAGCGTGCCGGTTCAGTTCAAAGAGTTGTACACAACGATATGGGAGAAGCACGGTCACATTGCTACCACCACGAAACTCAAAAGTCGTCTTGCGTTGGTCAACCGCGTCCAAGAAGCTTTAGTTTCTATCCAGGGATGAGCGTCACGACTGGTCGAACGGTTTTCGAGGAGATGATTGAAGATTGGAAGTGCCATCGAGACGTGTTTGCGCAAAGACGGTTTCAATGCCCCTTGGTTCTTCAAAGGTTTCTCCAAGATTCGGGAGCTCCGAAATTACAGGATGAAGTCCCTTCCGCGGATTGTGTTGCTCGCCGGGAAGAAGAGGTTGAGAAGTTGTCTAAGGAACTGGAGTCAAGCGGCTGTGCTTCAAAGGATGAAGGTCTCTCTTGCCCAGAAGGACGAGTTGTTGCTGAAGGACTTTCCTTGAAGTATTCGTGTTATATACTTGCCTTTTTAGATGCTTTTTTCTTTTTGAGTGATAGTGAGGATTTTCTTTGACCTCCGGTTTTGAAATAATAGGTAATTGAATTGGTTTATTTTGAGATAGTTTTGTGGACAACCTTTTTGAAAGGGATTATGTTAAATGAAATTTGCATCTTGGTCATGAATGATTGCACATGAAATTGCAAATGTTATGTAAAAGGGAGGTACAAATGGAAACAAACATGGCGTTTGATCACTGAGCCTCTTTCTCCACGTGCGGGATGTTAAGTCCCCAGTGAATTCTAAACCATCTTTCCTGTAAAATTGTTGAGTAAAACTTACTTGCTTTCGAAGCCTCACTCGTATCGAACCGGAGTAGCCTTTCTAAGAAAATCCTCCGCACCAATCTCTCAGAGTCATCGCTCTGGACCAAGCTTCTCCTGAACAATGCGCTTCAAAGCGTTGCATTCACTGGTGGGATGATGGAGGAACCGGTGGAAATGCCAGTACCTCGGGTCCATTACTTCTTGATCAGTAGGCGGACGCCATACCGGGGGTAGCTCCACTTATCCATTTCGTACCCACGCCTCTAGTAGCTCCAGAATCTTCTTCATTGGGAAGGGGAAATGTAAGTACCTTGAGTCTGGCTTTTCCTGTGTTAGTGGGCATTGTGATGTCTCTTACGTGGCTTTGATGTGGAACAGGAGATGAAGTTGGAAGATTTGCGAGCGCCATCATATCTGCGGATCGCTTGCCTAGGTAAAGGGATGTGGAAGGTTTCGTAATGTCACCGCCGAGTGACCGGATTGAACGTTCCCATCCTCTCGTATTCAGGTATTTCGATTGATTTCTCCTTCCTCAAGCATTTCTTGATCGGTTGGAAGGTTGACGCGGATTGACAAGTCTTAGGGCCAAAGTAAGAGTTTTGAGATATAAATCCTCTAGCAGGGCTCCATAGGCTGCAGGCTCCCTTTCTTTATCTGGCAGACATTGTAGTACTCCGGACAAGTCTTTTCCTCTGTCTGGACCATGTTGTCCATCTTTCTTGATTCGTTTTCGACTGCGTGCTCTTTTTGCTTCTCCACTTGTAAAGGTGTGACTCCTGACTAAGGATTCAACGTTTCTTGCGCTGTCTGAGTTGATGCCTATCGACCCTTCTTGTAGTTGTGCTTCTATATCATTCAAAAGGCGAAATGTCTCGCTCTGCCTTCTGGTGATACCGGCTTGATTTGCCAAGACATCCTCCAACATTCCAGCTATGCTTCCCATGATATCTGAACCACCTGCGGATCCCTGGTGAGGATACATCATGAGACGAAAACCGAAGAATTGAGAATTCGATTCTTGTAACCGAGAGATCAATCTCCCACTGTGGTCGCCAATTGTTTATGGGTGAAAACTACTCCTGCAGAATTTGGTAATTTGGGGTGTGGATGAGGAATGAATCTACACCTTAAACAAATGCACTGCACGGTGAGTGCTTGTAGATTCGAGAGATCAATCTGTGCAAGTCCGGCTTAAACCAAGAAATGGCCGTTCCAGACTTGTTTCGGCCACAAAGTGAAGGAGATGGGGTTGATCTTAGGGAGGGAAGCGAAGAAGGTGTTGATATTGTGAAGGTGTTGGCTTGCTTATGACTTGTAATGTAAAGGTGAGCAGGCTTGTGATTGATGCAAGCAAGCTCGGGTGTTTGAATACGTTTTTGTATTAACACTTGGTTTTTTCTGTCTGTCCGGACTTGTGTTGTTATTTGAAATAGGGCGGAGAACCTATTTATACAAGTCATTGAGCCTTATTCACGTCTCTCGTGGGAAGTGGAGGAAGTGGAGTGATGGAGTAGTGGAGTTGTGCGTTGGTGATACACGACCAGCCTTGCCCACTTCTCCTGTTCATCTCTAACCGTCCATGACTTCCTAACACGTTCTTGTGATGGCGCGTTGCACGATGTAAACCGCCAGACCAATACCCCAAAGATATATCCCCCGGTTTGTGACATGATTGATGTCCGGAATGTGTGGATCGTGGATCCACGAAAGATAGCATGTAATCTTTGAATTGAATAATTGCGTTATTCAAGAAGTCGATACTTGTGAAGTACCGTGTGTATTTTATGTGTATCGCATCATGGTATGGTAAAGTGATGGGTAATGACGCCTCACTAACCAAATAACTCCCGACCGTGGTTGTATAACCAAGTGGTGAAGTTGGACGGATGAGATGATCTTTGAGACACTCATCTGCGACCGTTAATGAATATTAGGTTTTTTGAAGAGGTGCGCAAGCATTACTCTTGACTTGGTCGAAACCGAGCATGGAAAGGGATTTGGAGAGGACCGACCAGGGCATGTGTGTAGACAAAGCATGCCGGTGTGCACGTCCATACCTCCTTTGTCCCATGAAGGCGCGATCTAGGCCACTCAATTTGACCGGTAAAGTCGAGTGGTTGAGATCGGTTTGCGGCAGAAATCCATTTCCGCAAAGGAGTTGGAAACAGCGTGACATCCCTAGTTTGGGCACGCGTTTCAAGATGACCCATCTTGGTCGGTCTTAGTCTATCATACCAGCGTGTAGGTGGTAGGTTGGTGTTCACACCTATACCTGATTATCCCATGAAAACGTGATCCGAGCCATCCAAATCGTCCGGCGAAGATGAGTGGTCGAGATCAGTTTGTGGTTTGGGAGGCGTGGCCGTGCTAGTTTGGACGCACGTTTTGGATTAGCCAGGCATGATATGCCTTGGCCGAACACATGAGGAGGTAGATGGGCCCACGGTGGTCATGCCGGTATGACCGGCCCTTGCTTAATCTAATCTGTGACCCTCCATTCGTGCCGGAGACGATGGACGCGCGTGATGGCTTGAAACCCTAATTTTGGCTTTCAAAAGCCGTGCGCCATCTCTTGTTTGGGTGACAATTTTGTCACGACCAACCATGGTTGGTTTTGACCGATTGGTTAAATGTGTAGGCGGGCCCACGGTGATTGTGTTGACATGCTCTGGGCCCTTTGAGTCTACATCTACACCCTCCATCTATACCTGCGAAGATGGATGGTTGAGACTGTTTTGCGACACATGTAATATGCCGCAAACCCTAATTTAGGGTTTTCCGTCCATAATGCTTGGTATGAACAGTTTCTTGGCAAGCTAGGCCAATGACCGACCATGCAGGGTCGGGCCGTGGGTATTCCATACCTGCTTGGGGGTGATGGAATTGATCCGGGGCTATCCAATCATGCTTATGGAGTTGGATGACTGCGATCAGATCATATCCGGACTGTTATGGTCAGTCCAGATGCTCAATCGGGCTAGTATAACACACCGAGAGGGGCTCAATCGGGCTAGTATAACACAACGAGAGTCAGCCTGTATGGGTATTTCGTACATGGTTTCATTATAGTGCTTGGAGGTTTGTGTTACTCTGTAAGAGTAACACTCAGTCGTCATGCCACACTGATAATGAGTACTGGAAATACAAGGCTGATATGAAATTCACAGGATGGTATTGTTGCTACATGCTCCAACTGGAGGAATTTCATGTATTCACAGAATGGGATTGTTGCTACATGCTCCATTCTTGGTGAATTAAGTGAGGGAGTATCCAACACTTATAAATGGCTTTATCTTTTACAAGATGTCAGCGCATGATTAATCTGGTTTTTTACAAATTTAACCTTAAACGAAAATCCACCATCAACAGCTTCCCATTCATTATTTTTATCTGAATGTCTCAATATCCACAAACGAACTTGTTCATACTGTAAGTTGGTTAGTGAACATGGTTTTCCTTGCGAATCAACTGGGTATGGCTATTGATTTTCCTATGCCTTAGCACTATTTATACAACATCTTTACCGGCCAAAAACCATGCACAATTGTTGCACACACATGGGACAGCCATCTGTCACATAGAGCAGTTCCATAACCGCTAGTAACTGTGACATCTTGGACAGTTTCTCTTTAAACTCGAGCCAACATCTAACACATGTTCTCAAGTAGTTATGAACACTATCCCACGCTTACAAACTTCCTTTATAACCAATCTATCTTGTCTCACACCTTTGGTACGCTTGTGAAGTTAATAACCAAATCCTAATCGTCACTTGAACCATATTGCACAATTGTTGCGCTTTACTGAACTTGGCCTTGACCCAGTGTGCATCCAACATGGCCCTGCAGTCTTCTTGGTCTAAGTCAATGCACGGCCAATATTATTCTACAATCATCTCGGCCATTTCCTTAGCTCATTCTAGTTATTCATGCGTCATATGCTTCACTTAGCCAACTTGCTCGACAATAGCAATGCTACTCTTGCATTATTAGCTTGTTTGCATCACTCAAGCTTTGGCCAACCTTGACCTAATGCATAGGCAAACCCTTGACCTACTTTACACTCTTGCATCATCATTTAGTTTGGTCTAACTCAATTCCATGGATATGCCTTAATGCCAACATCGCATGTTGCATTTTATCAACTCGACCTTGCCTTGCATTTCCCTTAATGAAGCTCCATCACTTGGACAATGTTATTACAGTGATGCACCATCTTTGCGCTCCCCTGGCCTTATAGGGTCTCACCATCTTAGCGCTTGATAGTCTATGAAATGTTGCGCCATCTTGGCTGAGCACTGACTTGGCCGGATGTGCTGTAACGCGCAATCTCTGCGCTTCACTAGCCTGACCGGTTATAATAACCTACCCCAAATTTTAATATATGCCCAAAAAATCTCCTAATCATGTGTGTGGCACAAACACTTTTATTTTAAAATACTATTTTGTCTTGTCACTTTTGGAAAAAAAAATTTAAAAAGAAAACAACAACTAATTTTCTAATAATCTTGTTATAGGGGGCTGTGAAATCCACTAGAGGGGTTGTTATAATAGGACAAAATCGGTCATTAGATGGTAATTTCAAAAGTCCCTTATCATTTTTTTTTTAATAATGACTAATCAATCCTTGTATAGTTAGTGTTGATAATCTAATTGAAATTAGCTAATGATTATATTTATGAATAAAAATATCAGATTAAATTGAGTTTGTTTTAGAGGGAAAAACGTGGAGGGGGAAAAAAGAAAACTTTTGTGATTTTTTTGAAACCCTGGGTTTTGATTTACTCAACCAAGATGAGTGATTCCAGTGACAAATTTGAGATGGGTGAATCTGTATATGATATATTTTACGTGCCTCTTGGAGATCCGGAGATGGCATATTTTTGAGATGGTAGAGAGGTTTTAACCCAAAGTGATGGTCAATCTCAATCAATTGACGAAATAAACCAAGAAATTGAAGAACCAGTGGCTGAAAATGACCAGGTATACCTCTAACTTAGCTCCAGTTAGCTTTTTGTTGCTCAAAATTATCTAAAGTACGTAAAAAGATCAAAACTTTTAGTTATTCAGAGAGACTTACAGTTCAATTTTTTTTCATGTTACCAACTGTAAGTGATGGTTACGACATAAACCGTAAATTAGTTACAGTTGATTATTTCGTTTTCTTTATTCCAACCGTAACTTATTATGTACATGGCTATATTTATTTCCCAAGTTACAGTTGTTTCACTGAAAATAGAAACCAACCATAATTAGCTTTACGGTTCATTTTGGTATTTAATTTTGAACCATAATTTCTTCTGTATGTTGTCAATGGTTTGCTACGGTTGGAATTGTGCAATTATGGTTGGTTGGCTTGACTTAGGATTCATATCGACTCTATCCTTACCAACTGTAAGTTGGTATATTGAGTCATCATCTTATCTTATTTACACTAATGTGGTGATATTTTGGTCCAGGTCGTGGATGTACCTCCCTTAATGGATGAACAACCTTTATCAAATGAAGTTCTCACCGAAGATTATACCATTCACTATTTAAACGACTTGGTAGGTTTATAATAAATCTTATAATACATATTGTTCGGAACAATTGTTAATGCCTGCAAAACAATCACAAAAACCAAACAAAAATAAATTTATGGCTGAATCGCGAACTAGGTCGCTCTTTTTAAGACGTTTCACGGCTCTTCCCAAGTGTTGATGGGAGAAAACGATTTACTGGTTTTTGAGGAAAAGTGGTGAGACGAAGGTCGGTTCCTCAAACGAACAAATTTCCTTAACTTTTTGCAAACAGATGCACTGCACGGGAGTGATTTGAGTTCGAGAGATCAATCTGTAGGACTCCGGCCTAAACCAAGACAATGGTCGTTCCAGACTCAATTCGGTCACAAAGAGGGATATGGTCGATATGTAAGAGGGAAGCTGAGAACTGTGTGTGAGATCAATGATGATATAAGGATCGTGAATATGTTGTAGGTTTCTGTAAATTGGTGAACTGTGGAGTTCGAATAAGTTTGAATTCTGCTCTATTGAGAGTGATTGTTCAGATGAGAATTTTTGCGTTAATTCCCGTGTATCTGAGATTATTTCAATTGTGAATTCCGAGATTTATTTATATTTGATGCGTGTCGTAGGTGCAATCAAATTAATTAATACTTTACTACCTAATTAACTAGTAATATAGGGTAGTCAAGGTCGATCCCACGAGGAGCACGAGATTCTAGTTGTAAAAATTGTCACGAAAAAGGGGGTGTAAAAAGCAAAAAGAAAATAAACAAAGCAATTAAAAGATAAAGTTGAAAGCAATAAGAGAGATAAGATCAAGGAATCCTTCTTCGTTACGAAACAATGATTAAAGTTATGTTCTTTTCTACTTGTTATTAGTCTGATTATCACCAACCGTAGGATAAAGGTGTACGCTTAGCTAGCCCCAAAATCCCTAATTTCACCGAGTAATGTGTCCGCTTAGTTATCGATTCTATTTAAAAGAACCACCTTGAGGTTCGCTTACAAGATGTAATTCCTCGAATGCATTAAGATTTATGAATTTAGGTTTAGTACTAGTAGTTAAACTCGGTTCGCTTGGTCCACTTTCTAGCGTTGTTTCTACACACAATTGCTCCACGGAATCCCTCCGCAAGGTCTCGTGTTTGCTACTTATGTAAAGAGTCAAGAAACGATTACTTATCCCCTAACTTTCACTAGCATTAGATTAAATCAACAAATCAATTTAGCATGCATTCTAAACAATCTATCAATCAATCATGAATGTCATTAAGATCATTCCTATTAGTAAAAACAAACGATAATCATGTGAAAAACCTCAAGATAGAATTAAAAACAAAAACTCAAATCATATTAAGAACTAGGAATTCATCCTCAATCAATAATAAAATTAACTACTCATGTTAAGGAGTTCACACAAAGAAATAAGAAGAAGAATCTTAGAAAAGCAAGCCAAAAACACAAGTGATGTGTGTGTAGAGAGGTATGTAAAAGATGTAGAAAACTTCTCTATTTATAGGCTTCAATATTCTCCAAATCTTCCAAGGAATAGAATCCTTTTTCTTTTGCAATTCAATTTCCAAATTCAAGTCTTTCTCCACTCTTCATCTTGTCTTTCCAAATTTGAGCCAAATTCTCCATCCAATTCCTAGTCCAAGTCTTCACACCCATGAGAGAAGTCCATAGAAAATTCTGGAATTTTTGCTCGCCGGAAAACTGGTATTATGGTCGGAATCCGGCCGGAATCCATCACCGCCGGCCACCAAAGGCCTTCTTCAGATACTCCAAACCACCGGGACCCTTTATAATTGGTTCCATGATCTTTATACGTGTTTTGCTGATTTCTCGCTTAAGTGCCTGAATCTTTTGAAGAACAAAACGAAGACCCTTTATCATTGATTCGATAAATGAACCACTTGATGCTACACCGACATCTTTCAATAAATTTTTGTGGGTCTCCTTCATCTCTTCTTCGGTAGCTGCAGCTGAAAGCTTCTGCAATGTAACCAATGCAAACTGCAGGATCTTTCCTAGATAGTCCATGTCACGAGTTCCGGACATGAGCACCTGAGTGAGAATATCGACATCTATAGCGTCGAAAATCTCTTGCTTCCAACTTTGAGGAGCCATTCCGCAAAGGCCATCCCTCACCTCCCTCATTAGTTCAATTATACGGCCATAGTCGGGATCATCCCCGCTTCATAGACTCGCAATTCCATCCCCAGTCATTAAGAGAGAGAAAATTTAGAGTGGTTGTAATTCTTTAGTTTATCTCCTTTTCATCTTGTAATATTTCTGGAGTTTGATCAATAAAAATTATAATTGTTCATCATAAAATGATTTGATTGTGTTGATTCTTGTAAGGGGTGTAGTGTGGGATTTCCTGCAACTACATAGACAGAACAGTCTTAATATCATCGTTGGGAGATATCTTCCTTCCATGTGATGTGGATGTTCCTTGATTAGAGGAAGACACAGGCACATATTTTCCAACAGGAATGGATTTCGATTTTGCTTCTGGAACATAAATTTTTCCAGTTAAATCAAAAGCAGTTGGTATAGTGGACTCTTTGGAACATTCTTGAATAGAGAGTTTACTCAAAAGAAGTTCAGTTTCCAAAGCATCATCTTTGAGATTTCCCTCAAGCTGAGTTCGTGAATAACAGACTGAGGCGTTATCCTCTCGAATGACCTTTATAAGCGAGTCACGCTCATCACCATACCAATAAGAGCATTGAATTTGTGTTTCAACCGGTTGACATTATCAGCCTGGATTCTAACAAGTTTTAGAATTACTGCACTCTCTCTGGCTGCTTTCCTTTCAACTTCAGAGTCAGACTCGTCAGTAAGGTAATCCGGGTAACACTTGTCAATGGAAGTCTGTTTTGTTGGAACACTAGGTTCGTCTATTTTCGAGATTGACGAATCTTTCTCTTTAATAGATTTCATAGGAACAACACTTTTATTTCTGGCGATGCGTTTATCATAGATATCGCTTCTATCCATATTCAGATCGCTACAAACACAGACTTATTAGGTTTTAAATATGTTTACCTGCTCTGATACCAATTGAAAAAGCGGAGGTATAACAACCACACCCAATGTTTCGTTTGGAAATCTGAATAGACAAACTCCAATTTACTTTCAAGAGAATCAACTAGACAGTTTGCCTCAATCTAAAGAAAAGTATATCAAAGAGTTTTATATCTCCAGCTCTTAATTTAATCCGCAATCAGCAAATAGGAATTTGCGAGCCCGATTGAATAAAAGATAAATAACTTGAATGGTACCAAAGACCAATGTTCAAGGATCAATCAATTTCAATCAACAACCAAAGGTTGGATTTCCCAATTGATCGATTCAGCACACAACCTGTGATATTTCAATTATATAACAAAATATAATGCGGAAAAGAAATAACACAGACACCAGAAGTTTTGTTAACGAGGAAACCGCAAATGCAGAAAAACCCCGGGACCTAGTCCAGATTTGAACACCACACTGTATTAAACCGCTACAGACACTAGCCTACTACCAATGAAATTAGGAATGGAATGTAGTTGAGCCCTAATCAATCTCACACTGATCAAGGTAAAGCTGCGCTCCTTACGTCTATGAACCCCAGCAGGATTCTACGCACTTGATTCTCTTAGCTGATCTCACCCATAACCAAGAGTTGCTACGACCCAAAGTCGAAGACTTTATAAACAAATCTGTCTCACACAGAAAAGTCTATTGAAATAGATAAATCTGTCTCCCACAGAAATACCTACGAGTTTTGTTCCGTCTTTTGATAAATCAAGGTGAACAGGAACCAATTGATATACCGGACTTATATTCCCGAAGAACAGCCTATAAATATCAATCACCTCACAATAATCTTAATCGATTAACGAAACAAGATATTGTGGAATCACAAACGATGAGACGAAGATGTTTGTGACTACTTTTTAATCTTACCTATCGGAGATAAATCTCAAGCAAATCTTAACAAAGATAATACTCAATAATGATAGTAAAAGTAATATCAGAACAACGATAGTAAAAGTAAGATCAGAACACGAAACTATAGAGAAAATAGTTGGTTCTGGCTTCACAGTCCCAATGAAGTCTTTAAGTCGTTAACCTATAGGGTTTCGTGAAAAACCTAAGGTTAAAGGAGAATCAACTATTGTCGCAACTAGTATCACACGGGAGGTGTGGGGATTAGGTTTCCCAGTTGCTAGAGTTCTCCTTTGTATAGTTTTCAAATAAGGGTTTGCAATCTAAGTTACTTTGGTAACAAAGTATTCAATATTCACCGTTAGATGAAATCCTGATTAGATTCAAGCTAATATATTTCAATTATTAGATCGAACTTAGCATGTTATACACAAATGAAATGTACCCTTATTTAGGTTTATGTAACCGTACCTAAACGTGTACACCATGTTGGCTCAACCGTAGTTAACCGAGGTTAGCTATATGAACACTCTCATATCAACCTTATTCATCTTAACCATAACTAGTTCAAATGACTCAAATGAAACTAGTTAAAGAGTTGTTCAATTGATATATTCTCATAAAAGTATACAAGAACACAATTGAAGCAAAATCGGTTTGATTTACTTTAATCAATTCATGAACATTATATCCACGTTTTGCAAAGAATGCATTCTTTATTATATAAATATATTTGTTCATGACAAAACCGATTTTGGAACTTTAACCATTCAAGTATGCAAAGTGTACGCATACTTGAATAGCTGGACCAAGTTTGGTTTTCGCCAGTATGTGAACGGGTAAGCATACCTCCAAACCCAGCATTCTAGTCATGAACCTACGCCAGTATGCATACGGGTACGCGCACTTAGGTTCCCGGACTTCTCAAACCAACAGGTACGTATACGGGTATGCATACTATGGTTCCCGGACATGGATCACATATATGCAACAGTGCATAACGTGTTTATAATCCAATGTTGGTTAAGTGTTCTAAACTCTTATTTCAATCATTGAAACTTTCTTAGAGGATGACAATAGCCTTTTGCACACACTATTAGCATCAAAGCAATTTTAAATTTATTGAAATAATCATAACGAAACATTCCAAGTCTACACCAAATGATTGTATCACACAAACCATGTAAGATGTTACTCGGCGATTTTCACATAATCATCTTTTGACTTTCGTCAAGAATATAAGATGAACTTGGTTGAAGCGAAAGCTTACCAACACATATTTCGAGAAATATGTAAGCGAGTTAAACTCAGATCGAAATCTCAAATGTGCATAATCGAAAACTATAGTAATACGACTTATGTCTCAATATAGGAGATAGAGTAGAAATAGACTTTCCAAGTGATAGATGAGTTTTAGTCTCCATATACCTTTTATTGATGAAGTTCCACAAGCTCGCCTTAGTAGTTCTTCGTCTTCATTTGATGAACGCCGTGAAGTCTAATGCTCAACTACACAATCTATGCTAGTCCGAGACATCACTATAAGTAGACTTAGAAATCAAGACTTATAGTTTTGATCAATAACATTGACAAACAAGCTTGAGATAGCAACGCTTGCGAGTTCGACCGAGCAGTGCTCTAACAGTCGATAATTGAATCGGCGGGATGAATATTGATAGTTGAATCAATATTGTTAATCTGAGCAAATATTGCTCGATTGAAGAATTAAATATTGATAGTTGAATCAATATTTCTAGTCTAAGCAAATATTGCTCGTTTGAGCAAATATTGCTCGATTGAAGGATTAAATATTGATAGTCGAATCAATGTTTCTAGTTTGAGTAAATATTGCTCGTTTGAGCAAATATTGCTCGATTAATGAATAATTAGTAACCCAGTAAAATATTAATTAAAATACTGGTAGTTGGGCCGAATATTATATCAAAATTAATTAAAATGTTGACTGCTGGATCAACATAAAAATAGTGGTGTTTAAACCTGTTCATAATTATGTTTTGCAGAGCATTTGGTTCAAACTCTAATTTTGATTATTCGTTAATCGAGGGATGATTTATGAAAATCAACTGATGGGCGAGAGAGGGACCGTCTACATGGGATAATGGGCCGACCATTTAGCGCCCAGGTGCTCGAATGAGCAAGCACCAAAGACCTTTGCAGACCAGTTGGCGAAAGAATGATTAAATGCTGGTTTAATCATTTATTAAAATAGTGCTCGTATGAGCATTAGGTGATAAAACCTAATTATAGAGAGAGGAGGAACCAACCAAGGGGTATGGAACCGGCCCTTGGTAGTTGTGGGACCCGCTGACGGCCAATTGATCAAATTCCAAGTTGTTTGGAAAGGGTTTGAACCCAATATGAACCGTAGAAGATTAATTTAGGTCAAAATTATGAAAATGTGTGGGACCGGCTTATTGCAAGCCAAAGGGCCGACCTTGGCCGACCAAGGTAGCATGCCCGTGTCACCATGTTGCTCGTGGCTGAATTATGAGAATTTTGATATTTTCTGTCGCGCGTTTGAGCAATGTTCTAAATTTTCAGAAGAGTTTGATCTTGACTGAAACTCATGCTTGAATGAGCAAGTAGAACTTTGCTTGTTCGACCAATATTTTGAGAATATTAAAATAATGATATTTTAATATTTGCCTTGAAAAGTCTAGACGATCGTGTGACCATTTGACTTTGGCTTTTTTTGGAGGTTTGAGCAATATTTGAGAAATATGGAAAAAAATTAGGTTTTTTGCTCAAACGAGGGAGTTTCATGAGATCAGATAAGGAGTAATAATAAATAAGGAATTAGATAGGTTGTGGGACCGGCCAGGTAGGCATGACCAGCCGGCCGGTGGGCCCGTCCGTGACACTCTTCCTTATTTTACGTTAATATTTTTTATCGTGTGAGGAAATATGGAGAAACTAGGTGTTTTTCTCAAACGAGGAAGTTTGCTCAAACAAGGGAGTTTTCATAAGATTAGGGAAAAAATAAAATAAGATAAAAAAATTAAAGGGAGAGGCGTGGGACCGGCCACGATGGCATGACCGGCTGGCCGGTGGGCCCGGTCCCGTGTGCGCATCTCTATTATTTTTTTACTATTTCTCTTTCCTATCTTGCATAGGTTTCCTCGTTCGTCCATATTTTTGAGCATTATTGCTAAGTACACTCGCACCATTTTCTCGCTGCTTATTCGGCGGTGGCCCAGACGCCCGTATGTTGAATATTTATTACTAACCCATGGAATTCTGCTGGGAAAAGCCATGAATTGAAGTAACGAAATATTATGATGAACGTAGAATATTTTCTAGGAATTCAATTGAAGAATCTTGCGACTAGAAATAATTAATTGATGGCTCTATACTAGCAGACGACCTGTCTAGGAGCATTATAATTATTCGAGACTCGAGGTATGAGCTAGTAGAAGCGTCACTCTCATTCTGAATGTTTATTCTGCATAGTCAAGGAGCATTACAACATCCCGAAGACGTTATTGCTTTATACTAGTACTGGTTAATTCATCTAGGAGCCGTCGAATCATTTCGATTCTATACAGAAGTGATTACTGAAATTGCTCAGCATTAATGAAATATACGAAATATCGAAAGCTCAGCTAAGAAACTTTAATAATCGCATATTCATGTATGCTCCGAGAGGCAATACACTCAGCCATAGACTATCACGGCATGAGCTTTCATGCTTTAATGTGAGACATGAATTTCACATACTCGCCTGATTGCTAGATCAAAAATATGCAAGGTTACGATTTTGTCCTTTGTTAAAAATCCACCATTAACATGAAGTCCCCTGCTTAGTGAGGCACACTCATGTTCTGCAGTAAGCACTAGATGGTGATTTTTGTAATCAGAAACGAAATAAATAATTGAACTTAGTCGTAAGAAAAAATGTTACCGGATTTTCGATTTGATCCAATGATGTCAAGTATGAGCAATTTGTTGGATAAAAGATCTCGTCAGTATGATAGAGCGTCGTTTGACTAGCATAAATTGATGTAACAATGTTGATTTGAGTGGTGGAACGTTCAATCTTGGTCGGTTTAGCATCCACGGGCCGGACCCAAGAAATGAAATCCTTATTGAATTAGGTTTTGGAAATAAAATTAGTATAAAAGGGATAATCACCCTTTGTTTTAATTTCTTATTCCACCATCAACCGACTACCTCCTTCTCCACCTCCCCACGTCCGAGCAGCAGAGGAAGGAAAAGAAAAATTTTGCCGGATCCAAAAATTTTATTTTTAATGTGTGAGGTTTCACAAAAAATAAAATAAACTCTCGTTTTAAAGACGAATGCTCGTACGAGAGGAATTTTTTTTTATATGTACGTGAGTTTCTCCACGTAATATTTCTTTATTGTGTACGTGAGTTGTTTCACATATATATATATATATTTTAAAACTTATGCGAGTTGTTCGCGGTTTTATAGAAATCAAAATTTTGATTCTGAATAAAGAACTTTGCTCGTCTTTGCTGGTTGAAGAAACGAGAAAGTTTTGAAATCACCAATTTCTAGTGAAATTATAATCAGGTAAGGATCGAACTGTTACCATTTTAATGCATGTTGTTACCGATGTGTTCTGACTCCACGTTTTTCGTAACAGATAATGGCAGCTCCTAGAGATAACCATGTTCCCAATCCTCTGAGAAATGTTTCAGAAACAACAAACCGAATATAGGAGAATTTGCAAATGTTATGGATCAACCTTTCAACAAGGCAAGAAAGTTGATACATGGCATGTCTCTTGCTCATCTAGGAGTAGTTTGTGCTAGAATCTGTGGTTTCTTGAGCTTAGTGGATGCATAAGCAAAATATAGATGTGATGAAATATCACAAAAGAAGAGGCCTGAGGACGAAAAGCTCGCAGCTTATCGGAGGAGACGATATTTAGCTCAGCAAGCGAGACTATCGGCAGAAGATGAAGTAGATGAAGTTCGATCCCGTGTTGATGGTGTAGCTTCTGATTCGGATGCGGATGAAGCTGAGTCTGTCAGGAGACCTATCGAACGTAAGGTTATGCCGTATCCACCTGGTATGAGGGATGAACAATTGGCTAGAGCTGATTTCCGAGTCAAATGTGAAGAAGATGACTATTTGGACACAATGTATGACGATCCTGAAGATCGTTTAGAGAAAGTTCCTGATACAAATTCTGAAGATGATTCCGAAGAAGAATTTGAAGGGAATTCCACAGAAGATGATTAGTATTACTTGCAATCTTCCTGAATATTTGAACGTCTTTCTAGTCTTTGTAGTAGATATCTCCTTGATCATTTGAGCAGCTTTGCTTTATATGTTGAATTAGGATTATTATTATTTTCCGAATGACAATCCTTCTATTATATATTTTATTGGTTCCTTTTATGTCTTTGATTGAATGAAATAGACAAAATCCTTGTGCGTAAAATCGACTATAATCCTTCAATCGACCTTGTTTGATAATGCCCGTCCGTTCGGAAGTACAGGATTGTGCAAACAATAAAACGTGTGATATGCACGAACAGTCAACCCAAATTATGGTGCTGACCCTTGACCACACCTGGTCATGGTCATAAACTGTCAATCCCCTGTATTATCATTTTTCTATGCGTTGCCAAGATTTTGTTTGAAATTTAGGGCTTCAGTTGAAATCGTAACTGATTTGACCATTTATAAAGGATAAGTGTCCACCGTGTCTTGTATATTGATCTTCAAGACTTGGGGTTTTCACTTATAAATATATCTTCTTCCATTCTTGAGTTTGATCGTGCAGAAGAAATTTGAATCAAAATCATACCTTACAACAATATGTCTGATGGTAGCTCGTCTCCTCAAAGCGTATCTCCGTCAAGGCGAGGAACTGAAACACCCAACTTGATACAGAGTATTATTCTTTTGTTTTCTTTTGTGTAATCAATGGCTGATTGAAAAGAAAATATTTATTGCAGATGAATCAGGGTTACCAATTTTCCTCTTCTTCTCCGTATAACTTGAGACCCAAACGAACTGTTAAGATCCCTGCTCGTTTCAAACCTTCCGCATCGAATGCTTGGAACATCTGTGAGTTTTAGTAGAGATTTTTTTTTGAATTAATGTTTATCCAAATCTTTATTGAACTTGAGTGTTTCATTATTGCAGGTTGATGTTCACGTTGTTGAAGCTAGGAAGAAAAAAAATGGAGAGTCTGCAGTAGCTGATTATGATGATCATGCTGGCGATAAATCAATCAACCTTGTAGATGCTGATCTTGGGGTTCCTGTTCGTGAGTACCCAAAAACTAGACTTCCATTTGACATCCCTATGGAAAATTATTTCCAAGATAATCAACTCGTCGGTGGCTTCGTCGTGCCCAAATGATATGCGTCTCTTTACACCGGGATTTGGAGAAAGTATGGGAATATTTCCACTACTGAAGTGTGGAAGAATTTTTTTCCAACCCTTTTGACCACAGTTGCTGGACTGTTGCCTATTATTGATGAGATGAACAAAAAAAATCCGAGAGACGTGATGAACAGAGAACTTCATCAATGAGACGATATGATATCGAACTATGAGGCTTTGAAGTTCAACATGGGCTGGCTTCGTAGTCGTATCGAGGTTATCAAGATTGATAGAGTTTCCATTATTTCTAACATGATGTTAGAGCATTGCTCGGTTGAACCCACCAAGCGTTGGTATGTCAAGTTTGGTTGTCATATTTTAGTGAACCAAAACTTATTTAAAGAGTCGCTTGATTATTTACTAGAGTCAACTTCGTATAGGTTTACTAGAAAGTTATTAGGAAATAAGACTTACAAGTATTACGTGAAGACTTGAAGAATGTGAAGAAGTAAGGAACTACAACGACGACATCATCCTTCATCTTGAGGTTAGTAATATTTGACTTGAACTGTTTCATTCCTAACGTATCTTTCAAGTCGTGCATATTGAAAACACAACTGCGAAGCTTTGAATGATTATACTCTAGTTAGACATAGTATTAAGGAATTACAATATGAAGTATAACGTCTATCTTTTGAACTTCGTATATAAGACATCGACATAATCGTATGAATACTATTGTGATTATGTATGGGTATGGTGAAGATTTCGTCCTAGGAAACAATGTTTTACATTCGTTTAAAGGCAGTACAATTCATTAACTTGTTTTATGAATCGAAAGGGAAATCGCTAGGCTTATTGGTATTGTTATTCATTGCAAATCTTTGGATTACCAATATGTGTGTTTAGTATAACCGCTTATAACTTGTTTATGTATCTTGGTAAAACTATTCACAAGGCCTGACTTTTGTATTGGTATGACTTTTATTAGTGAAACCGATCTTAAGTAATCACCTGAGATGGTATGATCTGTTTCTTGTAATTGGTATGACCAACTCTAGACATTGGGGAACCGATCCTAGTAAGAGGTGCAACCGATCACAAGTAAAGGGGAATCGATCCTCGCAAGAGGTACAACAAGTCTTAGATATTGGTAACCGATCCTATGACTTGTGCAACCGAATACAAGTTAGATACCATAAATATGGGTAACCGATCCTAGAACCTAGTCAACCAAATTTTGGAAAGCTAGCGTGACTGATCCTAGTACCCACATGGAGGTAGAACCGAAACTTTTTTGTGGTAGTACCGTGAAACCCATGATTAGTGATTTGATAGGATAATCAATCACATAGTTCTTGGAAGTCAGATGAACCAATTCTAAACTTGTTATGAAGTGTGGCAAATCGGTTCCAAGATTGTAAATATGAAAAAGGATTTACAAAGTAAAGATGTCGACATACTTTGAACATGTGCAGTAACGCTTATCTTTTATTGTTCAAAGATATTCCTTAATAACTAAAGGAGAATCCCGGATCGAAATAAATTGAGAATATTTTAATTAAGGTTTTTAGTTTTATATGCTTTTAATTTCCAGCAATTAAAATGCATATCTTTAGAAAATAAAAATTGGTAATGTGCATTTACTAATTGGAGATTTTCTACTGAGATTTCGGTCAATAATTGGAACAAAGCATTTCCAGGAATTATGGAAAGCGAATTTGGAAATATATTGCATATCTTGAGAATATTTTCGGTTTTGGAATTTCCTTGGTGTCCAAACTTCCTTGGTTTATAAATATTGAAGTTTGCATTTCGAGCAAACTAATCCTCATAGCCAGCAAAACTACCTTGTTGTGTTGTTACTGGTGGAGCCGTCTATTCGGAGAGGAAAGTACCCTAATTAGCCGAAATCTCTTACGACCACTCGTTTTAAAGACTTCTTTGGGATTGGGAAGCTCTACGAGTACCGTTGGTGGGAAACTAGATAATTGCAGTTTATTATTAGTTTTCGATTGATTTGATTGACTAATGGTTGTTGAAATTTGATTGCACCTAGTTTGTTTATGCTTGAGAATCTTCTCTTCTGATATAAGATTCACTCAAACTAGATCGAAGTTTTGACGGGGATCTTTAAATTGTTTGTAGATTTAAAGACGTCTTGTGATAATCCATTGTTAACAGACTCCGTTCTGTGTGTGATTTATCACAAGAGATTCAAGTTGATTCTATGCAGGTGTTTATTGGAGATCTAAGAAGATTTGAAGACGAAGAAGATTTCTTATTTGAGTTCATAATCTTTGGTGTGCACAAAACTTGATCGGCTGGGGATCCAACTATAATCGGTTTATCTTAGTGATAATATTGATTAATTATTTGAGTAGATCGGCATCAATACGTTTCTTTGTGATTCAAAGTATTGATTGCATAGTCTTAACAATTACTTTGGTAGTTGTTGAAAAGATAGATCTAAGGACCTGATAAAGGAGTTTATTGGGATAAACGGAAGAGACTTTTGTCAAACTCATATCACTTGTTTGAATAAAGTTGTTACCGAACAGATTTGTTGTTCCTTTATTGTTTGGAAAACGAACCAAAGGAATTGTTCCAAGTGTGTGACTTATTGCAAGTTGGAGGCGCAGGGATACAAACGGAACTAGGTGAACTATAGGTTTAGTTGCTTGGTCTCAACTATACGAAGTTGGTTTAGATTTTGTATAGCGGCTTAATCCTGAGAGTATTCAATTCTGGACAAGGTCCCGGGGTTTTTCTGCATTTGCGGTTTCCTCATTAACAAAATCTTGTTGTGTCTTTTACTTTTCTATTTCCGCAATTATAATTGTTTTTATTATAATTAGAAGTAAAATACAGAAACTTTAATTCCTATTTACTTGATAGCAATCCTATTGTGTTTGGTTAAGTCTGAACCTATTATCAAGTAAACATACTTCGTTGTTGTATTGTCTCGATCTTGTATCCATAGTCAATCACACAAGTTATATTGTTGTCGTATTATCTCGATCTAGTATCCATAGACGATCACACGAAGAGTGAACCGATTAGTTGTATTGTCTCGACTCTGTCCATAGACAATCACTTTCGGAGAAAAGACTTATAGGTGGAAAAGTTTTAGATTGAGGTATATTTGGGTACCCTCGTCCTTTCAATTGGTATCAGAGCAGGCAAACACGAAAAGATCTAACAATCTGTGTTGGTGCGATCCAACCTATAGGAAATTGAATCTATGTCTGATTCAGTTAACGTTATGCAAGAGTACGAATACTCAAAAGTTGAAGATGTTTCCACTTCGTTAACTCATGATCTAGGAGTTGCGAAAACATATGTGTCGTTCTCTGATGGAAAAGAAGATGCTGATAAAGAGTACTCCTAAAGCCTATAAAATATATGTATACAAAAGTGCTAATATTAAAGAAAGAGTCAAATCTTCTTAAGAATGAGATATGAGATAAAGACATTCAACTGAATATTCTAGCCAAAGAGAATATGGATCTCACTGTCAAATTAGAAGCTCTTGGTAAATCTCTGACTCAAGATAAAGAGACACGTCATATGACTCTGACTAATGATGTTGTTGTGATTTCTTCTGATATTGAGGAAACTAAAAGTCCTTGCTCGACTTTTACAGACTGTGATAAAACCGGTTTAGTTACATCTGAAACAGATCAAGATGAGGGTAGTTTTCCTAACTACATCAAGTCAGAAGAGGATGAGAAACTATCTTCTACATCTACTGATGATCAGACGAAATCTTGTCCAAAGGAAACTTTGAACCAATTCCGTGAACATGATATTAAGGAATACAACTTTCAGTCACTTGACATGAAGCTTATACTTCTTCAAAATATGATAATAAAGATATTGAAAGAAGTTTCTTGTCTTAAAAAACTGAAAGACCATTCCTCAGTAGAAAGACAAAATATACCATTACCCGATAAGATCAACTCAAAAGAATCAGAAGAAAGAGTTGATAA
Source organism: Papaver armeniacum (assembly GCA_023531295.1). Lineage (NCBI taxonomy): Eukaryota > Viridiplantae > Streptophyta > Magnoliopsida > Ranunculales > Papaveraceae > Papaver > Papaver armeniacum. Next base: position 320,464 of record JAJJWW010003607.1, read on the forward strand.
TCACTTCTAGAAAAAGGTTCATCCTCACCCATATCGAAACAATTCTTATTTTGATGAAGAACGATTCCAGAATAAAGGGAAAGAGAGAATCTCTGCCAAAGGAAACAATCAGGAATTTCCCATAATTGCTTCAGATAATCATGCTGATGTGCATCATAAGGAAATCCTTAGAATGAGAAAATCTTATGAAAATCTCATTGATAGAATTAAGAGAGATTTATCTATCTCTAAAAATTCTCACATCAATACATCTTCTCCACATGATCATATCTCTAGAGTTAGAAAAGATCATTATTCTGGGAGAAAATGTTTTGGGCAGAAATTCCCAAGGAGAAACATGAATTATGTTTCTAATACTCACCGTAAGCTAGAAAAAGCTTACTCTAATACAACTAAGTTATATCGAAATTGTGCACTCTCATCCTCTTTCGTGCTCTTAATTATGGATGAGAAAAGCACAATAAAATGAGAGCACATTATTTTTGTGTTTGTTTATCAGAAAAATTTGTGACATTTTATGGATGACTGCGAATCCATGTTTGTCTAAAAATTGTTCATATTTATCATGATCTTCCAAAAATAGGTTTTATTTAGAATTTTCGAATTTTAATAAACCTTCCAGCATGAGAAGTTCGGACAATGGAAATAGAATATATTTTGTTAATTAATTTAAATTAAAATTCTAAAAAGAATTACAACTCAAGAGGATTATCATCCGGTAAGAAACTAGTTGGAAGCCTAACAACAAGCTGAGCTCCAACACCTTTTTGGATAGCTACACCCAATCTATGAAAAAGAAATTCTCCAACTCGAACATTAGCATCATGGCTAGCAATAGAATTGCGTAAGCGCTTCAAGAAGTCTATGGTTTCATCCCCCAGCTCCCATAAGGTGGTAAAGGCAAGCGTCCCAAAACCATAACCTTGAGACGTACACTTCTCCAAGTATTTAGTATTTTTACGAGTAACAGCATTCCTGATGGCCATACCTGAGACAAAGGAACGAACCCAACCCCCAGTGAAAGGCGAAACACCCGTCACATCCAAACACACATCACGACCATTGTCCCAATTATATACAAATATATCAGCAGGTCGTAGAGCAGTGCCATTATTCGCAAGAAAACCCAAGTCAACTTCCTTCCTAGCAGGCACACCCGCTCGGAAACACATTTCAGCAATAGTGTCGCGCACCAAATCATGTCTAAACTTAAGCCCAACTTCATTCGCACAGTGCAAGGCATGATCACCGAAGACATCCATATCTCTTTTACAAAAGGGACAAGCACCATCAGCCTCAAACAAGGGGATCCGTAACCTGTACCGGAGAACTCCACTAAATTGCCTAGCTCCAATAACTTGATTGAGCCCCAAACTTGTAATCGCCAGTAGGAAATCCCATGCGTGTTTTGTTTGGTTGCATTGCCAAAGCACGGAACCACGTTCAGACATAACATAGTTGGTGGGTATGTTCTTCTTCATATCATCAAAGTAAATAGTTGCCAAGGAGTTCATAGAATGAGTGGCAAAATTACCAATGCAAATAGGAGAAACATTTCCACACAGAGAATTAAAGGATTCCAATGCTCGCTGAAAAGAAAGGTTACTGCCATCGGCGCCTGAGCGTCTGAGAATAGTGTATTGCAAGTCTAGATTCTGTAAACACGAAGCGAGAAAACAATAATTCTTAGTGTCCTGTTGTTGATGGTGGATTTTAGTTCGGGCTAAAATTATAAAATCAGCATTTAATGCGTCATTACCCTGCAAAAGGAAAAGCCGTTTAAGAAGTGACGAGTGCAGAAAACCTCTTCGCTTTATTTGAAGCAATTCAATATAATTCATGAAATTCACTCAGAATGGTGCGTGCAACAGCAATCCCAAATATTCTGTGAGTTCTATCAGCATTATTCACTAATGCATGACTTGCCTAGTGTTTTCCTATGCTATGTTCCCAGCGAACTCTCAATATTGGCATAACATGACGATTAAATATTCGCTCGCAACGGAGTAGCCTGAATCTCCCGAAGTGTCAGTATTGAGACCTGCATAAAAACACTCACATAGGCTACACCACCCTCTGACAAAGACATTAGCGCGTTCGCACACCTTTTAATTAAAAGTTAGCGCGATCGAACGCATTTAAATTCCTTAAGGAAAATCTGGACTGTTCACATCAGTCTCAAAAAATAATCACGGCCACACAACTTGGCCGCATGATTTAACAAGCATAGCTTACTCATAGCAGGACTAGGCAATCACCGTAGCAACCACCGGTGGGCCCACCAGTCCTCTAGTTGATCGACTCCCATGTTGATCATTCGCGAGCACTTCAAACGCCGACCCAAACATGTGCGATTGCGCTGCGTAAAAACCAAGCTCAAACGAGCTAAGACCGTACAAAACGGTCTCAAAAGCTATCATATCCGTCCAACTTCGCCAGGCTAGTTGTACGTCTTAGATATTCCTGCAAACGATTAAAGAAGTGTCAGCATGATCGTTGGCGGCCCCACTTTCCCCTTGAACAAACGACTTGCCAGCGGCAAGCCTATAGAGCGCTAAATCGATCGCCCAAACTCGAGTAAACGCATCATGAACAAAGCTCTATTTTGGGTCGCGGAGATACATAGCTCTCGTAGATCTATCATGACCGTCCGACTTTGCAGGCCTAGTCGGACGGCTTGGATCGCATCTCGAACAACCAAAGAAGCGCCAACGTGTTCACTGTTGGCCCAACTTCTTCTTTGGGCGATTGACTTCTCCATGGTAAAACCGGAACATACCAAATCGGTTGCCCAAAGTAGCTTGAACGCGCTACTTTGAAAAAACCTAAATTACATTTGTCGTAACACATTACTGCCACAAATCGATCTCAACCACTCATCTTCTCCAGCTGATTTGAGTGGCTTAGATTTAATCTTAAGCGGCCCCGAAGATGTCAACGTGATCACTGCGGACCCACCTTTACACGTGATTGGCCGGCCTACGCAAACTAGGGCTCAATGCCTCGGAACGCACGCCCAAAGAAGGGTGGGCCACACGGATCCCTAAACCCTAAAGTTACGTCAACGGCAGTATGAAACTGCGCAGAATGATCACGACCATCCAACTTCGCCAGCCTAGTTGGATGGTATAGATTTATTTTTAGAAAACAAGCAAATCAACATTGTGAAGACCGACCATCCTTCTTCCACATGAGATGATCTCCCAAGTGATGACTTGACCGTAGGGTCCTCAAACGATCACCCAAAGGTGGTCGATCATGCCTCCTTTTAAGACGCCAATCCGCGAATTATGCAATCGAGCTCTAAAACAATGATGCTTCATACACATCGATTAGTTTGAGTCGCTTAAATGCGATGCTTCACATGCATCGAATACATACAATATTTTATTGGCCTCATAAACAACTTAGTTGTTTCACCTAATAGCACCATGTTATTTTCCATGACAGGTCCCACGACTTGACCCACTTATTCGACATCAAACATGTCACAAACTGGGGATGCTTATCAGGGTATTGGTCCGACGGTTTACTAGCAGTGCGGCGTGCAACGAGTCCATTACGAGAACGTGTCAGGAAAGGTGGACGGTTAATGGTAATGAGGGAAGTGGGCAAAGGCGTGATTGCGTGACAATCACCTACACGACCCCACTACTCCATTGTAGGATCGGAATATCGCGACATCAATACCTTGCGAATTAAATTTTAAAAATAAATTCATTTCTTAATTCCATTAACCCTAAAATTAAAAACTAACCAACTCTTAATCTTCTCTTCTTCTTCTTCTTCATCTTCATCTTCCATCAACCAAAGTCATATAAAATCTTCAACTTTGATTTTCCAAAAAATTGCTGACTTAACAACGGAAAGTAAGACTATAAATGATGTTTAAAACTCAAACCCATCATCACACAATGATTTGATTATATGCTAGAATCAAAATTACGATTTCAGAGCCACGGCAGCTGTAATTAATGATATCTTGCCGACTTTTCATACGTACCTATGGCGCTGATCAGAATTTTTCAATGAAATTAGTATTTTGAATACTTCGCCGCCAACACAAATAAGGTTATTTACCTTCTACGCCAAAAAACAAATTGAAGGGTATTTTTCAATACCTCGCGGCCAATAAATTTTATGCCATCTCCGTATGTCAAAAACAAAAGCTCTGGCAAGGTCGATGATGAAGATCTATGCTGCCACTTTTGGCCTAAGCGAGGTCGACGATGAAGACCTTGTCGCACATTTTGGCCTAAGGAAGGACGACGAAGATTCATTACTTACTAACAAGATGATCTTCATTAGTCGACTGGCCGACTTTTCATATTTTCGTGACCGAAAGTGTTGATTTATCTTTGATTTTGAGTATGATTTCATATAACGAATTCAC
>JAJJWW010003608.1:0-24889 GCA_023531295.1 Papaver armeniacum
TTAAAACAGCCTGTTGATGGTGGATTTTCGTTTAAGGTTAAATTTGTAAAAAACCGTAAAATCATGCTACGACATCTTGTAAAGATAAAGCCGTCTTTATAAGTGACGGACATCTCCTCACTTAATTCAACGCAAGAACGGAAAGCATGTAAGCAACAATCCCATTCTACTGCGGAATACATGAAATTCCTCCAAAGCTGGAGCATGCAGCAACAATCCCATTCTCGGCTGAATACATGAAATTCCTCCGTGCCTCGGGAGCACGTAGGCAACAATCCTATTCCCGTGAATACATGGAAATTCCTCCGTGCTGGAGCATGTAGCAACAATCCTTCCCCGTGAATTTCATATCGACCTTGTATTTCCTGACTCATTATCGGTGTGGCATGGACCGAGTGTTACTCTTACAGTAACACGAACCTCCAAGCACTATAATGAATCATTATCGGTGTGGCATGACGATCGAGTGCTACTCTTCTGAGAGTAACACGAACCTCCAAACACTATAATGAAACCATGTACGAAATATTCGCGTCAGCCGATTCTCGGTGTGTATACTAGCCCTAGAGCCTACGGTGTGTTATACTAGCCCGATTGAGCCCCTCTCGGTGTGTTATACTAGCGAGCGGCTTAGGACTTGGATCGTATCGATCTCGGATATGATACGATCGCGGTCATCCAACTCCACAAGCATGATTAGATGACCAATGATCAATTCCATCACCCTAAGCATGGTATGGAATACCCACGGCCTTAGCTTGCGAGATATGATTCGATCGCGGTCATCCCAACTCCACAAGCATGATTGATGACCACGAGATCAATTCCATCACCCCCAAGCGGTATGGAATACACACAACCGACCCATGGTGGAGCCACTGATTTGGCCTTCGCTTTCCAAGAAACCGTCCATACCAAGCATTATGGACGGAAACTCCTAAATTAGGTTTGCGGCATATTACATGTGCCGCAAAACAGTCTCAACCGTCCATCTTCGCAGCATAGATGGAGGGTGTAGATGTAGACTCAAAGGGCCGGAGCATGTCGACACGATCACCGTGTGACCGCCTACACACTTGGATTAATCCCACAAAACCAACCATGGTTGGTTACAACAAATTCGTCCGCCCAAAAGAGATTGGTCGCGCTGGCTTTGAAAGCCAAAATTAGGTTTTCAAGTCATCACGCGCGTCCATCTTCTCCGCACGAATGGAGGGTCACGATTGATTAACCAAGGACGGTCATACCAAAGATGACCACCGTGGGCCCATCTACCTCCTCTCTGGCGGTCGGCCAAGGCATACCATGCGGCTAATCCAAAACGCCCGACCAAACTCACGCGGTTACATCTCCCAAATCCTAACCGATCTCGACCGCTCAACTTCACCGGATGATTTGAGTGGCTTAGATCACGTTTCATGGGATAATCGGGTATAGGTGTGAACACTTTAGCCACCACCTACACGCTGGTATGATCGACCAAGACCGACCAAGATGGGTCGTCTTGGAACGCACGCCCAAACTTGGGATGTCATGCGGTTTCCAACTCCTTTGCGGCAAGGATTACGCAAGAAACCGATCTCAACCACTCCTCTTTGACTGGCCAAATTGAGTGGCTAGATTGCATCTTCATGAGACGGTGAGACATGGACGTGTACACCATCATGCCGTCAACACGCATGTATGGTCGGTCCCACAAAATCCTTCCCATGCTTGGTTTTCGACTAAGTCAAGAGTGATGCTTGCGCACCTCTTTAAAACCCTCGATTTCATCAATCTGGGCTTGAATGAGTGTCTCAAACATCATCTCATCCGTCTCGACTTCTGACTTGGTTATACAACCCACAGTCGAGTTATTTGGTTAGTGAGAGTCATTACCCATCACTTTACCACACCGTAATGCAAAGACCAGATAAAATACACACGATACTCCACAAGTATCGACTTCTCAATAACGCAGCTTATTCAATTCAAAGATTACATGCTATCTTCTCGTGATCCACGATCCACATTCCGTACATCAATCATGTCACAAACTGGGGGATACATTTGGAGGTATTGGTGCAGCGGTTTACAAAGGTATAAGCGTAACGCGCCATCACAAGAACGTGTTAGGAAGTCATGGACGGTTAGAGATGAAACAGGAAAAGTGGGCAAGACCGGTCGTGTGTTACCGACACACAACTCCACTACTCCATCATTCCACTACCTCCACTTCCCACGAGAAACGTGAATGAGGCTCAATGACTTGTATAAATGGGTTCTCCGCCCTATTTTCCAACAACAAGGAATAACGGAGAACAACACAAGTTGATTTAAGCGGAACCAAGTGTTAATACAAACCGTATTCAAACACTCCGAGCCTCGCTTTTGCATCAACCGTAAGCTTGCTCACCTTCACAAGTCATAAGCAAGCCAACACCTTCACAATCTCAACACCTTCTTCGCTTCCCTCCCTAAGATCAACCCCATCTCCTTCATTTTGTGACCGAAACAAGTCCTGGGAAGCCATTTCTTGGTTTAGGCCGACTCTGCAATGATTGATTTCGACCCACAAGCACTCACTGGGCGCAAAGTGCATTTGTTGAAGGTTTAGATTCATTCCTTCATCCACACCCCAAATTACCAAATTCGCAGAGTAGTTTTCACCCATCAACAATCGCGACCACACAGTGGGGAGGTTGATCTATCGATTTGCACAAAATTGAATTCTCAATTCTTCGGTTTTCAGCTCATGATGCATCCTCACAGGAAACCACAGCGGTTCAGATACCATGGAAGTGTAGATAGAATCGGAGGATGTCTTGGCAAATCAAGTTTGGTATCACCAGAAGAGTGTGAGCAGACATTTCGCCTTTTGAATGACATACAAAGACAATTACAAGAAGGATCACAGCATCTACTCAAGCTAAAGTGCAAGAAATCTCGGGAATCCTTAGTCGAGTCACACTTTTTGGGTGGAGAGGCAAAAAGAGCGTTTAACCGCAGTGACCAGAAAGATGAACAACATGGTCCATCTAACAATGAAGAACCGAGGCAACTCCACGAGGAGAGGACTTGTCCGAGTACTACAACGCTACCTGGATAAAGAAATGGAGCCCGTAGCCATTGATCCCGCCGGAAGATTTACATCTCAAGACCCTTGTCGGCCATGAAGAAACGCTTGAGGAAGGAGAGATCAATCCAAGTAACACGTGAGTACGAGAGGATGGGAACGTTCAATTCGATCACTCGGCAACAGTGATATTACAACACCTCATCAGAGCCGAGCAAATGCAAGTCCCGCATCTCATCAAGTGTAACACCTCCGGTAGTCACTGCAGCAACAACTTCCACTCCTTCATCAGACGAGGAACCTGAGGGGGCGAGAGGAGGACCATCTCCCATTATTGCGAGACTTGATGGAAAGGTGAAGTTCTTGTCAAGACTCAAACGGATATGGCCGCAACTCCTGAAAGAGGTACTCACTTTTCTTAAGACATTAATCGATCGATTTCCACATGACCCGCAACAGCCGGAGCCAACAAAGAATGAATTCAACGCACCGAGAAGGTATTTCAATGGCACGGACCTACATGGACCCGATCAAAGAAGCGACACGATATGAGCGGTCCCCGTCATGGAGGCTCCTACACTCGGGACCTGTCCTCACAACGACCTTCCTCAAGTCAATAGTTTCACTATGAACCGAGGCCTGGGTGGATCGGGAAGCGGTTTCTAAAGGGAAAGTTTATGCAAACTTTCACATCTCTCGAAGAATCAGCAGGCTCGGGGAGACGTTTTTGTCGCTATCAAGCAAGAAGGTCACAACCGCGACCTACGTGTCACCGCACGCATCAAGGGTTAGAGTTCAAGACGACCCTTATCTACACTGTGGATCGCCTTCATTACTCTCAAGATTCTCGGGACATCCAAGGCTCTCCAGTGCAAGGCCGCATGGAAGCCTACCACAATGACGGACTTCGAGGGAAACCAAACCAAAGACATACGGGAGAAGCTCCGTGGAAAGAATCGACAAGTTCGTTGCATCCCACTCCCCCATGTGGGCGTCAATTCAGAAGAAGACCGCCTTGCATCATTGAGGGCTAGTACCCACGATGCATCTTTGCCGACGAAGCATTCTTCTCCATACCGTGAAGCCACAACCCACGTTCACACGAGGAGGAAACGAACTTTATGGCGAGTCGTGACACCAAAGGAAAATCGGTGATACCCAAGACTTGCCATTATCAGCAGAGATACCGTACGGTCTCTCCACCTAATGGAATGCTACAACAAAGAACGAACCACAAGAGCAAGTGCTAGATGCTCCACAACAAACTGTAAGATGGCACCAACTCTACAACCGATGAAATTGAAATCGTTGAGGAATCTCCTAGGCCATCTCCATTCCCAACTTGTGTATTTGATAAACGCACGAAGCTCGTGCAACTTCTCAAAGAGTACCAGACATATTTGCTTGGAGATATGAAGAAATGCCTGGGATGAAAATTGGTCACCCATCATATACATGTCATACCCGTATCCAAGCTCTGCTAAACGGTTGTAGTTCATACATGAGGAAAATGGATAGATCAAAGTCGCCGCATAGACTTCAGAGACTTGAACAAAAAGCCGCCCAAGAACGATCCTCACCCGCCTAACATCGACATGTTAATAGATACAACCAGCGGACACGGCATGTTCTCTCCATGGATGGATGTAGCAGATAAGGATGTACAAGCATGATGCAAGTAAGATATCTTTTCGAACTCCTCTCGGAAATTTTTATTATACCATGCCGCCATTTGGTTTAAAGAGTGCCGGTTCAACGAGCATGACGGTAATCTTCCATGAGCCGATACCTCAAGGGAGCAGCCTCAAGAAGATAACGATGTCCAACCGCCATATCGAGAGAGAGATCCGGCAGTTACTCTATGCATGCTGGTCGAACAAGATCCGGTGAGTCACTTTATCGACAATGGTACATGTCTATCACGCTATATGGAGAATCCGCGCTTTTGGTCATCCTCCGGAGCTTTTTGAACGCCATCTACAACAACATATGCCTTGATGAAAGAACCAGGCCGCCTAAGAGCCTCATAATTTTTGTAGGGGCATATCTCACCAACAGGCGATACAACATTCACTTCTCGTAAAGGTTCCTTGAAGGCAAGAGGAAAACCACCAAGATACAACATCATGCGCGTCCATCAACTCCAACTCCAAGACCACGTGCACTTAATCCCACAATGATGAAACAACGTCCAAGGTATTCCATACTGGCTCGACAACAACCATCATGACAAACCATGTAAACCACGCTTGGGGACCGAGGCTCGCATGAAGTTCCTTCACCGTCAGTCAAGGACTTCTTCAACATGAGAAAGATGGTCAGCCAAGAATCATGGATTCGCAAGGGTAATCGAATCAAGAGGAAGCCACTAACGCTCCCCTCCAGCCAGGCCGCTCAATGGGTCTATTCAAGAGCCGCAACGCTCTCTCCGAGACCCACGTTCGCGCTAATCCTTCTTCAACACTCTCTCCAGACCCACCTCAACCGGTCGATCGTAAACCACTTTAACATCCTCTCAGACGTTTCAACACTCAAGTCGCATCAATAACTGCGCTCCTATCAAGTTATCTTTGATGTACTCATTGCTCAACATACGTCTCATCCATCCTTCATAAGGTCCCCGTGAGCATGAAAACCTAAAAGTCGATAGGAGAAGAGTTATCTTGTGGAAAGATATTTTCCTATAGTTGAAAAGGCGCGGTGAACAACTCATCATCAATGTTCTAAGATATCCTTGAAGCTGCCAACACTTCCCGACTTGGTACCAAAGATTATCTCCTAAGACATCTCAACGGGATTCTTTTCTTCCACAATGAAATAAAAGGCAAGGAGTTAGAACTTGTATGAAAGCACATGAGATGTAGTCACGCACGGCAAGACACAACTCACATCTGAGCACACAATGGCCTCAAGTCCGTACAAAACACCATTCAAGTCAGCATAAATTTTAGACAAATTTCAAGTCCGGGTGTTGATTTCAAGTCCATTTCAACAAGTTTCAAGACCGGCACAAGTTTCAAGACTGTCAGGCGATATGTGGGTGAGACCCACTTTAACCGAAGGTACCACTACAAGCCCACGTTCGATCAAGGTGCCTGTGAACCCCACGAACGAAGCGGCGCAATGGGGCCGATTAGGCACATCCCCACGATCGAGTGAAGCAGCGCAATAGCCCTCGACCGAACCGGGCATATCAAGGTCGATCAAGCAGGCAAGACCAACATCATACTAGGGAAACGCTCTCCTATATGCCTTTGAACGTGACATACCCAAGGACAGTGGATGACCCGTCCCTCATGGTAACATCTAACTTTGCTCTTACAAGTTTTATCTTTAACCGTCAATATCTCATGCCTACCACACAATAGTGTAACCATTATGTGCTAGCGGTGGGACTTAATGTTGATGGTGGATTTTCGTTAAAGGTTATATTTGTAAAAACCAGAGAAAATCATGCGCCGACATCTTGTAAAAGATAAAGCCATCTATAAGTGTTTGATACTCCTCACTTGATTCACCAAGAACGGAACTTGTAGCAAACAAATCCCATTCTCGCGGAATTTCATATCACCCTTGTATTTCGTACTCATTATCAGGTGGCATGACGATCGAAAGTGTTACTCTACTGCAGTAACACCTAACCTCCAAGCACTATAATGAATCATTATCAAATGTGGCATGACGATCGAGTGCTACTCTTACAGAAGAGTAACACGAACCTCCAAACACTATAATGAAACCATGTACGAAATACCCGTGACAGCCGATTCTCTGTGTTATACCAGCCCGAGCCCTCTCGGTGTTGTACTAGCCCGATTGAGCCCTCCGGTGTGTTATACTAGCCCCGATTGAGCATCCGGACTTGACAGTATCGGTCTCCGGATATGATCTCGATCGCAGTCATCCAACTCCACAAGCATGATTGGATGACCACGGATCAATTCCATCACCCTAAGCATGGTATGGAATACCCACGCCCTTAGCTTGCTGTGATATGATCGATCGCGGTCATCCAACTCCACAAGCATGATTGGATGACCACAGATCAATTCCATCACCCCAAGGTGTATGGAATACACACAACCGACTCCCGCATGGTCGACCATTGGCCTCGCTTTCAAGAAACCGTCCATACTAAGCATTATGGACGGAAACTTAAATTAGGGTTTGCGGCATATTACATGTGCCGCAAAACGGTCTCAACCGTCCATCTTCGCAGGCATAGATGGAGGGTGTAGATGTAGACTCAAAGGGCCCGAGCATGTCGACACGATCACCGTGTGACCGCCTACACACTTGACCAATTGGTCAAAACCAACCATGGTTGGTTACAACAAATTGGTCCCGCCCCAAAAGAGCTTTGGTCGCGCGGCTTTGAAAGCCAAAATTAGGGTTTCAAGTCATCACGCGCGTCCATCTTCTCCCACGAATGGAGGGTCACAGATTGATTAACCAAGGGCGGCCATACCAAAGATGACCACCGTGGGCCCATCTACCTCCTTCATGGTCGCCAAGGCATACCATGCCCGGCTAATCCAAAACGCCCGACCAAACTCACGCGGTTACATCTCCCAAATCCTAAATCGATCTCGACCGCTTCAACTTCATAGGATGATTTGAGTGGCTTAGATCACGTTTTCATGGGATAATCGTATAGGTGTGAACACTAGCCTACCACCTACACGGCTGGTATGATCGACCAAGACCGACCAAGATGGGTCGCCTTGGAACGCACGCCCAAACTTGGGATGTCATGCGGTTTCAACTCCTTTGCGGCAAGGGATTTCTGGCCAAGAACCGATCTCAACCACTCCTCTTTGACGGCCAAATTGAGTGGCCCTGATTGCATCTTCATGAGACGGTGAGACATGGACGTGTACACCATCATGCCACAACACGCATGTATGGCCTGGCCCTCTACAAAATCCTTCCCATGCTTGGTTTCGATTAAGTCAAGAGTGATGCTTGCGCACCTCTTTAAAAACCCCGATTTCATCAACGGTCGCAGATGAGTGTCTCAAACATCATCTCATCCGTCCGACTTCACCAGCTTTGCTATACAACCCTCGGTCGAGTTATTTGTTAGCGAGGAGTCATTACCCATCACTTTACTCACACCGTAATGCGATGCGTGATAAAATACACACGATACTCCACAAGTATCGACTTTCTCGAATAACGCAGATTATTCAATTCAGCATTACATGCTATCTTCGTGGATCCATGATCCACATTCCGGTACATCAATCATGTCACAAACTGGGGATACATACCGGGTATTGGTCCGGGCGGTTTTACTGCGGCGGCAGGCAACGCGCCATCACAAGAACGTGTTAGGAAGTCATGGACGGCTAGAGATGAACAGAAAAGTGGGCAAGACGGCCGTGTGTTACCGACACACAACTCCACTACTCCATCATTCCACTACCTCCACTTCCCACGAAACGTGAATGAGGCTCAATGACTTGTATAAATGGGTTCTCCGCCCTATTTTCCAACAACAAGGAATAAATCTGAGAACAAACACAAGTTCGAGGATTTAAAACCAAGTGTTAATACAAACCGTATTCAAACACTTTCAGCCCGCCAGATCAACCGTAAGCTTGCTCATCTTCCGTTACAAGTCATAAGCAAGCCAACACCTTCACAATCTCAACACCTTCTTCGCTTCCTCCCTAAGATCAACCCCATCTCCTTCATTTTGTGACCGAAATAAGTCCGAAACGCCATTTCTTGGTTTAGGTAGGACTTGCACATTTGATCTCTCGAATCTACAAGCACTCACCGCGCAAAGGCATTTGTTGAAGGTTTAGATTCATTCCTCATCCACACCCCAAATTACCAAATTCCCAGAGTAGTTTTCACCCATCAACACAAATCAAGCGCAAGAAGATGATAATTCTTTAATGAATTTCCCTTGGATAAGTATATGGAAAATTCAACAATTCCAAGAATTAAACTTTTTGTGTGGATGCTTAGCCGGAAAAGCTTTACCTACATCTTCGAGACTAGGGGCACATAACCCGGGAAATTGACTCAAATAAGCTAACTATGCAATTCTCAAGTTCGGTGAAACCGAGAATCACCTATTTGGATCTTGCCCTTTCGCAGCTATTTGGTTCGTATATTTTCGCTAAGAAATATAACTCCTTCAGTATCACGGATCCGATTACATCATGGTTTAAATGGTGGCTTTCAAACCTTGATGGTTTGGTAGGATCTAGACCATTTTATGGTTCATATGGAAATACGGATGCTCGGTGGTTTTGAAAAGATAACCCTAAACCGACGAACTAATTGATCGATCAATGATTTTTGCAATCCATCCCAAAAAGAATAAAACAAAGTGGTGGATAACAATCGATTAATGATGATCAATACCAAAATGGTCGATATAAACACAGATCGGATAATATTTATTGATGCTTCTTTCAAGGAAGAATACCTTTCAATGGGATACACTCACATCGTTTATTAGGTAGATCACCAGACATTTATGCACATTTCAAAGGGTTCGAAGACGGCTACTTCGCTCTTCATGAAGTTTAAATCTTTACAAAATGATTGTAAAGTCTTGGGAGACAGCATCAACAAGGACAACACAAATCTCTCATGGACAGCCGAAAACACCGTTCAAGAAGCCAAGACAATTTTAAAAGATCTTCCTCAAGCTGTAAAGTTTACAAATAGAAAATACAATTCGGTGTGGATCCCGAATTGCCAAGGAAGCAAGAACAAAGCAGCCTTCAACATATGTCTACGAAATTACAACAAAAAATTAAGCAATCTAGCATTATCTCTAATGTATTTGATAGAAGAAATTTTAAATCTTATGTACTATATTTGCTAGTTAATATAATTCATTTTCCCATAAAAAAGTGGTGGATTTGTGATGAGGTGCCATATCCAAGATTTGATACGTTGAGCTTTTTCTTTTGCTCACCCGCAAATTTGAATTCAAATTTAAATTTTTACCAAAGTCAAAAGAAATATTGTTACCAAGATTAACGCGCGAAATATTTTCTAGACGTGAGTTACTCCGAGAAATATTCTTGCTGATATTTGCATGCTGAGGATTCGGCCAATAAATTTGAAAGATATTTTCCGTGCGACTCGAAGAACAAGATGTTGGTATGCTTATTTCTGGAGATAAGGCTGATGATAGAACCCTAACTCTCTTGAGAGTTTGATTAATCTCTCCATTGATCAACTGCATTGGCTTAATTTGAATTGGAAAAGAATTACCATTAAAATGAAAAAGCATTATATTTTCTTGGACCTCAAAACTTTGAACTTTGATGCGGATAGCCGAAACATCTGTCCATGAAAGAGTTGAAGAATGAATATCAAGTAATCCCCTAAATCTCATCCCAATACAGTCCAAATTTCCTTTATCCCAAAGATTAAAAGGAACTCCCTTAACTTCTATCCATGATCCTTCTGCAACTTTGGTAGGCATAGATATTGTATTCACTGATTGCCACCATGGACATAATCTGATTGAAGCACCTTCAAAAATCCAAAGACATACTAATCATTACTTCCTTGTGTTCTTTAGAAGCAAAGAAAGCTTTCTTTTTCTCAAAAGGAAAATATCAAAGTCTGCAACCAAAGAAAATCTGTTTACATATTTCTTTTCCAATTCTAGCCCAAGGGTAGATGGGGCAAAACGAGTTGCTGGTTTTTAAGGAATTGAGGAGACGACCGTGCGGGAGAAAATCCTTGAACCGGGAGCGAACTTTCAAACCTCACACACATGCACTGCAAAAAGGGAGTGCTTTAAATTGAGAGATCAATCGGGACTGGCCTAAAACCAAGACAATGGTCGTTCCATAGTCAATTCGGTCACAAGAGAGGATGGGTCGATCTTTGGGAGGGAAGCTGAGAAATGTGTGAGATCAATGATGATTGAAGATTGTAGGTGTGTTGTGTATTCTGCGTGAAGAAATAAAATAAGCTCTGATTGATTGAATTTGCTTTCTGTTGAGAGTAATTGCTCGGGCGATTGAGATGTTAATCTCTTGTTGTCCTGCTTGACGAAAGATTATCTTGTTTTCAATCATGATTCGAGTAGACTTATTTATATTGATAAATTGTGAAACACCTTGATCCCATGAAGTGTGACGATTCTCGAGTCCAAGAGTGGGAAAGTTAAAATCGTGTTAAAACCAGCTTGCTTATCGTATGGAGACTTGGTTGATTTTCAATCCACTACTTTGCTAACTCCTCTAATCGATTGCACGACTTGCTCACATTCTCATCGTGTTAAAACCGCCAGACCAAAACCCTAGTTAATATCCCCCCATGTAACACGATTGATGCCTCGTGATTGTGGAGTTTGCAAGGCAGACGTGTATTTAGTTAGTCAGTTGCTGACTTCATGGGACGATGAGTCCATGTATTCTTTGAGTTGAACGTGATTTGCAAATATTCTGAGACTCATGAATTGAACGTGTCCGTTGAGACAGAGGTATAATTCTCAAGCAAATGCTGATAGTTAAGGTGAGCAAATATTGCTCATTCGATGAATTGTTGAATATTGATAGTTGAACCAATATTCCTTGGTTTGAGAAAATATTGCTCATCTGACCAAATGTTGCTCGTTTGATGAATTATTGGTAGCAGGACCAAATAAAATATAAATTTAAAATACTGGCAGTCAACCGAGTATAATTAATAAAAATGTTGATCATGGGATCAACGTGAAATTATTAGCGTTTGAATCAAATTATGAACCTTGGACTCAAACTCGATTCTATCAATTGATGATTTATTTAAAAATCAACCACGTTGAGTGAAGGAGGGACCGACTACATGGGATGACGGGTCCACCATGTAGCTCCTGTGACGATCATGGGATCAGCATTGAGCGAGCAAATACCAAAGTCTCTTGAAGACCAATTGATGAAAAGATGATTAAGTGCCGGTTTAATCATTTATTAAAATAATGCTCTGCCCGAGCCTTTAGGTGATAAAACCTAATTAATTATGAAGAGATGAGGGACCAACCAAGGGGTCATAAAACCGGCCCCTCGTTTGGTCACTGGACCGTCGTATGACGATCGTTTTATAGAATTCCAAAATTGTTTGGAAGAGTTTGAACCTAATGTGAACAAATTAGGTCAAATGATGAGAGTATGAGGGACCGCCCCTTGCAAGCCAAAGAGCCAACCTTGAATGGTCAAGGTAATATGCTCATGTCACCAAAGTGTTCGCGTCTCGGTCTTGAGAATTTTGATATTTTCCGATGTGCGTTTGAGCAATCATTTGAGAAAATATGAAGAAATCAGAATTTTTCCGAATCGAGGAAACTTCATGAGATGAAGGAAAAGTAATCATAAAATGAAGAAATTATGAAGTGTGGGACCGACTATGGCTAAGGCATGGCCGGCCGGCCAATGAGCTCGGTCCCATAGAATTTTTCCTAATTTTATTATATATTTCATGATTTTAGGGAAATACCATGAAATCAAGGAGTTTGTTGAAATAAAGGAGTTTTCCTTGAAGTGAAGGAGTTTCCATGAGATTTAAGGAAACAAATAATATTAATAATAATAAAATAAGGGCGCATGGGACCGGCTTGGGCATGGCCAGAGGCCAGGGCCCTGGGCCCCGTGAGCTTTCCTTAATTTTATGTATTATTTCATGATTTCAAGGAATTTTCATAATTTGAAGGAATTTTCATAATTTTAAGGAAATATCATGAAATCAAGGAATTTCATGGAATGAAGGAAACATAAAAAATAATAATAATAAAATAAAGGGCGTGTGGGACCGGCTAGGGCATGACCGAAGTCAGGCTAGGGCCCTCACACGAGTTTCCCTAATTTTATATTATTTTTCATGACTTGAAGGAAATATCATGAAATTAAGGAGTTTTCATGAGATAAGGGATATAATAATAAAATAATGAGGAATCATTAGGTAGTGGGACCGGCCACGACTAGGGCATAGCCGTCTGGCCAGTATACACTGGTCCCACGACACCTTTCCCAATTTTATATTACTTCTTTCGACGCGAAGGAAACACCATGAAACCGAGGAGTTTCCTTAAAACGAAAGATATTTGTTCAAATGAAGGGATTTTCTTGAGATCAAGGAAAATAATAAAATATAAGTAATCATGGATCACACATCGGCCACGGTGGGCCCACCCTCCAGCGCCTTGATTAATTTTTCATTATTTATTATTTTGTTCCTATTTTGCATAGGTTCATCGTTCCTTCGTATTTTGGAATGCTTGTAGTGCATTCGGGTGCTCGTTAGTGCATTATTCTTTGAGTACACTTGCACCATTTTAGTCGAGGCTTACTGGATAGTTGCTCGATGCCTGCAAGTGTTGAATATTTATTACTAACCCATGGAATTCTCACTGGAAGAACCATGAATTGAAGTAACGAAATATTATGAAAACGTATAACATTTTCCTGTGATTCAGCTTAATGAATCTAATGATTTAGGAATAATTAATTGATGGCTCTATACTAGTACGATCATCTAGGAGCATTAAGTATTCGGATTTGAGTGATATGAGCTTGTCAAGCGTCATATTTATTTTATATAGTCGGGAAAATAATTGTTACATCCTCAAGACGTTATTATTTATACTAGCGGTGCAAGCTGTCTAGGAGCCGTCCAATCGTCGATTCTATATAGAAGTAATTACCGAAATTGCTCAAGATATATTCATGATATGCCGTTGTCTCGTTGAGAGACTACACATCTACATATACCTGGAGAGACAATATTCTCAGTCGAGGTTCTGCGGCATGAACTTTCATGCTTCAATGAGAGATATGAGCCTTCAATACTCACCGATTGCCGGATCGTGGAGTATGTATAATTATTTTTTACGATTTTAGCCTTTGTCAAAATCCACCATCTGCACCAAGATCCTACAAAGTGAGATGATTCAATGATAATAGCTTGATCCCAATTATTTGATTGAATCTCTTGAGAAGAAACTAATAGGTCTTGTTTCATCGTTGGACCTTAAAAACAACAAGCTTGTATTGCATTGTGCACTTGTTTTTCAAAGTTGGTTTGAAGAAGGCTCAAAAACTTCTTGGTTCGAGACTTATGAGATAAAAGTTTATCAAACCCTAACACAAACTTTTTCCATCTATCTCGCATTGTTTTTTGTCGGCATAATTGTGAGATGTTTTTCTTTACCATTGAGATTGATAATCGAAAAACTCTCCATACTTGTTTTTATCACGAACCAAAAAATGTTATGCATCCTTCTTAAAATTCAAATACCATGCACCATAGAAATCTTTGTGAGATTCTTTGCATAATATTTTTCACCCATACCAAAGCGTATCTACAAAAAGAGAATTGAATTGGTTTCCTTGTGTTCTCCGGTTTCTTCCCCCGAAAATAATGGTATCAAAACTCTTCGAGAGAATAAACGCTTTGTAATCACATTCTATCTTGATTAGGTAGTATTTGAATCTTGTAGCCTTTAGATTTTTTGTGGGTGATGTAGATCCATTCTTCTTCCTTTTCCGAACTGGCGAAACCGTAGTCTCTTTCCCTGAAACCAATGTATACCCAAGTCTTCCATTTAATGATTTGTCCCCTTGAATCTTGAAACCGCTCCTTGCTTTCTGGGATCATAATCCATAAGCTCCTCCTCTTTCGTGTGAAGATGAACCTTGAACCATTCCCGTCGCGCAAAATCCGGACACTCTCTCTCCTATTCGTCAGTACTGAACCAAAATCCGGACACTCTCTCCTCTCTCTTGTATATCAAATCTTATTTTATGTTTTGTCTTACGAGGAGAGATATTTATTTATCTCTCATAAAGATGGCAAGTAGAACCACATACTCCTCGAAAGGACTAGCTTTGTATCTAATATCTGAACTGGATGTTGACTCTATTAAACTAAGAAGATTGTTAGGAGGAATTTTGTTTTATTACCGATGATTTGCATTGACTAACTTAATAATAACAACTTATTAACTATATTATCCGAAATGCGCATTATCCGTATTATGACCATATAGTGTGGATAGTACTTGGGATCGCACTAAACCTTCTCAAGGTTGTAGCTCATGCCATGGTGAATCCAATTATTATTTGCACGTTAACTACCATTCGAATGGGAAAATTAGCAATATTGTAATGATCGAAATGTCGTTTTGGGAGGATTTAATCAAGGGGTACTTGAGTTTGCTTCCTTAAACAAATTAGTGATTGAACTTTCCCCCTTGTTGATGGTGGATTTTAGTTCAGGGCTAAAATTGTAAAACCAAATTTAATGTGCTGACATCCTGCAAAGGATAAAGCTGTGTGCTGACATCCTGCAAAGGATAAATCCATTTGATAAGCGATGAGCGCAGAAAACCTCTCACTTTATTTATTTGAAGCAATTCAATAAATATACAAAATTCACCTGAATGGTGCATGTAGCAACAATCCCAAATATCAGGAATTTATAGCATTATTAATTAATGCATGATTTGCCTAGTATTTCCTGTGCTGTTCTCAGCAGAACTCTCATTATTGGTGCGGCATGATGACTAAGTGTTACTCTCAACAGAGTAACATGAATCTCCAAGTGTCAATAGTGAGGTATGCACGAAATACCCGTACAGGCTACACCATTCTCTAACGAAGAAAATCTCGTATCATCGTGCTTATAGTAGCCCGATCGAGCATATTTAATTTCCTAAGGGAAATCTGGACAGTCCGTATCAGTCTCAGAAATGATCACGGCCTCGCAAGTTGACCTCATGATTTAACAGCCAGACGAACCCTAGCAGGAGCAAAAGCGATCAACGTGATGACCACCGCGGGACCCGCTTATGCCCTAGACGGCCGAACACCACGCTATACTCCCAACGCTCGCCGAACGCCAGCCCTAAAATAGGGTGTCCATGTTGTTTCGGGGAAAGTCTCGAACGAGAGACTAATCAAGTCGATTTTAAAATGTCACAACCGGCCCAACTTCGCCCACTGGGTTAGACGGCTTTAGGTCGTCCCGCGAATGATCGGAAGCGCTAATGCACACGTTGGCGGACCCACTTTCACCTACCCGATCGGTTTTCTCACGGCAAAGCCATGGAGCAATGAACATTTGCTCAAACATGGTCGGCGTGATGCTTTAAAGGGTCGCGAAATTCCATCAAGGCCTTAAAAACCATCACAACCATCCAACTTAGCCAAGATATTTGGATGGCTTAGATCGCGCCTAGGACCATCAGAAGGTGCACATGTTCACCGCCGCCCCAACTTGGGCCCCACACGGCGGTCTCTCCAAAGGAGAAGCATGGCTCGCCAAACCGTTTGGCCAAAGTCCCGCGTGCGTGACTATTTAAAAACCCTAATTAGGGTTTGTGGCAATGCATATATGTCGTTGTTCTATCGCGTCCATCCATCTTCGCCAGCCTAAACGGAGGGTGTAGATATAGACTCAAGAGGTCTCAAGGATGTTGACGTGATCACCGGGCCCACCTATGCGTGTGACCGACCGGGGCGTAGGCGAACTATGGCCAAGCGCCGAAACGCACGCCCAAAGGTGGCATGCACGCGACCTTCAATCCTTTGCGACAATGGATTTATGTCGCAAATCGATCACGGCCACTCATCTTTGCCGGCCAAATTGAGCGACCTAGATCGAATCTTTGTGAAACCGAGAGGCGTAGACATGCTCTCCAAGCACCACGCATGCCCTGGGTCGGGTCCCACCAAAATTAACTCCCATGCTTGAGTTCGATCAAGCCAAAGAGGTATGCTTGCGCACCTCTAAAACCCTAAAATTCCATCAACTGGCCGCAAATATATGCGTAGAACCATCTCGTCCGTCCAACTTTGCCATCTTGGTCGGATAGCCTAGGTTAAAAGTTAGGCGACTAATGAAGCACCTCGATGATCACCGTCCCCGCCACTCTTTCACAGGGAGTGATTGACCAGGATGGCTCGCCCATGCGGCCTCCAAACGATCACTCGAAGATGGTTGGACGTGATGCTATTTTAAGATGCTTAATCATGATCGATTCGGTTAAGCTTAAACAGCGATGTTTCATACATATTGATTGTTTTCGATGCATTAAATGCATCGAGCATACACGATATTTCATGAATATCAATTTCTTAAATAACTTAGTTATTTAACTTAGCACCGTATGCTATTTCTGTGATGGGTCCCACGATCCACTCATTTGAGACATCAGCATGTCACAAACCTGGGGATACTTCTTGGGGTATTGGTCCTAAGCGGTTTAACAGGCAACGCGCCATTATGAGAACGTGTCGGGGAAAAGGTGGGTTAACAATGATGAGGGAAGTGGGCAAAGGTGTGATCGTGTGACAATCACCACTCATACACAACCCCACTACTCCATCACTTCACCTCCTCCACTTCCTACGAGAGATGAGGGTTGCGCTCCATGACTTGTATAAATACAGTCCTTCACCTATTTCCAAACAAGACAGAAAACCAAGTGTTGTCATCGATATCCGTAAAACACCCGGAATCGATAGCTTACATTATTGGCAGCGATTCGATATTCCGATACAAGTCATAAACAACCAACACCTTCACAATCTCAACACCTTCTTCGCTTCCTTCCCTAAGATCAACCCCATATCCTTCACTTTGTGACCGAAGCAAGTCCTGGAACGACGATTTCTTGGTTTAGGCCAAAATTGTATAGATTGATCTGGTCGAATCAAAAAGCACTCACGGGCAAAGGCATTTGTTTAGGGTTTAGATTCATTTCTCATCCACACACACCCAAAATTACCAAAACCAGCAGAAATAGTTTTCACCCATAAACACCCCTAAATTGTTAATATTAGCAACATTCCTCCCCCTAAACTAGTATTTCGTATGTAAAGTATTCGTTTTACATATGAAAGGCATAAACTTGAATCAAAGTTTAACCTTAAGAAGGTTAACTCTTTCTTTCTCATTTTCTGACGCTCCACCTGCCCTTTCCTTCATCACCACCTCCACATCATATTTAGAGATTATTTTTTACAACTCAATGAAGGGTTTGATTGTGTTATCAAGTCAACCCCGTATCAAGTCCCAAAGAAGCTTGATTAATTTACCTAGGGACAGCCATCAAGAATAGTGCAATGACATCTTGGTGTTTTTTTTTTTTTTTTTGAAGCATGTATTTATTAAAGAAACTAGGAGGAAATTACACGAGGTATCTGGTACCCATGGAATCGCTGAGAACAATTTGACTAATGAAACTTGGGATTGCGTGTTCCCATATTTTGGTTCCAAGATTCCATGTCTGGCTTCCATCACCGCATGATTGGAAAGTCCATCCTGCCGCTTGGTTTCCCTCTCTCGTAGTTGTGTTGGATGACATTATTGTGTGGTATATGGTTGATATGAAGCTTAATTTCTGTTATCATTCTCTCAGTAAATACCACGGTGGTGCTTGAGTGTGAGGTAACAAAGCGCGTAAGATTTTCTTTAATCCGTCTCAAAAAGAACTTTCATCCATTGTCTATCTGTCGCGGTTCTTGTGGCTAGCAGCAACGACCAAGTTTCTGCAATTAAAGCAGTAGTAATTCCTAGAGGTTGCGCGAGAGCCATAATGACTTTTGCTTCCGAATTCCTACAAATGAAGCCCGCCCGCAATTAGGGGTGTCGGGCAGCGCCATCTCGTGTTGATTTTTATCCAATCCGAAAGTTAGGGCAGGGACCATCCTACCATTTCTTTGTTGTTGTTTTTGTTTGCTCTTGAGGGAGTGAACGTTGGTAAGTCACCCGAAGAATCGGTGGTAGGGATTCCTTGGCCCATATGTACTCGTTGTTGCTTTAGGGTTGAAAATAAAATGTCATTTGTTGTTGCCTGTTTTTTCGGTAGATAAAATCGTTTCTAGTCAACCAAAGTGACCAAAAAGATAAAGAAAGAGGTGATGAATGCGGGAGGGGCTTGTTGTTGTAGGAGTTGGGAGATGGTTGTTTGAGGTGTTATTGCGTTTGGGATTGTAGTGGAGGTATTTTGGGTGTTTGTGAGTTGATGAAGTAAGGTGTTCCAAGTTGTAATCGCTATCGGGCAAAGCGTAAGAGTAAGTGATCACCGATTCTCGCTTCGGAATTACAACGAGGGCATAGGTTGGAGTTGACGAGATGGATTTTGTTTAAGATAGTGAAGGTTGGTAGACCTTCATTAATTGCTTTCCACAAGAAAAGCCTAAACATCTTGGTGTGATGGTATGGGATTATCGTGGTGATTGATGTATGGAGTATTCCTATAGATAGG
Organism: Papaver armeniacum; assembly: GCA_023531295.1. Taxonomy (NCBI): domain Eukaryota; kingdom Viridiplantae; phylum Streptophyta; class Magnoliopsida; order Ranunculales; family Papaveraceae; genus Papaver; species Papaver armeniacum. Next base: position 19,290 of record JAJJWW010003608.1, read on the forward strand.
TTTTACCATACAAGGAAACAAAATTTGTAGATTTTATATAGTTTTGCACAGTACAATGACTTAAGCTCGATTGGACTAAAATACGGTACTTTACACTGTAAAATGGATGGAAAACGAAGCCAGCTTAAAAAATGTTACTTTAATGGCCACCTCGAGATACTGTATCGTGGAAGTCAAATCCGATCAAATACAAACAACATGAGACACAATTGGATAACACAAACAACAACATTTCTCTCGTGCACATGCTAGCTTGGACGTGGGAATTGGTGAGGTGACTGGTTTGAGAGTCCACTTTAAAGAAAACGTAGATTATGAATTTATTTTGCTAGCTATTGAAAAAAAAACATTTTGGTGTTAATCATGACGTGTTTACCATGCCCACACTTTGTTAGTTCACTCATTTCAATAGTCTCCACCAAAACTCCTACAAACTCGATGCAATGTACTTCCGAAAGGATAAACCCAACTTTACCTTGGAAGAAGACTTATCTCTTTGATTTTTTTTTTTACTATTCTATCCAAAGAGGGGACAAGAATGAAGAAAACGTGGTTTACCAAGTCAATCGTATTGGAGTAAGATTTTTGAAATTTTTGTAGTGAAACAGTAACACTAACAACCGCGATGAGGTTGAATTATATCTTCAATTTTCGCATATACGCAAAAAGTGGAAGAATATATGGTTTTAATTCGTATGTGCAAGCAACTTCGACTTAGATGTGAGACTCATGGAGAAGTCATAGCTCAAGCTAAGAAGGAATGGAGAAAATGGAAAGGTTATAATTTCAACTTCAAGCTCAATTCGCATCATCAAAGACTTCTTGATACAAACCAACTTTGTAATAGGGATCTATTAAGTATGTAATGGGTTTTATTGTGGTCTAATTAATGAAAGTATTACTAATTTTCAATCGTAGTATGTATTCATGTTGAAACTCGCACTTCTCAACTTACATATTGCATTGACTGGGATGGAAAAATATGTTAACTGTTCTGTATTAGCCTTGTGTGATTCTGAGAACAATAACGGCCGGAAGTTCTTCACTTCCCATCCGTTTTTTTAGTTCACGACTGGGAGTTCCTCATATCCCAACCGTAATTATGTAATTACTTCGATTCGACACATTTTCCCACCTGTAATTAAAATTTTCAGATTTTGCTCGATTTTTAATGCATTTGAATCGATAAAATTGATGTTGGGAGTAGGGCCGCACATGGGCGGGTATGGCGGTATAAGCTCAAACCAACCTCGCACTCCACAGTGGTGCGGTTTTTTTTTCATTACCAACCTCAAGACCCATAAAAGCGGGCGGGTTTTGTTACCCACCCGTCCGCGGTAGGGGGCGGGTTTGGGTTTAAACCCGCTTAAACCCGCAATAATTAGATATAATCCAAAAATTAGATATACCGATCAGAGGAGGAGGCGTCTATAATCTGCACCACATTGAAATTTTCAAGATTACAATCCATGGAGTCCGCTTTAATATATTTCATGACGCGTGTAGCTAATTATAGTGATAGCAAATCGAATACGCTTCGTTTTTATTTTTGATGGTAAAGAAATCTCTCCAACGTTAAGAAGGCCAACTCTTAAATTGGCACCCTCTGTGGATATGTTCACACACAAGACACCAACAACCATTGAAAATGTGAAGTCTCTGAGAAAGGGAAAAAAGAGGTGGTCTAGGAGCGAGCCGAACTTCTCAAGGCCAAGTGAAGGATTAGTCAGAATCAATCTGTATATTGAGCGGGTTTTCAAGGCATGACCTAAAACCAACCTCGCACCCACGTAGCCGGGTTTTTCTTAACCAACCCCGCACCCACAACGGGCGGGGTAGGGACAAAAACCCACTAGTTTAGCTACCGTATATATCGTGGGTGGTTCTTGTAGCAAATCCTAGTTGGGAGTTGATTATAAGGTTATCCCGAGAATTGTGTCGACGGGTTTCATCATTTTGGTGAAATTTTTTCAAAAAATTTCACTAAAATCACCATTTTCCCTTCTTCAAAATCAAGGAAAATCAAATTTTGATTTCCAAAAGTTTAATCATTTGATTAGTCTAATCCATTCACTAATACCGATTAGTTAGCTTAATCAATTTAATTAGCAATAATCAAATTAAGGGTAGATTAGGTATTACATAAAACCAGGATAAGGGGCTCTATGCATTACTATTTCATGACCTCATAAGCCCCAAAAAACCCTATTGCTTAAAGCCCCAATAATATGATTCTAATTTTATAACTTTCCTTCTCATCGACATTCCTTAACCTTGCATCTAGGTCCCCAATTGATTTTTGGGTATACGGCATTCTCATGAAGTTTTTTTTTTTTTTTTTTAAGGTAACCATTTATTTATTTAAGTGTTGGTTACAATTGGGTACGTAACTCCTATTCTATCATTGAATACAACATGTTGATGAACGTCAAGCAAGTGTGTTCCCAACATGTGGTTGCTGTTGTTGTTTGTTGTAGTTGGTCTTGATCGGTTTGTTTGCCAATTCATCCGCCGCTTGATTCGCCTCCCGTAGAAATATGTGTAATTTTATAGGCGGATATCCGTCGTAAGTTGTTTTATTTCCTATATCATTTGGGTTAGATACCAAGGTTTTTCGTGATTTGATCGCAGAGAGACACTAGTGCTTGAGAGTCCACTTCAAACCAAGTTCTTTGCCATCGATGATGAGTCGTCGTCAAACGCTATTAGTAGTCCCTATGTTTCCGCTAGTAGTGATGTTGTAATTCCTATGAGGTGCCGCGATAGCCTTCGTACATTTCCGTTGTTGTCTCTACATATGATTCCGTCTCCCGCCTGGTCCCGGATTGCATTTAGATGCCCGTCCATGTTAATCTTTATCCAAAGGTGCTTCCGGTGCCGTCCATCCTATGTAGATTGTTGTCGGCGTAGACTTTGCTGTTGTTGTCGAGCCGTTGTTAGTCCGTTTGCCATAATTGAGCCGAGTGTTGCATGTGCCCATTGGTATTCCTCAAAAAATAACTAGAATGATTTGGTACATATGTAGGGAGTCTCGTTGTTGCCTCTTATAAACCTTTCGCATTCTTTGCCATCCAAATGAGCCGGGGACAGAATCCAAACAACGCCTTAGTTGGTGGCGTGTAAGTGTTTGATAACACTTCATGTAAGTTGGTTGGGCATGTCATTTGGTTTTCCGTAGGTTGTTGTTGTTGATGTTGCATCTCCCTTGTCATCATCCTCCATTGTTGTTGTTTTGTCTTTCATGTTGATTGTGTGGTTCTAGCTTCTTCCTGTGTGTGTGCGATGATTAGCTGCGATTTTCTCGAGTTGTTGCATTCAAAGATTAAGTAATCCTTCCATTCCTCATTGATGTTGCATATAGGACAAGTTCCTATGTTGCCGATTTGAATATGTAGATTTTTAAAGGTCTAAGATCTTGGTTGGTGACTTTCCACGAAAAAAGCCTGGATTATTGGTGGACATTGAAGTTTCCAAATTGTTTGAAAGTCCATAGGAAATTGGTTATGGTTTTGGTTTTGTTGGTATTTGGTGATGGGGTGCTGAGTTGAGTGTAGCCCGAATCTGGAGTTGTAATTCCCATCTTTGAGTATGGACAGATATTTTTTCATTTTGGTGGTCTTTTTGAAGATAAATGTCATGATGTATTGAGTCAATTGGGGTGTAAAGGTATTGAAGATGAGATTGTGTTTCCATGTGTTTGAGTGTTGGTCGATGAGATGAGAGACTTTGTGGTGTGAGGTAGTTGGTGGCTTTTGGTTTGTTGGTGGGTGATGGTAGATGTGGGATCCATTTTTGATTGATTGTTGTATTATTTCCATCTCCAATTTGTGAAAAACAATGTTCCCGCAAAAACAACAAACAAGTTAGCTAAATATTTCAGAGTAAGCGACTCGCCAATGATTGAGGCTTTGGGATATTGGTTGAGGGTCCAAGGCCATCAAAGTATTTGGGTGATAAGACCAGACCGAGGTTAGTCGATGTTGGAGATGCCAAACTCTTTTTGTTAGAGTGCTTGATTATGTATCCCGCTTCTTTGGATTCCTAACCCTCCTATTGAGATTGGTTGTCTGATTGCTTCCCAACCAATAAGATGTAGTTTCCTTGATTGATTGTCATGTCCCAAAAGAAGTTTCTTGTAATTTTATCTATTTTTTCATGAATTTCCACAGTTTGTTCAACTTGATAATGTGGTTTGTCGTAGGTGTCAAGCCGCTTTGATTAGTACAAGTCTTCCTCGGTTAACACATCCGTCTATCCACCCATTTGCCTTTCGTGGTAATTTTGTTGAGTAGATCCCCATGTAAATGGGCTGAGATTCCTCGCCTTTCCTAAATTGATTCCTAGATAAGTTGGTGGCTCATCGGCTGTGTTGATGCCGAAAGTCCGCAAGTTGGTTTATCATATCCGGGTGTAGTTTGGGATGATGCACTGTTGTTGATTTTTTCATTGATTGTTTGACCCGCTGATGTCTGTATCTCCCTAAAAGGTTTTGTAGGGGCTACGCCGGAGTTGTGGTCTGCCGAACATGTGATGAGAAGATCATACGATATATTAGATGTAAGATGGATGGCGCATTTTTAGAAATTTAGACTTTTGTAGCTTCCTTGATGTTCGAGTACTTCCAAGTTTGTGGAAAGAACCTCTACACATATAATGAAAATGTATGGGGAAAGGGGGTTACCTTGCCTGTGAGTCCCCTTGATGGTGCGATCTTCCCCGAGCCGCAGCGTTGATGTTGATAGAGTACGATATCGATGTTATGCATGTCATAATATACTTTATAAACAATAGTGAAACCCATATTCTATAGGGTTAGCCTAATGAAGCCCCAATCTAGACTGTCATGCCTTCCCCCGATGTTCAATTTTATGGCTATTTTTGGTTTTTTGGTTGGTGGTGTTGACCCGATATGGTGGAATAGTTCTCGTGGCTATCGTTATATTATCATGAATGGCTCCGTTAGGCACAAAGGCGCTTTGGAAGGGGCTAATCATGAAATGCAATAATGACCTGATTCTATCTACAAAAATTTTGGAGATATGATTTTGTAACTCATACCATAGAGCCCGATAGGTCTCGAACTCGCTTTGGTTTTGGGGGATGAGTGTAATGTGGTTCATGGTCCTCAAGTGTGCGGTGGCGGAAGAAGTGTTGACCATGGCTATGATTTTGGATTTGATGGATGGCCCGAATGTAGTATATAACTTACTTGTAAATCCATCTTGGCTCCGACGCCTTTTCCGCTCCAATTGATTTTATTGTTCTCTCAATTTCTTGTTCCGTTATTGGTTGAATCGTACTTGCTATCAGGCTTGTGGGATAACCCGTTAGGAGATGCAATTAAACAAGGTATGATCAATGGTTGTTGGAGGTGCTACATATTATTTAGTATACAAGTTTATAATAATTCTTCTAATGATTTTGGGCTCGGTTATCCACACTCCCTCGCTCATTTTGTATCAGATATGGTTAATGCGCCAAAGGTGTTGTCAGCTTTGTATGAAAAAAAGGTAGTTAAGATCACCCTCCTGAGCCATTGATTCTTGATCTCTCGATTACTAGCAGGACTCGTAGCATGTTTGGAGCATAAAATGTGTGTG
>JAJJWW010003609.1:0-38342 GCA_023531295.1 Papaver armeniacum
AGTGGTATTTTAGTATTGTCTTGAGACCACACGTACCTGCATAGAGCACAAAGCACAATATGCGAGACTGTGCAGTCTTTGTGCAAGTTTTAATAAATCTTTGGATAAAGCGTAGGAGGAATCAGTAACAGGGTATTGACATTGATCAATACTCAAGTACAAAAGAGCAACGCACAATTCATTTTTCTCTCGCGCATATTTGAGTAACATTGCAGGCCATCAATTGGTAGTTGTACATAATTGGCTTGCCATAATCCATGAGACTATAATCAGATGTGGCTAGAATTCAGCATATATTCTAGTATCTAGTTACTAGTACACGGATGGGAATGACATGAAGGCTTGTCAACGGTGGCAGTGGAAACAACCGTAAAGGCTTGTCCTCTAGTTCTGGTAACAAACTAGGAGTGCTAGATTTAATCAGTAGCTTAAATCGGTTTATACCCTAATGACCTAATACAGTGCATCGAAATTATTAAAAATGCTACAAGAAATCCCAAACTGTGGTCTTGGGTTAAACGTTCGTCCAGTTATAAAATTATATTCAACCTATAAACAACTGCATGAAAGAGCATAATTTCCAGTTTAATCACAAACACACTCTCAAATCAGAGGTTTCTATCAAATTACTTGATCTACACGGACTTCATTACTTGGCACAGGATCAGAGGTTTCTATCATATATATTCACGCCATGTATGTAACTATCATCAAATTCACTAACAACATTTATAGATCAAGTATAGGATTTTTTGAAAATTTTGTTTATCAATTGAAATACAAACTCTGAACTAATCTTTCTATGTTCAGATAAGCAAAGTTACACGTACAGCAAACTAAAACCAATTTGTTTAGCTAGAAAAAAAAAAAGTTGTTTCTTGGTAGTGCGTGAGAAAATGTTGTCCGACTTATTCAAACTTTGGTCTTAGATACAAATTGATTTTGAACCGAAGATACAAACTTAAAACACACCTTTAATTTCAATGACAATGATTACTAACATAAGATCTTGTAATTTCTGCTGATCCACCATTTCGACAGTTGAAGCATGTCAACAGCGCAGATTTTCCGCAAATGATACCCAATTTTGTAATGAGATATACACAATTGTTAAAATTCGTAATTTCTGCTAATCTTACCAGAAACAGTTGTAAAAATTCGTTCCCTTGGCTCTTCAACAACTTAGATTTGAGAGGAGAACTCATTATGATATTTTCAAAAATGTGTAAAGCTTTCCACATGATAACAAAACTACTTTCATCGGAAGGACCCATCTGATCTTGGAAATGGCAAGAAGAATTCCGGGTACTAGTTTTTTCCTCAAACGCCGCCTAGCTCCCACTGTTAGTCTCTACTCTCTTACTTTGTATTTTAGGGTTTGGTGATTTATAAGTAGTTTTTAAAGTGATCTAAATGGGTATTTGAGTGTAGCCCAGTAAGCAAGCCCTGTTATTACAATTTCTGGAGCCTTTCTGCTGTGCTTTGTGAGACTGTATTATTGTGTGGATGTGGATGATTAGAATGGTATTTTATTATTGTCTTCAGGGCATACAGAGAGCAGAATATGCAAGACTGCCATTTTTATGCAAGTTTCAATTAATTTTTGGATCATGCGGAGGTGCAATCAGTAATCGCAGTATTGACATTGATCTGTACCCAAATGCAAAAGAGCAACACACAATTCATTTTTCTCCGACCAGAAAAGATATGTGGGGCACGACCAAAAGGTTAGCTCAATAACTAGAAGAAGGCACGATCTCTCGTAACCACGAAACCCATTAGGTGTGCATCTTGGAATAATATTGAAAAGATGTGACTAATGAACTTGCCGAAGTTCATTTGTCGCCTGAAAGCTGAATTGCTTCAATATTTAACACAATTTGCTCAATGTCTCCTCATAAACATCTGTTCCTGCAGTAAATTGTTCACAACTACCCTGGTATTTGCTGCAGTAAGTGCATTTACGATGTGAAAACTTGAAGATACCATCTCATTTGATCTGCTCAATTGTTGTGGTGTTACATCACTGAGTCCTTCGAAGTTCATATTTACAGGATCAAAGAAGATAACTATAAACACTTTTAAGGATCTGGATCACCACACATAGTATTAAATTATGCAGAAACAAGATAACCCAACATTTTAAATTGAAGAACACGTGTATATTCGTTGATGTTCAGTAAGCAGTCAGTCAATCAGATTCAAACATGCATTTTGGTTCAAAGATCACTTGGTAATACAAGGTATCAAAACCAATAAAATTGCTGCCAGAAAGTTGCTAAAATGTTATCAGGCCATCAATTGGCACCTTGGCTTGCCAGAATCCATGGAAATTCCAGTATCTAGTTACCAGTACACAGACGGGAATGACATGAAGGCTTTACAACACTGGTGGCAGTGGAAACAGCGTATAGACCTTGGAACAAATAGACTTTTCCTCTAGTTTTGTAATTCCTCTAGTTTTGTAACAAACTAGAACTATCTTTGGGCGCAGTCAAGTTTCATATTCTGTTTTAAATAGAAACCTGTTTTGAGGCATATCAAGTTTTTTTTTGAGGCATACTCAATGTTTACCCTAACTTGTGTAGATTGATAAGGGATGTCTAAAACTAGTTAAATTACTTACATAACCTTGATTAATTTACTTGTTTATTTATTTAATTAATTTTGTTGATTTTATTTTTTAAAATTTTATTAAAAACTTTTTTCTTAAGTATTATTTTTAATTTTTTTGGCTTAAATATTATTTTTAATTTATAATTTTATTAAAAACCTTGATAAGATTTTCTTCTTATTATTATTATTTAATTATTTAATTTAATTTTAATTTTTTTTTTCTGAAACTTAAATATAAAACTAAAAAAAAATATTTTAAAATTAATTTTAAAATTAAAATTAAATTTAAAAAATTGAAAAATATAAATGATAAGGGCATTACTGTCATTATCAAATATCGTTATGGGGTTATTGGTTTTACTACCTAGTGATTCTATTTATCCTTATTGAGTATGCCTCAAAAAAATTTGGTATGCCCCAAAATAGGTTTTTTTGGACTATTTAGGCCTCGGGATAACATATGAGTACTCTAACGACATTTTACAAAAATAAAAAGAACCGTTTTTTTTGGGGACTACTCAAAATTGGTGGGGGACTACTCTCCATTTTTGGGGTGGATATCTTTCTTTATAATAAGGGACCCCAAAAATGCCACATGGCGTAACCACAATCATTCTGCTATGTAGTGAAGCCATGTCAGCATAAATATACATGTCATTGCCATGTCATAATACACTTTTTCACCCTAATAGGCACTAAGGGACAGTTGCATAATCATAACAGACTAGATATGACACTCTTTGGGTGAACAAATAGGAGCGAAGAAGTGTCCCTTAGTTGTTGTTTTTTTTTTTTTTTTTTGAAGCAGTGTCCCTTTGTTAAACAACGTATACAAATTAATTCGCACCCATGGTTGTTTTATACTATTTTGGAGATCAATCCGGCCCTCCGAGACTACTATAATATTGCCAACAAGTAACTCCTTTCCACTTGCAAAATGAAGAGACTCATCTCGTGTATACAAAGAGACACCTTTCAAGTTAAGATACAAGTTTAAACGTTTTTTTAACCATGAAAGCAAAAAATACCTTTTCAGATTTCATTTTTTGACTTCGATAAGACATGTCATCATTGCCAACACATCCCAAAAGATGTATCTTCATTCCGAACGTTGATTTCTAAAGGAAATCCTAACCGGCACTAATTAGTTTGAAATAACAATTTAATGAAGCATTTCAGTTTCCAAGTTCTCCAAAGGCCAAACGACGCATCACCTCTTGGTTACTTTTCCGACACTACAAATATAGGAGATATGGAATTTACCTTCATCTGCCTCAATAAAATATCTTCACGAAAACCTCTTTTAGAAAGACATTCATCAGTTCACCATCTATTGATATTAAGATTTGAGTTCTTCAACCGATCAAAAAAAAAAAAGATTTGAGTTCTTCACCGCAATCTTTTTATGCCCCTCCGATATTAGGAGACAAATCTGGAAAAAGAACTCAATATTTTCAAAGAAAATGATAATAATAGCCATCGTTAAGATCTCGTTTGGAAAGAAGCAATTGGGATTTCCATTATGTATCCAGAAGTTTTTCAGTCTATAACCAATATATCAATGAGAATAACCTGTTACCAGAAATGTTTCGACATGGCAAGAGTAGACAGGTTTTAGAGATCCCAGATTGTCACAATACTTGAACAGCGTGTTATGAGTCGGGACACCCACCAGAATGGCAAAGCTTATCTGATGCCAATGAGATTGAGAATTGTTGGAACCAGGAAATATATGTGCATATATATATCACCCCGACTTACCATTTATTGTTACATATTGAAAGAAGGAAAAGCTAATATATAATAGTAGCAACAACAGAAATTAATTGTAAATCCTATTTCAGTAAGAGAGATTATCCAAGAAAAGATGCAGAAGTCTGTATAGGAAGTAACCACTGAAGGCTGTACCCATGGGATGATTAGAGTTCTAAAATACACACCAATCTGAAATGAATTCATGGCCTTCTTTCTTCAATATTTTTTTTTTTGTTTTTCGCGCACCATAGCATTACTGTCCCAAATTCTCCTATGTACCAGGACCTTAGATGCCTTTCAAAGACCAGTTGGTAACGAGGAGAAAGAGGGTGTAGGATGCGAAGGGATGTAGGATGACAGTTGCATACCGTACCCGCTGCTTGCAAAAGGGAAAGAAACAAGTTGACGAGTGGAGTTCACTTATTTTCAAACACGTCGCGTGACTACTAACCAAGTGAAAGAAAAACTTCTATGGAAATCCAGCATTTAATCAACGATCGACAATCACAACTCACTAGGTAACGCAATAGAAGATACTTACGTGTTGAATGACCATTGTTTTAATTGTTTAGTTTTTCTTTGGAAAATGAGATACATTAAAAAGAAAAATTTGTACAAATTGTAATCAGGACGACAAGAAATTGAACCCGGAAGCAACGGCCAAGAGGGAATGAAATTGAAGAGAAAAGAAGAAAGGGGAAAGAAAGAAAAGAGAAACTTTAAGGTGGGCTCTCCACTCTAACAAGGTGGTTTTCAGAGTTTGGTAGTGCTCACGGAAGAAACTAATAATAGTTGCAACACCATCGTTATGATAAAATGCAGGCTACAGATTCAGTAAATGGAGCTTACGTCTACAGAACTTAAAAGAACATCAATTGTACACGGTTGTAGAGAGTTTCAATGACAAACTTCATGGGTGAGACGTTTCTTTCTCGACTTAAATTGATGAACCTTATTAATCACAATTATATCAAAGTAATTAACGATTGATCGTATTTTTACCTGCACTAGAAGTAGAAGTCTATAAATAATGCAAGTGTCTGCCAGTGGAGTCATTTTTTCCCAGTGAAGTATATTTAACAAATAATTGTTAAATATACTTTGATTTTATTATAGTGAAATGTTTCATGCAGTGGTCTTAGCAACAAATTTTGTTAAGATGATAGAGAGCAGTACATTTCAACATAAAAGTTTGTTTTAACTATTGGTCTTCAAACCTTTCTCCTCAAAAAAAAAACTATTGGTCTTCAAAACAATGAGTTGAAAGGGACACAACTGTTCACTCACGGAAGTTAAGGGTCACATCGTTGGTAGTTCTCTTTCAACGTGGTCGTTTAACGGTTGGGGAAGCTAATATTATTGGAGTTCTTAGAAGGTGAGCATCATGCTTCCTTCTCTGATATTACTTAGAATTACACGACACAAAATAAGATTCGGAGGCTGCAAATAAACTTCCACTGTTATACATCCGGTGCGTAAGCACCGGGTTAGAGGCTTGTAAATCTTAATAATATACTACACCGTTTCCAAACGCAACACCCATTTTCTTCTGCTTGCAAAATTAGAATTAGCAAGGCTTGCAAATTCACGAGTACTGAGAATCTAGGCGGTGTAACACTGCATCAAAACAATCAGTCCAAAGAACACATAGTCGAATGCAATGACTGAAATTATAATTAATACAATTGAAACTGCATTTTATGAAGAAAAAAAGTATCAAGTTTTGGTGCAATCCCTGTTTTCAAGAGAAATTACTTTGTTTCGCAAATCATTCCCGACATTAACATTTTGCAGCTGTTGAGCACCTATAACTGTCTTAGCATTTTCTGCTTGAAGCAAAGTTAGGCATATTTTGGTATCACCAACAACTGACCAAACATTCCATTTATCTAAATCAAATTCATACCACTAAAATGGAAAGTTATATCTGGCATACTTAATACGCCTTCTGACCTATCTTTCTTGAAACACAATGGAAATTCATCCTTTGGACTTGGAGGGACATATTCCAGTTCACTTTGTGCCTCCAGTTCTGCAATCAAATAAACATGAGCCACGTAAGGAAGATACGTGTACGCCGTGCCAGTATCAATGATCACTCCTCCTCAACCGTCTTCTGCAACATCAAAGGTTCCGTTTGGTATATGAATGTATTGAATTATTAATCCTTCAATCTTGTTTCAAAATGCAATCTTCGACAAGGAAAGAGGTAACATTCCCACTGATTTTACTCAGCTCAAATTCAAATCAATAGCATTCTCTCAAAGCAGAATCCCATTTCAATCACAGACATTATTTTCAAAACCTTGCTTTTTCAGTCATAGGACTCTAAATTATTGAAATGACCCAAACCATTTCAGTCCTTTCACTAAGGGATACAGGATCATACTGAAATTGATAGTTACAAGATGTGGGTTTACTTCTAGCTTAGTTTAATTGTGGGAGTGTCCAGACTTCACCAGGATTTTAATTCTGAAACGTAAATTTCAGACTACTGCTCTTTTATAAAATTTGCCCTTTTATTGTCAATTTTCTTTTCCAGACTACTGGTATAATAGCTTTGATGCGTGTTGATGTAGAAAACCATACTACTTCATCCAATGGTCCATCCTACACACAATAAGAAGTAAAAGGCAAGAGAAATAGAAGAATACAAGATGTACGTGGTTCGGTATGATTACCTATGTCCACGGGGTAAAGGGATGATCTTATTGCTTGATTTAATATTACAAGATGAATGCTTTTCTCTCAATACTCTAGGTGTGCCCTCTTTCCTCGCTTCTTACTTGAGTTTTACCTCTCTACATAGTCTCTATTTATAGTCACAGGTGATGATACATCCAATACTACAATGTTGGGCCTGACGTAGCTTCCTTGATGTTCTTCTCGGATGATCAGTTGATGCTTCAGCCGATATTCCTATTTGCTTAGGTCGAGATATCTAGTCGAGCCGAGTGATGTCCCCTTCTGATATCCCACTACCCGATGTTGCTTGTTTGGTGAAGATGACCGATGTCTCCCTTTAGATCCCTGGCCGAGTCTTACTCTGATCGAGCTCTTCTTATCTCTTCACCAACTGGTCGATTGCATTTATTGTTCTTGTATCGGCGAGCATCACATCAGAATTTTTTCTCCCTTTATGTCAACCTCACAGAGACTTCTTCGAGTTCCTCTTTCTCTCAGCTCGATTTGGTGAGGTGATTCGGTGCTTCTAGTGCTTATTTCCCTTGGTACGCCATTGCCTAGGATTGTTCCACCGTCCTGTGGATTATTTACACCTACATTTATGCCCCTTCTTCCGCTCGTGTGGTCGACAAGATGGGAAGAAACCGCCTCATCTTCACACGTCTCTGACCATGCCGGGTTTCGTGCCATGATGTTCCCCACTCTCTTTAGTTATTTTAACCTGTTTACCTTCTCCGTCGGTTACAGTAGATGGGGAACCTTTGGTTTTTCTTTCATTCTTTCCTTAGCAGTTTTTTTTCCTTCCTTCTCTGTTTTCTCCGCTTCTTCTTCATCGTTAATGGTCATACTTTCCGGCAGGTTTCTTCCTTTTCTTTTCAATACTCAAGTTTATCCAGCTTCTTTGCCATTTTTCGTTCCGTTTCCGCTATAACTTCCGACTTGGCCAGTTTCTTCGCTTTCAGGCTATTTCTTCGACTAACTTCCATGGCGTCTTCAACTCCTTCCATGACGGAAAAGAGGTGCGTGAGTTATATCTTTTCAGACGAAGAAGGTGTGCCGCTTGATTCCCTGTTTGTTGTTGAGAGCCCTTCTAAGCATGATCATCGTGCTTTGGATTCCATCTTTTTTGATAATCCTTTTTCCTTTTCATGTAGGACTGACAAGAGAATTGCTAAAGAATTGGATGAGAAGTTTATCCAACAGTTGAAAGATGAGTTCAATCTCCATGGATATGACGTCAGGCTCCTGTCGGGCCAGAAAGGTATTTTGAAGTAGGATGATGTCATCAAGTTTCCACACTCGGCCGAGGCGACCATCGTCACCAGGGGTCAATTAGAGCTCGGGTTGTGTTTCTTTTGTATGATCCTAGCCGTCCGTTTTGGTATGAAGCTTTCTCTAAGATCCGCCCGTCCCGTGCTTTGGCTCAATGGTATGGCAACACCTTTCGAATCTTATCCGAGTAGGAGAGACGCAGTCGAGGTGAATATTCTCCTACTCCTTGGTCCACTTACGATTCTTCTCAGGCGGGCGACTACACTCCTGCTAGTTTTGCTGATAATTATCGAAGCGGGACTGCTACTAATGGTGATCTCGCCGGTTTTGCTAGCCCTCATCGCCATAAGACTCTTCCTAAAGGTGTCAAGAAGTTTTTGTTGGACGAAAATCCCGAGGAAGAGTTCCAACAAAAATAAATCATACTAGTGAACGGCTTGGGACCGAGTTCCTTTAGCTATTTCTCGGTCATGTTCGACGGCGGCAGGTTTCCTTCTCCGACCGAGTCTTATCCTTCTAGGTAGTCAATGTTGATCAGGTGAGTATGTTTCCGGTTTTGATTTAGTTGATCGACTCGGGGTCACTAGTAGGGCGATGTTTTAATTTTTTTGTTTTACAGCCTAAGTCCCAGAGCGTTCCTTTTGAGTCTCAATCTTGGCGGAAGAGGGATAGGGGTTCTAGTGCGGAGCCGAGGAGACAGGGAAGGTAACAAATATACTCTCTCGTGCGGTACATGTACTTGCCCCTATTTGTTGCCTTGAATGGTTCTGACATCGGCTCATATGCAGAAGCTGAGAGTTGACAAAGCTGGAGGTGCTTTGGCGAGAGATGGTGATGATCTCGAGGATCGGCTGCCTTTATCGCATTTCCTGAGGAAGTCGCCTCAGAAAACTTCTGATGTTTCGTCTACCCTTGTAGGTGGGAAGTCTAGTGGGAAGGGCAAAGAGGTGAGATTCGATGTTTCGAGGAAGGCTGTGCCCCAGCAGTCAGCTAGCAAAGGTGTTGATCTTGGAAATGATGTTGTTATCTTGTGTTCGGATGATGAGGAGGGCGACAAAGATCTTTTTGTTGAAGATGACGAGATAGGTGGCGAGGGAGAGGAAGAATAGGTTGTTGGTGGTGGAACCAGGGGTGGTAGTGATTCCGACAAGGCTGTTACCGGAGGCGAGGTGTCGGGAAATACGCCTCCTATAGTCCCTGCCCCGAGCTCGGGTGGGACTACCTTCTTTACTATCTCGGGCCCGTGTGCAACTCTAGGAGCTCTTATTTCTCCTGAATTTGCCTCTCTCTCTGGGATGAAGAAAGCACAAGGCCGCCTCATTGCATGATCTTTGGTCTAAAGAATCTGGCGGGTGAGTTGTGTTGATCGTGTTATGCATTCACGCCCATGGGGTAGGTGCTAATCCCGCTTGATGATTGTAGGATATCAATCGCACGTTGTTAAACGCCGCCATTCGGCGCAAGGAGATCGCTAAGAAAGAGGGCCTTCGTTTATTAAAGACAAGAGCACGAGTGATCCCGAGCCGGAGAAGCAATCGCCGAGACTCAAGGTATTTATTTAGCTTCCAAGTGTTTGTAATTGATTACGTGGTGCCAATATCCCGAGTTTAGTACTACCTTCCTAGCCGAAATTTCTAGTATGGAGGCCGGTACTGCCACAAGGTATCGCTTGTTCAAGAGGGAGATTGATATAGAACGGGGTCATGTTTCGTCTAGAAGCCGAGATTGAAAGCCTTCGAGCCTACTGTATCGTTATGAGACTTTTGAGTACATCCCCAGGAGATGGATAATATTAGGGCGAGTTTGTCTCGATTCCGTGGTATCGCTGCCGACAAGACGTTGTTGGTCGATAACTTAGAGAGTCGGTGTGGACGGTTAAGGAATCAAGTGCGGGGATTTACACAGACGCCTTCGGATTACGGGGGAGAAGAGTGCTGCCGAAAAGTGTAGCCAAGAATCTCTTGAGAAGCATGGAGAGTCTAAGAGAGTCTTTGAGGAGTTGGAGTTCAAGATCAGTTATCAGGTTTGCAGATAGCACACTCTCGGCAGAGAGCCGAATGGAATGATCATAAGAAATACTCCCCCTTCAATGAATTTAACGAGCAACGCTATCTAGAACTGTCCTCTAAGATATCTTCCCTTGAGTGTAGCTTGTTTGAGTCCGAATAGACCGTTAGAGTAGTCACCCCTTTACTTCAAGGTGGTATCCCTTGTATTGTGTTTTCATTGTTGTTGTCCCGATGTTGTTGTTATGTTAATGATTACTCCGTGTTTTGACATCAAGGCAACTTCAAGGTGACATCGTTGGAAAGAGGAGAATGCCCGATTCAAGGGGAAGGAGACGCGGTTACAGTAGGGAAGCTCAATTAATCGGGCAGGTGGTCACCGAGGTGGCATCGATGCATTCGACACTCGACTTTCTTCTTCGAAAAGGCGAGGTTTAATGATGAGCTCGTTACGGTGTTTATGGGTAAAAATCGTTTCTGCCGATTTCGGTGATTTCGGTAGGTGAGTGAGAAACTGGTTCAAACCCTAAACAAATGTGTTGCACGTGAGCACTTTATGGATTCGAGAGATCAATCTATACAAGTCTGGCCTAAACCAAGAAATGGTCGTTCCAGACTTTTTCAGTCCTACAAAGTGGAGGAGAAGGGTTGATTTGGGGAGGAAGCACGAAAGGTGTTGAGACCAGAATAATTCTGGGAGAGTAGTATCTCGACTTGTATCGGGATGTGAAAGCAGGGAAGCTTGCAAGGGATGAAAGCTTTTGGGAGAGCTTGCAAAGTTGCCTTCTCCGAGAGTGTAGTATTTTTCTCCGGCTGAGGACTTGTTGTACGGGTGGAAATAGGTAAGACCTATTTATACAAGTCGAGATTGAAACGTACCACGGCCTCATGAAGGAAGATAGTAAAGGGTGAAATAATGGGAGGAGGTGGTAACCACATGGTGTTAATGGGGAAAACGTTTTCACCATTATTTCCTCTTTTATTTGACCGCTTTATTCCTTTTCACGCTTTCTTAATGTGAGCGCAGTGTATACTGCTGCATCTTGTGACCGCCAAACCAAAACCTAAAAAGCATCCCAGGTTTGTGTTGATGTCTCAGTGTTGGTTGCATCTTAGGTGCAAGTGGTGCTGCTAGGGACGCATGTGGCATGTGCCAATGACATGTGCGGAATGCCTTCGTTGCGAGTTGCACCTCGAGCGTAAGTGGTAATGCCGAGCTGCTAGTGGCGTGTGTGGCATGTGCCAACGGCATGTGCGGAATCTTGGTGGTAGGTTGCAAGGTTTGCAGAGTTAGGCTACCCGGCGTGTGTGTTTGGCATGTGCCAATGGCATGCGGAATGCCTCGGTGGTAGGTTGCAGTTTGCAAGTTAGGCTACTAGTGTGTGTGTGTTTGGCATGAGCATGTTGGCATGTGCCAATGGCTCTGGCCATGTTGACCTGGTTGCAAGTCTTGCAGAGCCTGGGCGCTATATTTTGCGTGGAGCCAATGGCATAGCGGCTTGGAAACATGGCTTGCGTACGTGTTGGCATGTGCCAATGGCACGTGCGGCCATGTTGACCTAGTTGCAAGTCTTGCAACCTGGGCGCTATATTTGGCGTGGGCCAAAGGCATAGCGGCTTGGAAATATGTCTTGCGATACGTGTTGGCATGTGCCAATGGCACGTACGGCCATGTTGACCTAGTTGCAAGTCTTGCAAGCCTAGGGTGCTATATTTGGCGTGGGCCAAAGGCATAGCGGCTTGGAAATATGGCTTGTGCTACGTGTTGGCATGTGACAATGGCACGTACGGCCATGTTGACCTAGTTGCAAGTCTTGCAAGCCTAGGGCGCTATATTTAGCGTGGGCCAAAGGCATAGCGTCTTGGAAATATGGCTTGTGGTACGTGTTGGCATGTGCCAATGGCACGTACGACCATGTTGACCTAGTTGCAAGTCTTGCAAGCCTAGGGCGCTATATTTGGCGTGGGCCAAAGGCATAGCGGACTTGGAAATTTGGCTTGTGGTACGTGTTGGCATGTGCCGATGGCGCGTCTGACCATGTTGACCTAGTTGCAAGTCTTGCAAGCCTAGGCGCTATATTTAGCGTGGGCCAAAGGCATAAGCGGGAAGCTTGGAAATATGGCTTGCGATACGTGTTGGCATGTGCCAATGGCACGTGCGGCCATGTTGACCTAGTTACAAGTCTTGCAAGCCTAGGGGCGCTATATTTGGCGTGGGCCAAAGGCATAGCGGCTTGGAAATATGGCTTGTGGTACGTGTTGGCATGTGCCAATGGCACGTGTCGGCCATGTTGACCTAGTTGCAAGTCTTACTGAAGCCTAGGGCGCTATATTTGGCGGGGCCAAAGGCATAGTGATTGGAAATAAGGCTTTGCAATATCGTGTTGGCATGTGCAATGGCACGTACGGCCATGTTGACCTAGTTGCAAGTCTTGCAAGCCTAGGGCGCTATATTTGGCGTGGCCAAAGGCATAGCCGGCTTGAAATATGGCTTGTGGTACGTGTTGGCATGTGCCAAATGGCACGTGCGGCCATGTTGACCTAGTTGCAAGTCTTGCAAGCCTAGGGGCGCTATATTTGGCGTGGGCCAAAGGCATAGCGGCTTGGAAATTTGGCATTGTTGCCATGGTGCGAGAGATACAGCTTGGTTTGGCATTGTTGCCATGGTGCGCGGTGCGGCTTGGTTTGGCATTGTTGCCACAAGTGCGCATATGCATTCAGTTTGGCATTGTTGCCATGGTGCGCAGGTGCGGCTTGGTTTGGCATTGTTGCCATGGTGCGCAATATGCGGCTTGGTTTGGCATTGTTGCCATGGTGCGCATGATGATGCGGCTTGGTTTGGCATTGTTGCCATGGTGCGCGAGGGTGCGGCTTGGTTTAGCATTGTGCATGGTGCGAGGTGCGGCTTGGTTTGGCATTATTTCATAGAATTATGCGAATGACGTTCTTGGTTTATTATTGCCATGGTCTGTGAAGATGAGTTGGTTTTAGGATTGTTGCCATGGTGCAGCGAAGTGCGACTTGGTTCGGGCATTGTTGCCATGATCGCGGTGATGCGGCTTGGTTTGGCATTATTTATGGTGTATGATATCTCTTTTTGACTTGGTTTAACATTGTTACCATGGTGCCAGTCTGACTTGGTCGCCAGCATTGTTGCCACAGTGTGATATCGGCTTTGTTTCGCTGGAATTAGGGTTCGTAGGTTGAAAAACCTAATCTGTATTTTGAAAAAAATACCTATTAATTATTTACACTGAGTTAAATGCTCTTAATTAATGTGTTGCGGGTAACACTAGGTCATGGGGATTTATGATTTTACCCTTGTTTAAGACCACCATCAACACCAGGGTCAAGGCCGGTGTAAAGATAGTTTCGATATAAAGCGGGCCGACACTACGCCCCGATAAGGTGGGTTCGGGATCGGCTCCTCCCAAAGAGTAGGCTCATCTTTTTGTAGCTGCGTCGTTATTTCTCCCTTTGCATTGGGTTGTAATCCGCTCGAACACCTTTATTTTCTCATACATTTTCTTTTAAGGGGTTACTGCTCACCAATTCGGTTATTTTTTATTGCTTTCTGACATTGATGTTCACGTTAATGTTCTTACTTGTGTTGTGCCGACGATATGTGGTTTTATTTTCATGGCTAATTTGTGTGTATCTGCATAAAAATGAGTAGATCAGTTAGCGTAAATGTTGTTTACCTCGAACACACTCAACTTGAGGAGGTCATCGAGGCCCAATGCCATGTCCCGATTGAGGTGTCTCATCACCGTCTTTCAAGATCTAGTGGTAGGGTATTTGGTCCTTTAAGTTCTATGGGATCGATATCCAAGAAGTTATCAATTAACTTTCTTGGGCAAGTGATTTCGGCCACTTGCGAGGGAGCAATGTTGCATGCTCGACTATCCAGTACTCATGCCTCGACAATCGGCCACGACGGGTTTCCAACCACCGGGGCCTAAGAGCTACCTCGACACTTGCACACCGCTGCGTCGCCACGAGTTGAATAACGAGTCTTAATGTAAGTCGCCAGAGCACTTGCACAATACCGTAAGCTCGGGTTCAAACGACCATTCGAGTGTAAGCCTCCCGACACTTGCACAATACCATTTATAATTTGCATCTTATGCCATTTTTATAAAAAGAAAAAAAGAAGGTAGACGGAAGCGCAGCCGAGAATTTTGATACTTTAAACCAGATAATGTTCCATCCATCTCCAAAGGGTGGATTTTCTTTCTTATTATCTATCCTACATATTTAATGTGACAAAAGCTGAAAATGTCATGCCGTGAGATCGAGAAGAGACTCGAGAACAAAGTAAATAAACATATGTGAAAGTTAGATATAACATATGGGGTATGATATCTTGTTTGTTGTAAGCTAACCAAGAAAGTTATATATGTGCACAATAGCTTTGCTGTGACTCCATGGTATATACACTTTGAAATGATAAAAGTAATAATCAACTACTTGGCTATTTCAGATTTTTCACCTCTATTTTTAACTTTGTGTTGTTTACATTCCAATAAGATTTACAAGGTCGTTCTCTGTTGATACCCATGACCTCGACGCCCACGAAATGATACCATCCACTCGAAGTTTCACCTCGTCAACACAGGTATAGCCTTTAGAAACCGGATAAGGGCCTCAACATTGGGCTGCGGTCCTATATCCATTACACATTTTCAAAGGGCATTATGGTAATAGAAAATCGCTCAAATCTCCTATAAATTACTCGAGACAAACCCTAGAATTTTGGTGTATAATTTAGATAAAGGTAGAGAGCGGCGCAGCAAGAGAAGAAAACACCATTAACCGAGTTACAGTGGTGAGATTAGTTCCTCAGAATCGGATGTGTCGAGTTTTGATTTGGTGCAGGAAGAATTACAGATACCATGATGGAGATCAAAGAGAAGAAAGATCTGAGATACTTTTAAATAATTTCAAATATAATGACTTCTCCTCTCAAATCTAAGTTTTTGTACTGACAACCCCTGATAAGAATAGTATCATTGAGTCTTGAGAGTTTTCCCTGAGGTAAGATCCAAAATAATGGTGGTTTGTATTTTCATTGCCTTGCCAAAACACTGACATTCTTATTTTGTTTTTTTCTAAGCAGTCACTTCGGACATAACTTGTGTAGCTGCTCCTCATCTACATTCATATTCTGTTAAAGAAAGAGAAGTTGGGAAGTTTTCTCCGTCAAAGAGGGTGAAATGGAAGTTCGGAAATTTACAATAGAAGAAGGTGAATTGGGTCATCAAATGAAAGAGATCAAATATTGATACTACATATTGGGAGGTGTTGAATGTATTGAATTACTAATCCTTCGATCTCTGCGTTTTGGAAGAGGTGTTCATTAGTTGCATCTTTTCAATATTATTTCGATATGCTTGCCTGTAACTTTTTTTTATTGTTTGTTTTTGTGTAAAATGTTGCAAACATGAATATCATGGATCTTAAACAATGCTTTTAGACTCTTAGAGCCAAGTGAAACCATTTTGTTTCCCGGTTTTGTAAAACTAAAAGAAAAATGTATGCACTCTAGCCCATGTTTGTGTCCAAATACTGATTTGAGAAACTTAAATAACTGAATCAGCGGATGGCATGATTAGAATGTTTGTAGTTCTTAGAATGTTGGAGAATGGAGTATGTGGCGATTTGCGCAAATGACATGGTACAACTATTGTAATGGTAGATGTGCAGAAATACTAGGATCTATAATTATGTGCAGAAATACTAGAGATGTTTTAAGTTATTTGTTTGCTCAAAGTTTAAATTAAATAGAAACTAGCTTCACAGTCACTACCTCGAATAACCAAAATATGAACTTGATGTTTCAGGAGTAGTGCACAGTTAACCAATTTGTATCTAGGACCAAAACATTCTTTTCTCGTTCTCAAATCATTATTTTCTGTTTCTCAACTCATTCTAATCCATCATACAACTCAAAACATTGTTTTGCTCATAATTTGTCAGAGAGCAGGTAATCTAGTAGTGGAAGAAATATTGTAGGCCTAGTCTTGTTCCTCACAAAGCACAGCATACGCTCCAGCAATTGGAATAACATGTCTTCCTTACTGGGCTTCAGTCCGATACCCATTTGGCATATAACAAAAACTACTTATAAATCACCAAACCCTAAAATACATACATGTAAAAGTATTTTCACGTATAAGTTTCACAAAGTGAGAGAGTAGAGACTAGCAGTGGGAGCTAGGCGGCGTTGAGGAGAAAACAAGTACCCGGAATTCTTCTTGCCATTTCCAAGATCGGATGGGTCCTTAAGAAGAATATAGTTTTGGTATAAGTGGGAAGCATCACAATCTAAGTTGTCATAATGAGTTCTCCTCTCAAATCTAAGTTGTTTGGACAGCATACGTAATGAGTTCCCCGGAGATTATAGATCTTTGAAGTAAATGTCATAATGAGTTCTCCTCTCAAATCTAAGTTGTTTTCCTCTCCTATGTACATCTACATATGCTAAATTGTTGATCTTAGTTCAAAATTTGGTTTACTAAAATGGGGTATTTTGCAGATCCAGGTGCAGAAGTTATCAAGCTCTGTCACCGAAATCTCTAATGGCGACGAATCCTTTTGTATGTGAGAAATACAACAGAGGGTTTTGCTAGGGAACAAAATCTCGAATTACATGGAAGAACACATAATTTGGATTGGAGTATGAAGGAAAGAAAGACAGAAGAAGCGATTAAGAAGAGAAAAGTTTATGTATGTCCACAACTTGATTGTTTTCATCAAGATCATGGGAGAGCACTTGGAGACGTTACTGGAATCAAGAAACACTTCTTGAGAAAGCATGGAGAGAGGATGTTGAGTTGTCCGAATTGTCAAAAGATGTATGCTGTCCAAACAGATCTCAATTCCCATATCAAAAAATGCGATACTAAACAGTACAAATGTGACTGTGGAAGAATTTTCTTTAGGTATGTGTGACATCCATCCTTAAGGAACTTAGATTATAGATCTTTGAAGTAAATGTCATAATGAGTTCTCCTCTCAAATCTAAGTTGTTTAAGAGATAAGGGAACGAATTTCTTACTTCTACTGGTAAGATCTGTAAAATAATGGTTTTGTTTATACGCTGTTATCTCCCTATTGTTTTACATGACTGTATAGTAGCATATGTACATACTTAATCTTCTGTAGTGTGGGAGTGTGTTAGAGTTTGAACTGGAAATTATGCTCTTTCAGTCATTTATAAGTTGGATAAAGCTTAGACTCAAACCACACTTTGGGATTTCTTGCTGCATTTTGTTGTTGATTTCAATTGGTAATACATGGAAAACCGATTCAAGCAACTAATTAACTCGAAAGTGATAAGTTTAGGAATTCAGCAGTTGCCTTTTAGCTAACACACTCATCAATGCTGGGAACGATGGTTTCAAGATCGGTGTATGTATATCATGGTACCCGAAAATCTAATCTTCCCAGAGAAGGAGTAAAACTATGTGTTGCTCCAAATCTCTTTCGCATTTAGGCAAGCAGTGGAACCTATTTGGGGACTGATCATGTCATATTATTGCTGAAACTGTTTTCTCCTTCTCTGCTTAATCCAAAATTTACCGAAACCTCATCAAAAACGGTGTTCATAGAGCAGGCAGGGACAGATGTTTCTTTGGAGACATTGAGCAATTTGAGTTAGATATGGAAGACATTCAGCTTTCGGGCAAACAAATGAACTTAGGCATGTGAAAGGTTTTAAAAAATGAATTCCAAAATGCATGTTAAATATGGAAGACATTCAGCTTTTCAGTATAATTCCAAAATGCACACATGAAGGATGTCTCCATTTTCAGTGAAAGGTTTTAAAAATGAATCTTAAGCAATGTTGTTAAACTTTAAGATAGCCACGTTAGTCTCACAAAGTGGTGAAGCACGGCAGAGAAAGTGTATACGTTCCGTAAAAATTGTAATAACCGGGCAGCAATCAAATGTGTATCTTATTTAGCTCAAGGTCATTTTAGTAAATCAGGCAAATTTTCTTAGTATATAAAGATCAAGCAAACCCTAGAATTTTGTAGAAGTTTTATACAGACAGAGAGTGGAAGAATAGCCGTGCGAGTGAGGAGGTGGTGTTGAGGGAAAAACAAGTAACCGGAGTTGTGCTTGCCGTTTCCAAGATCAGATGGGTTCTTATGATGAAAATAGTTTTTGTTATCATGTGGGAAGATTTAGACATACCCTGGAGATTACGGATCTTTGAAAATGTCATAATGACTTATCCTCTCAAATCAAAGTCGTTTCAGATCTAAACCAACAACTTTTTTAGTACCTCTCCTGGTAAAATCTGTAAAATAATGGTGGTGTTTGATATTTTCATTGTCATAGCCCATAATATTAACATTCTTGTTTTGCTTTTTCCATGCAGGTATCTTCATGTTCATATTCCTTATTTGGAGTGGTAAACTGAGGAGTAGTCTTTACTGCCGTAGTGGGTTGTTTTAGGATCAACTAATTGCCCAGCAGCATTGTGTGACAACCAAAATTGGGTATCATTTGCTGGAATGGTAGATCTGAAGAAACTTGAAGACCTGATGTATTAGAAATTACTGAATTAGAGATGTTTTAACTTTTAAGTTTTAAACCATGTTAGAGTATCAATTTGTATCTAGGAGTCCCAAAGTTTAAATAATTTGGAAACTAGTTTCTTAGTTTGGGTACTTCTAACTTTGGGTTTACTTCATCTGAGCAAAGAAATGTTAGTTTGGAGCTTTCATTTCAATTGTTGAAATTTTTTTCTAAAATGCTTTAATCTTTAAATGTTGTTTAGTGCTTGATTTTCATTACATTAGAAACATACTTGATACTTGGTGATGATCAATAGTGGTTGTCTTTCTTTGTCATACACCAGCTTGGAAGACTAAGTTGTCTGAGGCCTATAAATTTCACAAACATCACAATAATAGTGAGGATCTAGGGCGCGCAAATTACAAGTTGCATGTGCACAAGTACTGAGAATCTTGGCGACTGGGTTTATTTTTAACCCAAACTACTATGACCAATGGCTACACTCGCACTGCACATATACACCCTTCCATGGGGCTGAGAAAAATCTGTAGTTGCATTGACTGAAATAATAATGTAACAGAAACTACATTTTATGAAGAAAAAAAAAAAATCAAGTTTGGGTGCAATCCCTGTTTCTAGAGAAATTACTTTGTTTCTCAAATCATACCCGACATTAACATTTTGTAGATGATGAGCCCCTATAACTGTCAGACCGTCATCTGCTTGAAGCAAAGTTAGGCATATTTTGCTATCACCAACTTCTTCCCATACATTCCATTTATTTAAATCAAAATTCATACCACTAAAATGGAAAGTTATATCTGGCATACTTAATATGCCCGCTGTCATATTTTTTATAAAAAGAAAAAAAGAAAAAAAGAAGGTAGACAGTGATCTGTCAGAATTTTGATACTTTAAACAGATAATGTTCCATCCATCTCCAAAGGGGTGGATTTTCTTTCTTATTATCTATCCTACATATTTAATGTGACAAAAGCTGAAAATGTCGTGCCGTGAGATCGAGAAGAGACTCGAGAACCAAGTAAATAAACATATGTGAAAGTTAGATATAGCATATGGAGTATGATATCTTGTTTGTTGTAAGCTAACCAAGAAAGTTATATATGTGCACAATAGCGTTGCTGTGACTCTATGGTATATACACTTTGAAATGATAAAAGCAATAATCAACTACTTGGCTATTTCAGATTTTTTCGCCCCGGCTACCCTGTGCTGTTTACATTCCAATTAGATTTACAAGGTCGTTCTCTGTTGATACCCATGACCTGACGTCCACGAAATGATACCATCCCACCCTCGTCAACACAGGTATAGCCTTCGACCCTAAGTAACCGGGCCTCAACACTGAGGGCTGCGAGTCCTATATCCATTTCACATTTTCAAGGGCATTATAGTAATAGCAATCGCTCAAATCTCCTATAAATTAGACAAACCCTAGAATTTGAGTGTATTATTTTGATAGAGGGAGGGAGGAGGGCGGCGGCGTAGAAGAAAACACAGTTCTGTTGGTTAGAATCCGCCGTTTCAGAATCAGATGTATCAGAGTTTTGAGTTGATGTGGGAGGGAAGAATTACAGATACCCTGGTGGAGATCAAAGAGAAAAAAGATCTTTTCAGATTAGTTTTCAGTCATAATGACTTCTCCTCTCAAATCTAAGTTATCTCGACCAGTATCACAGTCTCAAGGGTTTTGTTGTGGCAAGATCTGTAAAATTTGGTGGTTTGTATTTTCATTTTCTTGCTCAAAACACTGACATCCTTATTTTGTTTTTTCTAAGCAGTCACTTCACCATGAACTTCATTTCTTGAGTAATTGACTTACCGTTCAATGTACAAGATTTATATATCTTGACTTTTCATTATAGATCATAGTCTGATTCACAATTAATCAAGACTGCTTAAGATGGCTTCTTCCAAAATAAGATCTCTACAAGTTAGCTAAGCCATTCCTCCTCATTAATTGCATCTACTCATGCAATCAATTCTGAAAACATTATTAAAATGTTCCTATTTGATTGTACAAAATAATTGTAACTTATCTAGTGATCCTAATTAACATTTACGGTTAATTCACAAGAAGTCATTATAGACTTGCATACACTAGAGGCATATAAAATTTGTAGGCAATTTACTTGCTATTTCAACAAGCACATTATTACGATGAATAACTCCTCTACTCATGCCCAATCCTCTACAAATTTATACCCAATTACATAGACAATGTCTATTTAACATTTTACATTATGGAAGGCAAATGTTCATAATTTATGCATCGGTAATATCGTAACACCTAATCGTTAGATATTTGGTCGCGCGCCCAATCTTCCAAAATGTTACAAATTCACCGGAATTTTCCTTTGGATGTCATTTAAGGCCTCCCAATTTCCAGATTTTGGAACCATACAATTCTTAATGCAAGAATTATGTTCACATCTAAATGTTTCTCAACATTTATTGATGATTTCAGACTTCTAAATTTATAATTCCTACCCAAGAATTATACCCGTACCAAAAATTTTAGTCTCAACAATCATTGGTGATCTCTCTATTGGTTCTCTAATATTAGAGCATTCATGACAATACTCCTCTTTTCCTTCTTGTTGGATTTCCATCACTCTAGGCTGATTCATAAATTAACACTCAAATTTATGAACCATTTCCTTCCAGTGCATATCAGGGAGCATTCACAACGGCACTCCATTGTTCTTAGAGGTTTCTGAAAAATGTAATTTGAATGGCATCTTGACAACCGTTACTTCCCTTCGTTCAAAAAACAGTTAGACAACATCAACGAGCACATAGAAGATCAAACCAGATGCAAACGATTACAAAAGAGACAAAGATGCTCAATAGAAATATGGATCTTATCGGCTCTGTATCCTTCGAGCAGTTTATGAAACACGGATTATTCCATGGTCAATTAATCAATAATTAATGAACTTCCAAACCAAGTGTAGTACGGCCAGCAATTTTAAATTTCTTCATATGCAATATGAAATCTAGTAAGAGATTCACGTTTCCTTCTAAAAGAAAGAACCACGAATCAATCAGAGCCCTAATAATCAAATCATTAGTCATCACTTCATAAATGCATGTATTTATGCATGGATCATTAATCCACACTATCTTGGCTTCTCCTCTCTCCTCATGTTCTCTCTCCTCTGTTTGAGAACTGAAACTATGGAAATTCCGGTGTTTTATTCCGATCATCTGTTGTTTTTTACTCTCTTCTCTTCTTTCCTTTAATCTCCTGACTTCTCCGCCGTCCAAGGACGGACACTCTTAAGTGCTCCTTCCCCTTGGGGCCGGGATTTCTGGGAGGTTAAGCTCTTGACTTCTTCAGCCGTCCAGGGACGGAGGTGGTGGTTGCTCCTTCTCCTTGGGGCCGAAATTTCCAGGGAGCATGGGATATTATTTTCTTTCCTTTTTTAAGTTCTGAGTTTTCAATTGAAGAAACTTAGACAGTTTTTCTTTTTTCGAGTGAAGATTCTTGTTGTTTTCTCTGTATGGTTGCTCTAATAAGATTGAATCCTAGTCCCTTGCTACTTCGGTCATGCTTGGTGGGTATTTTTTCTGATTGGAGTTTGATCTGAATCTTGTTTGGAGGAGGCCTAGTCCCTTGCTACTTCGGTCATGCTTGGTGGGTTCTCTTCTAATTAGGTTTTTGATCTGCCGTACTCAAGCTTGGATTTTCTTTCTCCTTCAATCATTATTTTTCTTTTTTCTTTCTCGTCTCTCGGATTAGAGATTTTGGTCTTATAGCATGAATAGAGAAAAGAAGTTTTTCAGGGTAGAGAGACACTCTTATCAATTTGAAGTGGATGATGGACAATCTGTTTTGGTTAAAGAATGGGGGAATCAATTCTACTGGGAAGCTTTCTTACTGAAATTGAATGCTAGAAATCTCATTAATTTCTTCAGAATGGCATTTAATTCTCGAACCTACGAGTATAAATACATCAATCTAGTTGACAAGGGAGTCTCATGGTTCTGGGAGTGGAATAAAAACGGCAGGGGCGAGTACATCAGAGGGTATAAGATTATCCCACGAGGAAAAGAAAAATTCAAGGCTTTCATATTTTCGGCAGGAGAAAAAAGATGGGGATGGAGTGCAGCAGCTGACTGTTTGGAAATGATACTAGACAAAGAAAAGGAAAATCAGAGTCCACCTAAAAAAGCAAGTTTTCCTATTTATCCAAACCATTAACGTTCAAAGAACCAGGAAGAATCCAACACTTCAGGGAGACGAAAACAAAGCTCCTGGTTCAAAATCCTTCCTGGAGGCATCCACTGGTATCGACAAACAACTCTCTAATTTGCATCATGCTAAAAGTTATCCTCGCGGCAGAGGATTGGAAGGAGAAGGGTTTTTTATTCCGACTGCTGTTGATTTTAAGCAGAGAGCAGTGATTTGTGAAGTTGGTCCTTACAATCCGGGATGGTTAATTGTAACCGAGTGGGTCAAAGAACATCTAAAAAGAGACAGATATCTGGGATTAAGATCTTTTTCATCAAAGAAAGCAGTGTTTTTTGCTAAATCAGAGGAAGAAGCAGAGGCAATTGTTAGAAAAGGAGGTGGAAACGTTAAATCTGTCAATTTTTCGTTTAAGAGGTGGTCAATTCATGATGGTGGTATTTCTTCCCAGATCTCACAATCCCCATCTAAATGGATTCGTAACGGAGTTCCTTTTCATGCGTGGAGTATGGAAATATTTGAAATGGAATTGGGTGGAGGCTTAGAGGGGGTAGATGTATGCACGTTGAATTTATCAAATCTCCATCATTGCAATCTATCTGTTCGAGCTTCTATAGAACATATTCCAGGAACAATTTTATTAAAACCACGAGGTTTTGCAGAAGGTTTTTGGGTAACAATTGAAGTTCTTTGTCATAATACTACTGGATTGTGATGGTGAAATCTAAAAACAATTCACACTCTTTGTTGTCTGTGTGGTCTCAGGAGAAAAATAGGTGATATTTTGGAGAAGACGATGGAGGTAGATGAAACAATTAATGCGAGGTTGACGGGCCAATTGGGACTTTGTGTTATTTGAAAAGGAGCCAAGAGCATTAAATTCTCACCATGCGGAAGGATCTGGTCTCTCTGCATCAGAAAATAGACTAGTTAACAGTGCGAACAACGAGGCTAAGGATGGTACGAGCGCTCTCCCTATTACTCAACGGATTAAAAGGTGTGAAGGTGAAGAACTTATTGCTGGTAGGACACCAAACAGTAACCACAGGCATAGAGTAACTAGATCTCCTACAATTACAGATGACCACATGGAAAAAGGGAAGCATGTAGCCAATGAGTCCAATAATGATGTTGATGTGCCTCACTTGGATGACATTGAGCAACAATTACATCGCTTGGTGGGTTTACACGAGGATAATGTTCTGATGATGTGGCCAAGACACATTTTGTTTGGAATATGGGACGTGTGCAAAGCCAAAGTCAAAGGGATTCAAGGCCAGAGGCAAAAAGAGAAAAGAATGTTGGGTTATCTAATTAATAATCTTGACAAGGCTAACCTGATGTTGTATGGAAGAGGGTGGGCATTGGGCTTTCCTTCTTTCGGCAGTCAACCCATTTCAAGTGTCTTTAGAGAAGAGGATTTGGTAGCTGAGTTAATGAGAGATGAAGGAGATGGAGGAAGGAGGGGAAAGAAAAATCAAGATAGTGTCAAAGGGGATAATTTGCTCGTGGTTCTTGATACAACAAGAGTGCAAGACCACAATGCATCCATGTCTCCATCAATTTCTAGGAGAATTGACACTAATGAAGACCGTGAAGAAGATGAAGTCAATGGAAAAGGTGTTAGGATTTCCAGTGAAGACAAAGATGTGGGTGAGGGAAAAATTAATGAAGACGAAGTCGAAGAGGTGGGCGTGAATGAAATTAATGAAGACGGGGTTGAAGAAGTGAATGGGAAGATTCATGAAATGGGTAGGAGAAAGCAAAATAAAGCAGCTGAGAAGAATAATCAATTCAAAGAAATGGGAGGCAACTAAGTTCGGCAAAGGAGGTTGCATTTCTGTAGGGCTTGGATGATGCTAAGTTAAATGGATTGTAATATATTATCATGGAACATTAGGGAGAGCTGAAAAGAAGGAATACTAGGGAGATTCAGAGATTGGTGAAGGAAAAACAAGCGACTGTTTTGTTTGTCCAAGAAACTAAAACAGAAGTGGTAACTAATCAAATGGTGAGGTTAATGTGGGGAAACAATAGTCATCAATGGGCTGCTCAACCTTCAAGGGGTGCGGCAGGTGGAATGTTAACAGTGTGGGATGACTCCAAGATAAGAGTTGACGATATTCTGATTCTCAAGTACTCGGTGACAATTAAGTGTGTTTTAAATGGTTTCGAGTGTATACTAACTAATGTGTCGGGCAGGTGATGAAATATTCTGACATAGTAAAGATTTTGGGAGGAACTGGATGAAGTTAGAAGGAAGGGTCGGATGCTCGTGGTGTTTGGGTGGTGATTTCAATTGTATCCTTTTGTCGTGAGAAGAATAGGAACAAAAGATCTACCACGCACATTAAGTTGTTTGATTCGTTTATGCGAAGACACGGTTTTATTCGACTTGTCATTTGTTAGGAGGTTGTTTCACATGGTCTAGTATGCGAGGTGAGGCAACTTTAACAAGAATTGATCGTTTCATCTTCTCGGCGATTGGGAAGATCAATTTCCTAAAACAACTCAAAGACTTACTTCGTAGAAATTTGTAGGACCATCATCCGATTAGCTTAAGAGGTGGTGGACCAGTTTAGTCCTTACCCTTTTCACTTTGAGAACTTCTTGTTGAAAGATGAAGATTTTTTGGTGCACTTGAAAGATTGGTGGCGGAATATGAATTTTTGGCTCCGCTAGTTTTGTCTTCTCAAAAAAGCTTCAAGAGATAAAAACTCTTCTAAAGTCTGGTGCAAGAGTAAGTATGAGTCGATTGGATGAGCAAATGCAAAGGCTCGGCTTGGCAATTGAGATGATAGATAAAAGAAGCTAACATTAGTGAAACGAATTTTCAGAGAGATTGAAGTTAAGAGTGAATACTCCAAACTTTCCTGGTGAAGGAAAGAAAATGAAGCAACTGCAAAGAATAACTAGGTTAAAGATGGAGAGAGAAATACAAAAATGTTTCATAAAATAGTGAATGGTAAGAAAAGGAAAAACACCATATTTAAGCTTCAAGTTCTCTGAGAAGATGTTACAGACCAAAGTACAAATTAAAAAAGAAGTGGTGGATTTCTACGAGCAGTTATACACGGAAGAAGAGGTAGACAGACCTAGGGGGGAAGAACTAGATTTTATGAAGATTAGCACGAGGATAACCTCGGTTAGAGAGGAATATACGGAGGAGGAAGTTATGGAGGCAATGAACACTACGGGTCTTGACAAATCACCAGACCGGATGGATACACAAATGAATTTTTAGAACGTGCTAGAGTATAATAAGAGATGATTTTCTAAAAGTGATAAAGGAGTTCAACAACGGAGGCGACGGATTGGCGAATGAAATGCACTTTCATCTCTTTACCGCCCAAGAAAACGAAAATGAAGTTAAAAGATTTCAGGCCTATAAGTCTTGTTGGGGGTGTGTATAAGATTATTGCTAAGGTTCTTGCAAATAGGCTGAAGACTATCCTTCCCAAGGTGATATCGCAAGAGCAAGGGGCATTTCTTCGTGAACGTCAAATTTTGGATGGTATCTTGATTGCATCTGAATGTATAGACTCGCGAATAAAAGATAAGAAACCAGGGATTATTTGTAAAATCGACATGGAGAAAGCTTACGACCATGTCAATTGGAAAATATTAGAGATTGTTGGTCACAAAATGGGGTTTGGCACGAAGTGGATAAGATGGATGAAAAGCTGTTATGAAGATACGCGGTTTTCGGTTCTAGTTAATGGAGCGAGATTCTGGTTTCTTTAAGGGGTCAAGAGGTCTCCGGCAAGGAGATCCCCTCTCGCCATTCTTATTCTTAATGGTTGCGAGAAGTTTTTGAGTCCTTATGAAAAGAAGACGAGAAAACAATGGGTTGATAAACGGATTTAGTGTTAAAGAAAATGGAGCAAATAACACATTTGCAATTTGCGGACGATACAATTTTGTTTCTTGATGCTAATCCAGCACACTTTGTGGTTTTAAAACAAATTCTTACGGAGTTCCAACGATTACGGGTTTGAATGTTAATTTAGAGAAGTCTTCAGTTATTGGGGTAGGAGAGGGTGTTAACAATGTGAAGAATGTGCAAGAGGTGGGGTGTGATGTTTGAAGCTTTCCCTATTACATATCTTGGGCTGCCTATTGGCAGTTCTTCAAGAATGATAAAGCATTTGGGACCCGTTATTGACAGGCTAAAGCGGCTAGCGCCATGGAAACGCCAATATTTGTCGAAAGGAGGAGGTTGAGCTTTATTAAGAGTGTCTTAAGTTCAATGCCCATATACTATCTCTCTTTATTCATAATCCCAAGTTCGATAGCAAACACATTGGAGAAAATCATCGTGCTTTTCTATGGGGAGACTCGGAAAATGGTAAGAAATTACATTAGGTTTCATGGTTGAAGATGCGCAAGTCAAAAAAGAGGGGTGGTTTAGGCATAAATTCTGTAATCTCCATGAATCAAGCTCTCTTAACTAAGTGGCTATGGAGATACGGAAAGAAAAGGCTAGTCTATGGCGTACAATCATTCATGAAAAATTTAAAAGGGACGAGGAGGCGGAGGCGCCACAAACAAACCAGAATCAAGGATGTGGGCTATGGAAGAACATACTCAAGCATTCAAAATCTTTAAAAGGGGACCAAACAAGTAGTTTCAAGCGGTACAAAGGTCCGTTTTTTGGGAGGATTGTTGGAAAACAAGACAACCCTTGAAGGAACTTTTCCTAAAATTTGGAGAAAATCGAGCAAAAAAGGAAAAGTGATACGACGAATGGTGGTTAACAATGGGTCGCAACCTCCATCATGGGATTTGGGTTTTAAGTCGAGTTTTAGAGAAGAAGAAATAAGTGATGTTGCTGCCTTCATAGAAACAATTGGGGATCCGGGAAATTTAGGAATAGAATAGGATACAAGGTCATGGATTGGAGGAACCAATGGAGACTTCTCAGTATCTTCATGTTACGAAATGATCGATGGACAGCTACAACAACAAGGGCAAGCTCAAGAAAGACAAAGAAAATGCCGTCAAAGTATGTTTGGAATTAGTAGTCCCACAAAAGTTTCATTCCTAGTTTGGGCTGCAGCAATGAATGGATTACCAACTATTGATCGTCTGATCGAAGAGGTATGCCAATTACTAATATCAATTGTTCTTTGTGTCATCAAGAACCCGAAACAATATCGCATATCTTTATTCATTGTGACTTTGCAAAGAAGGTTTGTGGGAGCATTTTCTAAACTTCTACTGAGTCAAGATGGCAGCCACCAGTTCTTGTATGGACCTTCTTGTCTCATGGCGAGAGGAAACTAAAATATGACCCTATCGAGTTCCTCAAATTCTACATTTGCCTTTTGCTTTATGGCAGCAAATTTGGGAGAAAGGAATGAAAGGGTCTTCAAAACAAAAACGATAGAAAGAGTAATTACTCAAGTGAAAGCTTGTTTATTTTCTTGGGCTAGTGTTCATGAACCTTTTTAAACGTTTTAAGTTTACGAGACTTCATCCACAGTAGGGGACTTTTAAGAACACCATAGGTAATCAACTTGTAATAGGGGAAAGGACTCGGTAATCCATTGTCATTTGTGTATATGTAGATTTTGTGTATCTCTCAAGTGCTTTCTCAAGACTTTTTATTGAATGAATTTTGCTTTTTCCAAAAAAATAGCATTAGCACCACTAAAAGAACTAAAACACATATCATCTTATATCAAAACTTATATAAGGCGGAGAAATTAGATACTTATCGTAGACAAGCTGATTCCATAATTAATGTGATATGTCATTTGTTCGATCTCGTTTCTCTTTCGCGCCAAGAACTTCAAAATGATCTGAAAACCCCATTCCGGACGTCTTCGTGCGGAGTTTTCGTTTTGATAGAATAACCCAAATCAGACCCCAAATAATCAGCACTTCTTGGCAACGGTAGATCGGAGTTTCAGTCCAATGGAAAACAAAACCCGGTGGGGACGAATATTTATCATCAGTTTTGTCTTGATCCAAACTCTGCCCTCGTATCCTCCAAGTATATCTTTCTTTAAAATCGACTAGAAACGTTCTTAAACTTAATTGTTTCACCCCCTTCTCTATCGAAATTAATTGTCTAAAACTGTTGGAAATTTTGGGCTAAAAGAGAGGATGAAACAAAAAGAGAAAGAGATTGTTGTACTCCAAACTTTCAAGGCTCATAAGATTTCTTTTAGACAATTATTTCTACCCTCCCAATAAATTGGCGATTACAACATGTATGTGAAATAATGCCGGAGAGGATACAATGAAATCCCTACAACGAAATTGCATTCAAGGTTTGTACCCTTGATCCAATCAAGAACACACAAGAATAGGATTCTACATGATGCTTAGAAGAGAGAAAAGCAGAGTGTACTTGATGTTCTTCATTGTTTGAATGAAAACAAATCATCACTACTTATAAGGAACTCATGCCTATTAGAGATGCCTCTTCATTTCCAAAGACACCAATAATGTCTAATGGGAATGGATGTGTCTCTTGTGAACCATCACACCCTTTGGAGATGCCTTTTCATCTCCAACAAAAATCCATTGCATCTATTCGGCACCGGACGCTCCCGTGATAGTGGCAAACCAAAAATGAAAATGTTTTATTTTTCTATGTTATTGAAAATATCCAACATGCGAGTACTCACTACGGGAAAAATATACATCTACAACTGGAGATTTACAACACTTTTCTAAACATCGAGAAAGTCCTATGTTTTACAATCTGGTTTCAAAGGAAGAGTTGTCGTATATCATCACTGTACAACCCTTAGGAAACAAGGGGTTGCGCTAAGAAAACAAACGACAACTCCTTAAGCAAAATAGTTGTGACGACATTTAGCTATAACAACTCTGTTCCATATATGTAAAGGACTTAGCTTATCACAATTCGGCAAGTGTTGTTGAAGAACACAAAAATATGATAAAAAAAAAATGTTAGAGGGGAGATTCGAACATGAACCTCGTGCATGGAAGTCTAGCTCATCAACCACCCTTTCAGTTCACAAGTTTGCTTTTTTTTTTTTTTTTTTTAAATAGAAACCTACAACAACACTTATAAGTGTTGTTGAAGTAAAAATATATAATGTTGGAAAAAAATGAGTTTATATGGAGATTCGAACATGAATCTTTGCATGTACGTCTAGCTCATCAACCATCTTTACCGTTCACAAGTTTTGGCTTTTTTTTTTTTTTTTAATAAAATGTATAACAACACTTATAAGTGTTATTGAAGTAAAAATATAGAACATTAAAAGAAACGTGGATGGGGGATTTGATCCTCAACCTCCCCGTATGGAAGTCTACACCACTAACCATACCTACACTATTACATGTTCTGTCAAGTTTTTGGTTCTTTAATACACTAACTTTATGACAACCCTTCATAAGAGTTGTAAAACAAAATGTAATGCTCAAAAATAATGCTCAGGTGGCTAAGCCGCAAATAACACGAAGCCTTCTCTGTAAACAATCACATACACGCCTTCTCTGTAAATAATTACATACATTTTTCACTATTTGTAATATTTACTTTACTCACTTCAAATAAGGTTACTGCGGTAATTTTCATGGGTCTCCCATAATATTTATTACCTTTATTTCTAGTAAGGGTAATATATTGATTTTAACAATTTATAATATTTAGTTTACTTATTTTCCGATAAGCGTGGTCTGGTCATTTTCATAGTCTTCATAATATTTATTGCATTAATTTCCAAGAAGGGTAACATGGTCATTTTCACATGCAGTAGTATTTACTTTACTTTTTTTTTCGATAAGGGTAGTCAGGTCACTTTCACAATCTCCATAATATTTATTGCACAAATTTCCATGAAGGGTAATATGATCATTTTCATTATCTGTAATATTTACTTTACTTATTTGAGATAAGGATAGTTTAGTAATTTTCACAATCTCCGTAATATTTATTACCTTTATTTCTAGTAAGGGTAATATGGTCATTTTAACTCTGGTAATCTTCGAACCTGGGATGTTCAATTCTGATATATTTCTTATCGAATTCTGATATATTTCTTACCTGTAAATGGATGGATTTGTCATTCTTACCAAGTTTCTGACTTAGAGTAGTCAACTCGTGGCTAGGATTCGATCTCGGAGCATGGTATGCATAGAATATGCATAAATAAGGTTTGTTTAAGGTTTCGTAGAATATCTCGAAGGAATCTCACCTGTAAATGGATGGATTCGTCGTTCTTACCAAGTTTCTGACTTAGAGTAGTCAACTCGCGGATAGGTTTCGATCTCGAAATTGTATACATAGAATATTCGAAAATAAGGTTTGTTTAAGGTTTCGTAGAATATCTGAAGGAATCTTACCCGTAAATGGATGGATTCGTCATTTTTACCAAGTTTTTGACTTAGAGTAGTCAACTCACGGCCAGGTTTCGATCTTCGAGCCGGTATGCATACAATATACGAAAATAAGGTTTGTTTAAGGTTTCGTAGAATATTTGAAAGGAATCTTACCTATAAATGGATGGTTTCTTCGTTCTTACCAAGTTTCGACTTAGAGTAGTCAACTCGCGGACGGGTTTCGATTTAAGAGCCCGGTATGCATACATTTATACGCGAAATAGGGTTTTTAAGGTTTCGTAGAATATCTCGAAGGAATCTTACGTAAATGGATGGATTCGTCATTCTTACGAAGTTTCGACTTAGAGTAGTCAACTCGCGGCCGGAGTTTCGATCTCGGATCTGGTACGCATACAATATGCAGAAATAAGGTGTTTGTGAGTTTCGTAGAATATCTCGATGGAATCTTACCTGTAAATGGATGAATTCGTCGTTCTTACAAAGTTTCTGACTTAAAGTAGTCAACTCACGGCCAGGTTTCAATCTCGGATCCTGGTACGCATACATATATGCATAAATAGGGTTTGTTTAAGGTTTCGTAGAATATCTCGAAGGAATCTTACCTGTAAATGGATGGATTCGTCATTCTTACCAAGTTTCTGACTTAGAGTAGTCAACTCGCGGCCAAGTTTCGATCTCGGATCTTTGTACGCATATAATATGCAGAAATAGGTTTTTTTTAAGGTTTCGTAGAATATATCGAAGGAATGTTACCTGTAAATGGATGAATTCGTCGTTCTTACCAAGTTTCATGCTAAGTTTGAAATCAGAACCCTCTCAGAGCTTCTTGGTTCATACACTACAACAAAACACACGTTTAGTGACAAAATTTTATGTGACCAATAAAATTTTGTCTACAAATCTAGTGTTTAGGGAGGAATATTTTTTTGGTCACCATATATACATTTTTCGCGACAAACGGTAAATTTTGTCTTTAACGTTGTCACTGAAAAATTTTGTGACCAAATATAGTGACAAATCCTGTCTCTGTCTCTAAATTCTTTTTTTGTGACCAAATATAGTGACCAACCCTATCTCCGTTTCTAAATATTTCTTTGTGACGAATTATTTTGGTCACAGAATTGGAATCTAGCGACAAAGATAAAATACAGTCTCCAAATATCTTATTGCCAACAATTCGAAACTTTGGTTCCAGAATGTACCTTATCTTGACAAAATTAGTTTGTTAAAAATGATTGCATGTCAAATGAGGATTTTGCCATTAGAACTATTAGTATCGAACAAATTATAGTCACAAAAGGATTGTTTTTTACGAGCGAAAAACAAATCGGTCTCGGAAAATACTATTGCCGAAGCAGCTATAACTTTTGACCCTACATCTCTATTTATGTAAGACAAAAAAACTAATTCGTCATCTAAATGAATACGAGGCAAATCCAAAATTTTGTCTTTAAAATTTGGTTGCGACAAGAAAAACTATCGTTAAGGATGGAGTTTGAGTTCCTCGGTCGGTCATGGAGTGTAAATGTAAAGTACTGGTTAAGGTCAATATCACCGATTAAGTATTAGGTTGTATGCATAGCAAAACACTAAGGACTGTTTCAACTATACATCAATTCTGGCAGAGGCAATATCACAAACACTTTATATGCCCGAGCACAAATCTATTAAGTGTAGTTAATTGAAAATTCTAACACAAACCCAATATTAGTATTAACAATCAGAACAAGAATACAAAAATAAATTAGAAATAAATGATATATGAACGATCCAAATATGTGATTTTAATCAAAAGAAATTTTTTTGATTCAAGAAGCATTGAAAAACTGGATGCCTTCTCTGTTCTTGGTAATTCGATGAATCATGCATTTGAAGAAAAAAAAATTCGTTCGAGGCTAGTTTGTTCAAATTAGTTACCAAACCAAATAATTGTTCCCATTAAATAGACCCAATTCATTAAAATGAAAAAAAAATAAAATTAAAAGAAAACTTGGAAGATAAACAGCCAGAGATTTGATTATCTATGACCATCTCACTTTATATCGTAAACTAACAGATCTGGGATTTTCTTGAAGAAAGTTTGGTATTTATAAAATTGAAGTAAGAAAAATAAAGAAATGGATTTGTTTTTTCTATATCACTGTTAAATTCATGATCTACGATTGAGCTAAAATGAAATAAATAAACAAATAGCTAAGGGGTTTTTATAATGGTTAAAAAATGAAACTCGAAATTTTTGGAGGTAATGAAAATTTGAAACCAGTGAAAAATTTTGTTGCGCGAAAAAGTCCGCCAAAAAACTTTTAAGTTCGAAAATTTAATCAATGGTGCTAATGCTCCCGCCTAATAAGGTGGCGATCCGTGTGATATTCTGTGGCTCGGATTGAAAAAAATCGACAATGAGGTGGCAATCCATGTGAAAGTTTTGTGTTTGCATAGATAAATAGGGTATTGTTTTATATTGGCCAAAATGAAAATCATGCGGATCATGATGTTTGTGGTTGTGATTGAAAGAAATTTATAACGAGGTGGCAACCCATGTGACGTTGGTTTTCAAGTTTTCTATTGGCCAAAATGAATA
Source organism: Papaver armeniacum (assembly GCA_023531295.1). Taxonomy (NCBI): domain Eukaryota; kingdom Viridiplantae; phylum Streptophyta; class Magnoliopsida; order Ranunculales; family Papaveraceae; genus Papaver; species Papaver armeniacum. Next base: position 33,986 of record JAJJWW010003609.1, read on the forward strand.
CAATATGAATCGTACCACAGTAGAACTTCGATAAATTAATTATTTCGCTAAAATTCTGGTCCAACTATGTTTGTACAGGCTAAATTTTAACCCCATAAATCAATAACTAGAAAAAAATTCAGATAGAATATAATATGTCCCAAATTAGGACTCATACACAGCCTTAGTTGGTAACCGAGCGACCAGCTGGGCACCAACACCTTTCTGAATAGCAACTCCTAACCTATGAAAAATAAAACTGCCTAGACCACTACCCGATTATCATTACTAACTAAAATGATTCTTTAAACGCAAAAAAACAAAGCAACTCCTCACCAAGCTCTCCCAAAGTGGTGAAAGCTAAAACGCCCAAACCATACCCATTTGAAGTACAATCATCCAAGTATTTAGAACGTTTACGCGCAATTGCTTTCGAAATGGCTTGACCGGGGCGAAAGAACGAACCCCCTCACCTGTGAAGGGTGATACACTGTGACATCCATGCAAATATCTTGGCCATTCTCCCAATTAAGGACGAGAATGTCTGCTTTGGACGTAAATCCTTGTTGCTATCCGATAAAAAGACCCAAAGAAGCCTCTTTACGCACCGGCTTTTGACTTTATAGCAAATATCCGCAATCACATCACGAACTAGGTCATGGCGAAACTTGATACCCACATCACAAACTAGGTCATCAATAACTTCGTTAAAATAATAATTTCTTCGGTCCGATTTATCGAAGTTTTACTTTACTACTCGTGAATACCTATCCGAAAAGAACAAAAGTTCTATTCGTGAATGAGGTGATGTTCTTTTTGGTTTATCCGAAATTTGCATAAATCCCAATTTTACAATGTGATCAAAAATTATTCCATAATTCTTAACTTGTTGAGTAATAAATCTAATTCGTGTTAATTTCTTATTAATTGACATTCTTGTAAGTGTGACATTGTTTATCGTATAATTAGCTTAATTTTTACGTTTGTCAATCTTATTTCCTTTAATGGTATTCAGAAGTTTTACATCACCGAATCTTTACATTTTTACGGAGATTTATAGATAACCAAATAAAACGATGGAATCCATGAGAATTTATGTGAGTCTAGTGATATTGGTAAGATTGATAGCTAAATTATATAGAAATCTGCTTTGTAGAAGGTGGTTTTTTCATTACGAATAAAAGAGTCATTTATAAGTCTTGTAAGAGAAAAACATAGGAATCCATAGAGTTTAGTTTTGAATAGACTAGGTCGATGGACATCTGGTTATATCGATGATACTCAACGATGGAATCGGGGGAGAAATGGAGTGAGCCGACCAATATTGATTGTAAGATGACAAACTGATAACAAGTGAAATTAAATGAAGTCTATGGAATTTCGTTTTAAATTGGTATATAACATTATAAACCTATGGAATCGAAGATGCACCAAAAATCAGAATTTTATCACAGGATATAAATTGGCATATAACATTATAAACCTATGAATGCAGAAGAACTCGGATGCAGTCGCACCAAAATCAGAATTTTATCACAGGATCAGGATATATCTCTCATTGTTAAGATTTTAGAGAAATAATAAAGGTCTTATGGACCAAAGTCCGTAATCCAAAATCAATACTAGAATATGATCGAACAAAGTCTGTAATCCAGAATCAGACGAAATACAGATTTACATACGTCGATTCCAGTGATGTAGATATAATAATATTAAAAAATTGAAAAGAGGTTTAGTTAATTATTCTTAAGAATTACGACGTTGAACTAATGATAATTATCTAGACATTGATATTCACCTATAAATAATCATAAAAATAGATGAAATCAACAATACTAATCATATCTAATTGTCATGTGTAGTAACTTCCGGTATAAATATTATAGATGCATATTTTGGTCCATACTGCTAGATATTGACCTCCGTATGCATACCCTTTTGATATGAGTTTGGGACTTCCTGACAATACAGATACCCAGTATGCATACCCTTCTGATATGTCTTCGTGAACTTCCAAGAGCACGTATGCACACAGATATGCACACCTTTTGGATCTGATTTCACAACTGCCAAAGGTACCCATACTCGATATGCATACCCTAATTGATACAATATTTTTAAAAAAAAATTCGGTAGTGACGGTTTATAACCAAACCGAATGCATGAGTCCCCTTTAGTGCAAAAAGGAACACACAATTTTCTCATATGAGAATCCTAAAGAAAATCTCTACCGTCCAACATTATCCCTATGACCATTCATATTCACCGTTCAAAATTCTTACAAAACCCCTAGGTTATTTTCTCCTTACCTTTCCATATTTCTCTTTCTTTTTCTCCTTTCGCTCTCTCTAACCCTAACTCACAGCGGCGGCATTCACTTCCTCCACCATTGAAGTACAATCTGAATTAGGTCGTTTTGAGTTATTTTTATGTCTCTTGAGGCTGTAGTGGTGATAACTGTAGTTTTTTGTTCAACACCCAGGTCACTAATTTGAGTTACATGAGGAGTTGTTTTTCTCCTCCCTTTAAAAGTGATAACAGAGATTCATTAGCAGAGAAAGATCAGAGAGCTATGTTGTCCAGGGCGCTCACTGTACCACGAGGAGGAAAAAGATTATCCCTGCTTCTGTGTTGATGTTGTTCCCAAATCATCACTTGTTTATGAAGTAAGATTCAATATTCTTTTAATCATTAAACTGTTTTTCTAGATCGATCTTTTTTTTCTAGATTGAATGTCTGATTTTTTTTTTTTTGTAGATTGAAAAAATCAAGGAGGTTCGTTATCTTTCAATATTTTCTTGCTCTTCTTTGTCCAGATTGCTTAGTTGGTAGATGCGAACATTGAGTTTTTATTTCGGTTTGCTTTGCTTACAGGCTATTGTTCAGCAATCTTCATTGCTATTGTTTGGAATTGCTACTTGGAAACAGAGTTTCGTTTGCTGAAATGCAGTTGGGGTATACAGTGAGGCAGGCTAACACTAATTTTCAAATTTGTCCCGGTCATATATCTGCAAGAAGAATGAGATATTCCGATTGATCAGTATTAGACCGGCTAGGTTCGTTTATTACAGATCCCTATCCAAATCCCTTTAGTTATTGCTCAATTTATTTTGTTGCAGGGAAAAATTAAGAGAAAATTAGATAGTTTATGGTGCTCTGGTGAAAAAACTAAGGGGAATGGTTGGGGAACAGAACTAAAGGGCAAGGGTTGGGAACATAATCGACCAAGGGGCAATGGTTAATGTAGCCATTATGACGACTGGAGGGGATGTCAGGTAACACTTAAATAAACTTTGTGTGTGCTTGGTTTCCTATGATTATTAGGATGATGCCAAGTTTAGAAAGGCCAAACCTTTGGGGGATCAAAGTTAGATATCAATGCAGGTTGGTTTTAGCTCGACGTACAAGTAAGAGCCAGAAAGGATGTGACCATCCTCACAGTTTCTAGAGGATGTAGAAATCAATAGGGTTTTTGCCTCCTTATAGGTGTTTAAATTACATGTTTTTATAGATGCTTGTTCTTGTATGTTGCAACTTTATTATATACTGTGGAGGTAATATGTCCCAAGGTTCTTTTGTTGCTTATCGTTGGCCCCAACGTGGGGCATGCATCTCTCACTGATTCATGTATATGTTCCGCTATATGTCATGTCTTTTGTTCCCACTTCATTGCTTGTTTTAACTATCACTACATCACACTTTGTCATGGCTGATTGCGTACTTGTTTTGTTGTCCATCAACGCATCAACATGCAGCTTGTCCCTCCTCTTCTCATTGTGTAGTATTGTTTTTGGGACTACTGTGCCAGTGCATGTGTTTGCACCTTCTACGATGGCTTTCACGTATAATTTTCCAATCATGGAGCAGACTTATGTAGCCCATGTATCATTTTTCCTATTTTTGTTATTTCAGTAAGCTTGTCACGTTTTCATGTTTTGCACTGCATTATCACATGTATGTTTCCTGGATGTTCCATTCCTAGGTTGTGTTACTCCTTCCGTTTTTGTAATCACTGTTCAATGTTTGCAAAGGTATCTTTCTTTTTTCTGTAAACTAACATGAAATATCAGCGCAAACAAAGCACCACTGATGTAGATCCAAGAGATGAAGTTTGGAAGGATAAAAAAGAAGATACACGAGTATTATGCCTCGTGGAGATTTGGTTCAAATGAATTATTCGATGAGAGATATTTATTCAAATGATCAAGTTTTGTATAAAGTGTTGCCAGTCTTTTGCGCTTAGAATGATAGATTAAGAGTTTTCGTTTGTGCGTGAATTTTAGTTTTTTTGGTAGTTTTATTATTTTAGATTGTTGCTTTGTTTTCTGAATTTATCAATTATTTAATAAAATTTAAATCTTTTGTCTGATTTATAAGT
>JAJJWW010003610.1:0-100314 GCA_023531295.1 Papaver armeniacum
GACGTCCTGCGATTTCGTCGCACGCACGGCAATGTCATGGGGCTTTATGTTCGCAAGGATATTTAGGCCTGTCATATTGTCCCAACTAAAACATCCTGCAGAGGCAAAAATACTTGGAAAATATGACAGGCGAGATCAATGGGTCTTTACATGCAAGTGTAAAGACGTCCCGCGATTTTGTCATGATAATAAAAGTGGCAGGGAAGACCTCTAATTAGGGAGGTCTAACTCGGAAGACCACACAAAAATGATAAGGCAAGGTCAATGGGCCTTTGCTTGACAATGTAAGGTGGCTTGCGACCTTGTCGCAATGAGAAGAAATAAAATATATTTATGAAGATAAGGCAAGGTTAATGAGCCATTACATGAAAATGTAAAAGCTGATGCGACCTTGTCGCGACAAAAGATATAGAATTCTCAATTCATGAAGACAACTAAAATCTTCCATCCGAAAAAATAAATAACAGAGGCAAGTATGGGAATGGAAAAGATGGATTATTGTTATTCATCTTCGATGCAAGAAGTATACGTCAATAATGCTAACTAATTATATTACAAAAAGAAGCTATAGAAAAAGGGAATGAAGATTGAATTTATGAACAATGAAATGTAATGAGATATTACAGATAAATAAAAGAAACAAAAAGAGTTATCTCTTGGGTGATTCTTCTCCTTCATCGATTCTTGATTCTATTATTCTCATCGCGAGAATGTTCCCTTCGCTAGCCTCACTATCGAAACATCCGAGACAGCAGATTCGGGGAACCTTTTCGAGGAGCCAGGGATATGAATGAAGAGGGATTTTGTGGTCTTTACAAACATATTCCATAGCTCCATTGCGAAAACGAATCGCATCATTGTTAAAATTCGCCACTTGTCGTTCGAATTGTTTCTTCAACTTGGAATACTTGTTATTACGAAAGAAGAGACTCTTGATTTGTTGTTTTTCGATTTCGAGTTCTTCAATTCTCACTGGAAAATTCTGGCGAGTTGTTCTTTCTCGATTCAAGCTCTCTAATTCTAACATGAAGCCTCTTCTCGCATTCTCGCAAATAAGTAACAACAAGTTAATAATTTACGGTGCAATGCAATGTAAGTAAGAAGCGGAAGGTATAACAAGAAACCTTCTCTATCGGATATCATATCTTTAATCAAGGAAGTATGCTCGGCATGAAGACTAACGTCAACACCTAGGTTATTCCGGCGTTATCTAAAACTTTCGCAGCCCAAAGTAATTCATCATCACTATTAATAACAAAAAGAGAACGAACTTGCTCTTCTTTTGCTTAAGAATAGTATTTCGATGAAGGAGTTCATCTCGTTCAACTTGCACACCGAGAAGAGATTTGTGAAAGTGCTAACGCCCGTGCACCTCGGTAGTAATGCGATCCTTCTCATCTATGAGATCACTAATTTTCTTCCTTAAAATCTTGATTTTCTCCTCGGAATCAAGGTACATTCGTTTAAAGCGGTTAGTTAAATTTAAACTAGATCTGTGTTCGATCTCTAACAGTTGATATTTGGATTGAAGATCCTTTAATGAAAGGAGATTAGTTTTATCTGAGGAACTACTTAGAGATTGATTAAGGTGAGCGAGAAGAAGGTCATTATCCATAGGTTCAGGAAATGTATGGAGAAGAATAGCCTCATCGGAGAGATTATATACATCTGCGAAGGTAATAAGTTAGGTGGCAATATGCGATCGATAAAATAGAAGTAATAAAAAGAAGGAAAAATTTTATACCGTAAAGTTGCTGATTAGCATTCTGAAGAGTGGACACCCGATCCCTTTGAGAGTCAAGTTCGGTATTTAACTTTTGAATTCTCTCATCTTTATCGCGAGATGACGCAGCTTCAGTCTCTAATTCTCGAATCTTCTTGCTCAATTGCGAATTCTTCTTCTCAAGATTGCTGCGTCTCCTCTCGAGATCTGAGGCAACTACAAAGGAAGTTCTTCCAACTTATAAAAGGAAATAGAAAAATGTGGCTGCACACGTACCAAAGATCCCAGTGCATTCAACAAGTCGAGACACGACTCTAGAAGCTCCATTGAAAGAATCATTGCCTTCTAGTAAAGCAAAGATTACACACATTTGCGAGAGTCCCGCAAAGAGAAGATGGGAGCATCTCCCATTCCTTGGAAAGAGTCTGAGAAGATGCTAGATAACCGATCCATAGGAGAACCGGCCAATGGAGTTTCTTTAGCAAGAGAACGATTCGAATCATGGTCATCCTCATCAGAAGATTCGGAGTTTGAGTTAAGGCGAGAAGAAGATTGAATTTTTCGCTTTTTTTAGTTAATGGAGCGAGTAAGATTTATTCTTGCGAATGGCGATTTGCCCTTACTTTTACTCTTCACATTTCTGACTTCTTCAACTCCAACCTTCGAATATACATAAAGATAAGAAACAGAGGCAACAATATTGTTTTAAATAAAAAGAAAAGAAGTGTTTCTTACTTCACTCGTAAGTGATCGAAGCAATGTCGAGTATCCTCCGACGGATCCTTTTTGTAGCTTCTTCTCAACCTCGGTTATCTCGAAAGATTTCACAAACTCAGACAATTATAGAAAGAAAGTTGCGAAAGCAAAAATTTGAAGTAGGAAACATACCTCTTTCTTCTTCTCGGGCCGATTGAATTCCCAAGGATGATATCCGCGAGATTCGCGGGAAGAATATGCGAGCCCGCGATGTAAGGGCCGTTTAAGATCAAGGGTACAACCCACCATTTCTCATCTTTGGAATGACGAGGAGAAGTATTATTGCCTCGGGTGCCAATCGATGTCCCGCATGAGTAATTTATCTTGGGGACATTATCCTTTTTCTTGAGCGAATGCCCCAAGCGAGATTTCATATTCACCATAGTTATCACTGCGTAATTTTCAAAAAAGTTTTCCACAGTGTACTTCTCAGCAACTATTTCCAAGTCTGCGAATTGGGGGTTTCTGACAGAATTAGGGTATAAAGATCCTTTGCCAGCACCGCGGTTCGCGAACTCAAGCATCAGCTAATGCAATCGCCACTTAATTGATACACACTCGAGAGAATTTTTCATGGGCTAGGATTTCATAAAATAAAGGCATCTCGGGATTGTATAAGGGGATGGGAAGTCTGGCGAGAAGTCGACCCCAATTGAGAAAATAATTTTTGATCATCGTTGATGATCATAAAACAATTTTGAGTAAAGAATAGATGAAGGTTCTTGATTGGGAATGGTTGATAGAGTAAAACCCGTCTCCATCAATTTCTGTTTAACTTCTTCAAAAGAAGACTTGTATGCTCGACTCATAGAGGCCATTATCAGTATGGGAATGGATGGGAGGTTGGAGATTAGGATCAGCGTTAGAAAAGATGAAGAAAAGATTTGCAGTAGCAGAAGCGCAAATTGCGGAAGGAGAAAATCAAAGAGAAGTTGCAAGAGAGAAACTAAAGAATGAAAAGGAGAAGAAAAGAAAACTATATATAGGGAAAAAGATCCTCGAGAAAAACGAGGTCATTTAATGCGAGAAGAGACATGAACGGTCAAGAATAAGCGGTTGAAAGAGACGTGTCAAGAAAAGACATTAATAATCAAAATCCGTGTAAAAGTACAAAACTGAAACAGATAAAGATAAACAGTCGCAGCAAATCAAAAGAATCACTCTCATGATACTCTTCCCTTCGCAGGAGAAATATGAGGAAAGACAAGAATCGATACTAAATGTACATCTCAAAGAAGCTTCGGAACTTCACAAAAGAATAGAGGCAAGTACGTACTTTTCAAGAATAAAAGATTCTTCTCGCTTTGTTCCTTCACGGCGAAGACCAAAGATTATTACAACAACAGATTTTTCCTTAAAGATCGCTCTTCAAGCAATATTCAAGGAAAAAGAGGCAAGATGTAGGACCATAATATCGCAACGTACAGGGCTCGCGGGGTTAATAAACAACGATGTCGCGAGGCAGTCGCAGAGAGCTAAAATAAACGACGCAATGAATAACGACAAGCAAAACACAAAGGACGTAAAACTTGTTGAGCAATATTCAGCGTTAGAAAAGATGAAGAAAAGATTTGCAGTAGCAGAAGCGCAAATTGCGGAAGGAGAAAATCAAAGAGAAGTTGCAGAGAGAAACTAAAGAATGAAAAGGAGAAGAAAAGAAAACTATATATAGGGAAAAAGATCCTCGAGAAAAACGAGGTCATTTAATGCGAGAAGAGACATGAACGGTCAAGAATAAGCGGTTGAAAGAGACGTGTCAAGAAAAGACATTAATAATCAAAATCCGTGTAAAAGTACAAAATCAAAACAGAGATAAAGATAAATAGTCGCAAAGAAATCAAAAGAATCACTCTCATGATACTCTTCCCTTCGCAGGAGAAATATGAGGAAAGACAAGAATCGATACTAAATGTACATCTCAAAGAAGCTTGGAACTTCACAAAAAGAATAGAGGCAAGTACGTACTTTTCAAGAAAAGATTCTTCCGCTTGTTCCTTCATCGAAGACCAAAGATTATTACAACAACAGATTTTTCCTTAAAGATCGCTCTTCAAGCAATATTCAAGGAAAAAGAGGCAAGATGTAGGACCATAATATCGCAACGCATGTGGCTCGCGTGGGTTAATAAACAACGATGTCGCGAGGCGCCGCAGAGAGCTAAAATAAACGACGCAATGAATAACGACAAGCAAAACACAAAGGAGACGTAAAACTTGGCGAGGGTTAAGGAGTGTCGCGAGAACGAATGTTTGTGCACTTGCGACACTTCGCGAGACATTCCCGAAAATAAAGGATAGCTTAGCTGTCATCCACTATGTATTACCCTATATAAAGGGCTAAATGAGTCTGTTGAGAGGGGGAGGATCTTTTTGGAGTTGTTGGGCAAGTCATTAGGAGAGAGAAAGTTTAAGAGTGTATTAATTTCTAAGTGTAATTCTATTTCCTTGTGTAAACTTTTCATAGATTCAATCAATAAATATTCTTGATCTTACATCTTTCAATGGACTAATTAAGCAAAATTGAGTAAGGGGTGTAGTGTGGGATTTCCTGCAACTACACGGGTTTATTCCCGGAATGATTTGTTTGGATTTGTGAGGAGTTTAAGGCAGAATCGAGCACAGAAATGAATTGGTATGGGCATGTTCTATCTAAACAGGGTAGTGATGAGTCACAGAATCGATAAAGGGGGAGTTTTGATGAAACAGGGCAACAGAATATTCTCGGTGATATTTTTTGCAATTGGGAGTGTGGAAAGACCGAGTATTTCTATAACTGAATATGGAGTAACGTGTTTGGAGAGAGTAAAACACCAGTTGGCACCGTGAGAAGCCATAAAAGGAAGTTATCTTTCCGTGAAATCCCGTGAATAATAATGAATTTATTACGAAATATTCTTGAAGATTGGAGGAGTTAATGTGGCCCTGTAGAGTATAAATGGAGTTCTGGGGAGCTGCAGAAGGGGATCGAGAGTTGGGAGAGGTTACAGAGAAGAACAAGAAGCTGCAGAGCAGATTTCTCTACTGCTGCAGAGAAGGAGAACCTGAAGAACTGTAGTTGCAGGAAATCCCACAATACACCCATCACTAGAATTTACTTAACTAATCCATTTGAAGATGAATAACTATAAATTTTATTGATTATTTTCTTGAAGTGTTCACAAAGGAAGATAGGACAGAACTAAAGAAATTACAATCACTCTAGATTTTCTCTCTCCTAATGACTTGCTTAACAATTCAAAAAGAACTCGCCTTACAACAGACTTACTCACCCCTTTATATAGGGTAGTACATAAATGGATAAAATAAGTCGTCCTTTATTTTCGGAAATGACTCGTGAAGTGTCGCAAGTGTATAAGTATTCATCCTCGCGACACTCCTAAATCTCGCTAGGTCTTCACACCTTCCTCACGTTCTGGCTGTCGTCATTCATTGCGTCATTTATTTTACTTCATTGCGACGCCTTCGCAATGCTGTTGTTTATTGATCTCGCGAAATATTAATGTTGCGATATTACGATACTACATCTTGCCTCTTCTCATGTCTTCTGCTGAAGAAGAGAATGTCATGAGAATCAATGTTTTTGAAGTCGTGATCGTTTGTTTTCCACCAAATTATTCTTCAACAAGATTCGGTGAATCTAGGAATGACCATTTACACGTGTCTAAAATTACCCTTTTAAAGTACATTTAATGTTATCCAGTCATTTTTTCTCATCTATTTAAAGGAGAACTCCTTGTGAAAGTTCTTCTTTTCTTCCACTTCGTCTTCTTCATCGTCTGCAACTATTTTCTGCTGCACTTCTTCATCATCTTCTTCATCGTTTTCCTGCTACTACCTTTCCGCTATCGTTTCTATGGCATCAAGGTCTGTTAATTTTGATCATTTTGTATTAACCTCTCTTACTAAAGTAATTTTGTTCTCGACATCATTCTTCTAATGCTTCTCCCTGCCATTTTTGTTTCAAAGAAGGACAGATCTAGCACCAAATTCAATGTTACAAACCCTAATGTTTCCAAGGGGCTCGTAATCGAAATCCTTTGCCTCTAAATAAGAAAGCCTGCGAATAATAAGGTATTTAAGAAACATTTACTCTTTTAATAACAATATTGTTGCCTCTGTTTCTTATTTAACTTGTAATTCGCAGGATGACAAAAATGCTGATATATCTCCCAAGAAACCTCGCCATTTTGAACCCGTCGCACTTTGTTTCTTTTCCCGGGTTCAAACTTACTTCTTCTCCCCGCAGCATCTCCGCAGGCAATTCCATCTTCTCTTGCGACGTCTTCGCAAGATAAACCAATTCCCTCTTCTCAGACAACCCACTTTCTCCTGCGATAATCTCTCATGATAAACTAGTCCCTGAATTTTTCGTTAATGAAATTCTTCAAAATGTACCCCTCTCCACTTTTACTCTTAATACCTCTATCTCATCTCCCCTTGTTGATCAAGTTCCTTCGACTGGCATTCTTATGACTAAGGATGACTCAAATTTTGCCTCTTCCTCCATCATTTCCTCTTCCTCCGAATCTATCTCTTACTAAAGAAAACTTAGAAGGGATAGATATAGATTTTAAAGTTTTATCGGCTACCATGAATGATGTTAAGAAAATCTCCACTGATCCTATCAGATCTAGTGTTTATGAATCTTTGAGTAAGTATTTTGGTTCTGATACAATGTCGCGAGCATCCTTGGAACAAGAAATTAAGATCTTAAAGAATAGCCTTCATAACACTTCTCTGGATCGTGACAATCTTCGCAAGAAGAATGAAGAATTAAAAGGTATCATTTCCCCCCCTTTTTTTTTTTTTGAAGACTTTGTTCGCCTTTCAAGCTTTGAATCAGAAACGTAAAATGGAGATATATCAAGTGGAATCTATCGTGGAGGAAACTCGAACAGAAAGAGATGCTTGGATGGAGCAATATAACCGATTAGATAACCTCCATACATATTCTGTTGACCAGATAAATAATCTAACCCAAGAAAACGCCTACTTAGTGCAGAAGCAAGAATTATTAAGTAAACGAATTGTCGCATCTCTCATATTCTTTGACTAAATCTAATTTGGAGTTGGAAACCTTATCAGATGAAAATGGAACTTTGTCCCAAGAGAAGCGAGCTTTGTTGGACAGGGTGGAGATATCCTCGCAACAACTTGATGTTTGTCGAAAAGCACTGAATGAGCAAGAACAATCTGTCTGCTAATTGAAAAATAAACTCAAAGAAACCACTACCGAAAGAGATAAGCTTATTCAGGGTAGAATAACCCTAAGTGTGAAAACAAACCAGCTCAAGGATGAATATACCAAGTTAAAAGAATCTCATTCCTCCCTTGCGAAGGAAAATAATTTCTGCGATTTCTAATGAAAAAGCTTGCGTTCTCGGTTAAAAGGTCTTGTCGGTGATGGTTTTGATAACGCCATGGATCATTTGGAGAATAGTTGCTTGGCCCTGACCCAACATCTTATCTCGCAAAAGGAAGGTAGTCATAAAATTTGACTGCCTCATCCGCCGTTTTCCTTTTCTAATTTCTTACATTACTTTTTATTTTTAACTCTGCTGTGCTTTTATATTTTCGCAGAATCTGAGAAAGATCTTCGCACTTTGCTGTCTACTTTGGAATCCTCCCATGCCAAGATTCGCAAGGAAAATACAACACTTGTCGCTACTCTTGCCCATTCTCGTGACCATGCCGCAAGAAGGCTTAATTATCTTAGCCATCTTAAAGATATCCAAAGTAGGAATCAACAGAAGGCACTTCTTCGTCAATTTCATCCAAAAGCTGAAGTTTTTATGAATGAGATCTTACTCTCTAAATCCCTTGAACCTGTCTCTATTGAACCTTTGGAAGTTGGAGATGATGAAGTTCCTAATTCTCCTGATAGTGATTACGATTATGAAAGCTGCGAAGACATCGCGAACAATGAAATTATCGATAAGAATCTTCATGAAAAATCTTCTGATGAAAATCCTCCTATTGGCGAAGATGAAGCTGAGAATCCAAATGAAAAAACTGCTGATGGAAATCCTCCACCTAGCGGAGGTGAAGCTGATAAAATTGTTGAAGAACATTTATCATCTCCTGCTGCCGAGAATGCCAATGTAGATGTAGAAAATTAATCTACTTCTGTAATTTTATATCTTCCACTCTCTTTTCTGTATGACTTTTTGCATGGGAAGTTTTTCAATTTCTGTTGAAGTACTCTTTTTGATTGGAAAGACCAAGTCCCTTGATGAATAAACCCTTATCTTCTCTTTCTATCTCATTTTAGATTTGCAATTTTAATCTCGCAAGCGTGTTTGCTTACTTTTATTTATGTTGAAATTTATCATTGCGACAAGACTGCAGGATATCTTCACAAATGAAGAAATCTATTGATCTTGTCTTATCATTTATTGTGTGGTCTTATTTTGCCTTCCTAATTAAAGGTCTTATTTCGCCACCCCTCGTTGCGACAAAATCGCAGGACGTCTTTACATTTTCATGTAATGACCCATTGACCTTGTCTTATCATTTCTTAAGTATTTTTGCCTCTGTGATATTTTATTTGCGACAATATGACAGGCTTAAATACTCTTGCGAATGTAAAATCCCATGACATTGCCGTCTTCGCGACGAAATCGCAGGACGTCTTTACATTTTCATGTAAAAACCCATTGATCTCGCCTTATCCTTGCGTTAGTATTATTGCCTCTACAGGATCATCGCACAAATATGACAAGCCTAAATTTCCTTGCGAAAATAAAGCCTCATGACATTTGCGTCTTTTGACACTTATCACCTCCCTAATGGAGGGTGCCGCCCTTATCTTCTCCCCGGTTGCCCTTCAAGGAGGCGTACATCGGCCATACAAGACTAGCTCCTCCCATCCGGTCTTAACAACAACCAGTTATTTTTGCAGCCTCTTATCCCTTATACCTATATGGCTTATGGTTACGAGACTGCACCCTAAGTGGAGTTTTCTTGCCGAGTGCAAAGATATACCAAGACTTGCCAAGAATGGCCGAGACACTTCAAATGTCCCAGGCACTCTTGGCTCAACCGTGTACCCCGGCGCCTTGAGCATACACTGACTCCTTGGAAGAGATCCTCGGGCGTTGATAGGTGTAGAATACACCGTATTTAATATCTAGTATTTATGCTTTCTTTGCGAGTTTTCTTGTAAATTATGTATCTTATGTGTGCTTTTGAGTTTATTAGGTGCAATGGAGTCATTTGGAGCAAAAAGACCAATTGGAACTCGTTCAAATACAAGATTTCTACTTTTCATTGTGTAGAGGACGAGAAGCTGAAGACAATGGCGAAAGAACGGAGTCATTCGGAGTTCGTATGAAGAAGTTATGGGCAAAACAAGAACTCATAAGCAAAGGGCAAAATGGTCATTTTATAGGCCAAGTGCTATTGCCACCCCACCGTACGTTAAGGGGCAGTCATTCTGTTAAGGGGTGGCTTGTCTAAGAGGAACTGCTAAAGGAAGTCACGTCTTTTACTTGGGGGAAGCTGGGATTCAAATGTTATCATCAAAGACCGAAAATACTGGCACCTTCATCTTCTTTGTCTTAATCCTAAGAAAACCAAAGCGACGATGAACATTGATGATGTTAATGGTGGAGGTCGAGCAACAAGGCAAGTAGAGAAGAATGAATGGAAGGAGCTGTCTTCGTTGCGCCATTGGAAGCATGTCGATGGAAGACTCGATGACAATGATCAATATGGAACCAGTGGAGTGTTGGCTGATGGTTTGTCGAGGAGGACAACATCAGTAATGATGAAGAAGGGAGTTTGGTAGTGAGAGAATGATGGAATGGCAGCGACGATGGAGTGTTGCTGTAGAGCAAAGACAGGATGGATAGGTCGCCGAGAAAGCTGTGGAGTCGAAGTGGCGCTGCCGCTATTGATGGCATCGGAAGTAATGAAGGCTGCAATCGGTGATGATGGTCTGCTTTCGAACTCGTGGACGATGAGATGGCTGCTGTCATTGGAGAAGTTGAACGAGAGAGGCGGTGAAGCACAGAACGGAGCGATTCGGGAGATGGAGTTGAGTTGTAGTTTGTTGGCATGTGATGGTGATGAGCAAGTGATCAATGGAAGGTTGTTGCTCGAGTTGGGTTTTTTGCTGCTTAACTCGAGCTTGGCAAGATGTGACGAATATCGATTCGAGGGAGCAACAGAGAAGGAGGTGTTGCCGTGGTTTGGTTAAAAATGGAGGTTGCTGCCATTATCGTGTGGCTTAGGAGATGGGTTGATCATAATGAATGATGGTGATGTCGTGGCTGTTGGCGAATGAAGAACTCGAGCATGGTGATGCCATTGTTCGGTGATGGCATTGATGGAGCTCGAGATGAGATTACAGAGATGGAGGACGCTGTGGTGTAGACTAGACAGGATGGAGAGCTCGAGAAAGGAAATACGGTGGAATGAGACGATGATTTACGAGAGAATGTACATGAACTGTTGTTGCCGCTCGATTTGAAGTGGAGTCTGTCCGAGCATAAGAAAACGTGGAATTATTGTGATAAATGAGTAAGGAGTTGGCAGCGGTGGAGTTTGATGGATCGTGATGAGACTTCAACATAAACAAGATATGATGGAATGGGTGTTTGAGCTACAGATTGATAGAGAGTTTATGAAAGTTGATAGGAAAACAGAAAGTCAGCCGTGAAGTATTCATTAGTAGAAGATGCTCTGAATGAACAGAAGAAGAGCAGCATGGCAGTAGAGTACGAAAGATGGATGCGGCTGATATAGAAGTTCCGAGAAGAAGTCACGGGATGTTCAAGTCGTATGTAGGGAGGTTAGCAAGTGACAAGAGTTGGTTAAGCCGTGAGGGAGTTCGAGCTCGAGTCCGGTCTCGGCATTACTCAGCCGAGATGGGTATGACTTAGTTGGAACGTGGGCAAAGGAATAATGGGCTGGGTTTCCATAGTCGCCGCACGAGCTCAATAAGTAGTGCGTAGGCGACTTCTTAATTTGCATGACCAGCTTTGGACGTGTGAATGGCCAGAGTTTGCAACTTCCTTGGCACGAGGTGTGATGCACGGGACAAAATTCCTAAGGAGGTGCTCTTTCCTATTTTTGCTAGGTTTCCTACTTTCTTCAAGAGGAGGTTACAAAACTCTATATATAGAGAAGCCTAGGCACAATTTAGCTATTATCTAATATATCTTTTATTATTCTTGGCCTCTACTTTATTCTAGGGTTTAGAACCATGAAGTCTTTTCTCTTTCTTCTTGTTATGAACTCCATGAATATGAGCTAGAGTTTTTATTATTGGTTATGGAATAAGTTGGATTTCCAAATATGGGTTTTAATTCAATAAATTAGTTTTCTCTCATATTATCGTTTATGATTCACCATGAATATTGTTACATGATTTGAATGCTTGTTTAGTCGAGTCGCGAGTCGATTGAGTTTGCTTTCATCTCTATTGCTAGATTAGGGTTATTATACGCAAAAGTGATAATTCCGGATTGCAAGTAGCATAAATATGATTATAGTTTGTAGTGATATATTCTTATGATCATATGTGAACCATAACCTTTGTTAAATCGGATTAGTGCGCTTTCCACGTTCGATTGCTTTGATTGGCCTGATTTCATAGAACTTAACGCATCTAGGGAATTAAACTTGATTAGTGCTTTTACACGTTAGGTTGTTCCTTTAGGTAGAATTCATATTCGCATCTTTTAATGTGTTTGTTGATGACATGAGGAGGTTTGCGGGATATTCTTGCGATCAAGGTATTCTAGGGTCTTTGATAAAAGTTGAGATTAAAATACCAATTCTAGTTATTGTGGTGAAACCATGTTTGTGAATGAAAACGAAATCCATGACCAATATCTTCTTATCCTTGATTTGATTTGTTTGCTTTGCTTTATTTGCTTTTATTTTATTTTAGTTTATAAAATCACAAAACTAGGTGTTATTTATAGGGAACCGAAACAATTTGACAACCTAGACCTCTCTGTGGGATCGATCCTTTCTTGCCCTTGCTATATTTATATTTTGAGTAGTAAGAAAGTGTAAATTTATTTTTGACGGTCAGGCGTCCAACCAGGGTATAACCATATATATATAGTTGGAAATCCAAGGTATCTCTCCCGGATAGGCTTTCATGGGCCCCAAATCTCCATGACTGAGTTCCTTTTTGGTGTAACCTTTCCCAAGAGCCATGTCAAGAGATACCCCCCTTATATGACGAAGATTTTTAGGTCTTACATTTTCCTCTTGCCGGAATATCATTCGCGAACTAGGGTGTACGCCAAAAGGTTCGTCTCATTCACTCACTCATTCATTTTTGTTAATTCATTCAATCATTCATTTTCGTAATGTATTGCTTGTGAGACATTCACACAATCTTTCTTTGTTTTATTCAACCTCGCAATCACGCAAAAACATTTCATCCAAATTCATTTCATTTCATCCATCTTTTATGGATAATACTTCTTGAGATACAACCTATTCCATGGTCTATCCAATCTTTAGGAGACAAGAGGGGATGGAGGAACATAACATGGGAGATTCCTTATACTTTTCGGAGTTCAGTGTGTACGCACATGGTTGTATTTTTGGATAGATTGTTGTCGGCAAGATATTGGCATAATATCTTTCAATTTGACGCCGAGATGTTCCATCAACATTTGCCACCCCGCATCATATTCCGAGTGAATTTTGATAAATACTTACCCATCACTTAGGATGGTCATGTTCGAGTTCGCATTTTATTTTACTACATCCATGAGGAATTGATCGGCCCGGATAGATTTTTGGGCTCCCATTTCCAAAGAAAATATTCATACATGGGCACCTGGCGGGGAATGCAATTGGAATTATGAGATAAGCATTTTATTTAAAGAGGATGAATGGTCCGACTCATAACCCGATAGCCTTTATAAATAACAAGGAACTCTTATTTTGGCAGAATAGGTGTTTATTGCGTTACAATACACTCACGAGAACTTGGACGGAAATTTGGGGGCAACACTGGGAAACAAGGGTTGCAATTATTCCTCACATGAGGAGCGTTGTCTCGTTGAAGAACTTTGGTGGACAATCTAAACGCGTGTACTCATGATATCCATGACACTAACACATTCTAGGCTTATCTATGTAGCTTTTTTTCTTGGCAGATTGTGTTTTTTTTTTTATTATTTTTTGGTATTTGGATTGTTTTTCTATCTGAAATGTACAATTTATTCCTTGGGTTATTTATGTTGCTTTTTTTTTCCTTGTATTTTTGTTTTGTTTTGGTGTTTGGATTTTTCTATGTTGAAATGTTCAATTTCGTGCATCAACATGAAAGTGTTGCCGCGTAAATGTTGGGTCATTGTTTAACTAGCCAACATTTGGTTTTCCTTTTTTCGTTACACCTATGGTCCAAATTGAGCAGAGCCACCCTAACCTGACCTAGGTAATTAAATTAAAAAGGAAATTAGATAAATATGAAAATATTCATTCCATATATCTCGTGAGATCATAATTTATTTTAGTTTGTTATGTTCGTTATGTATATTAGATTAAAAAGGAAATTAGATAAACATGAAAATACTCATTCCATATCTCCTTATATTGCTAGCATATTCGATGTAAATACCAAAGAATATGTGATTTAAGATAATGATGGAAAACCTAGGAAATTGGGGTTTTCCTTAGAAATATATATAAATTACACCAAGCATAGAAAAAATTAACATAGAGTATTAAGAGGAAAATGAGTTATGCTAAGAGGGATCAGAGATGAAACCGAAGAGCGGATCAAAAATGTCCTCGATCGATGGTCGGGTCCTCGTAAATTGAGGATTATCATTACTTGTGGGACTGAATAACTACATTTCCTGGTGTTCCTCTCGACGCTGTAATTAGTTCTCGTTATCGTGAGTGCTGACAATGATGATGTTCCTATTTATGCTAATGTTATTCCGGTGTTCCTCCGGGACGCTGCAATGAGAGTTGAGGATCGATGATGTTCCCGCTTATCCGATGTTCCCGCTTATCTTTGATGTTCCTACGTAAATGATGATGCTCCCGCTTCTATTATTGAAATTATTGATGAAGATCGTCTCGATGTTCGGATATGGCAGATAATCCAAAAGTTAACAAGCATGGAGCCCGATGAAGCAGAAATGACAAACTGCGAGGATGACAAGGCGCCCAAGCCTTTCGGGGTTGGAGTGTTCGGGTTCAAAGATTGCAAGAAGAATTGTTTGAAGATGGGATGGTTCATTTGATATGTTTTTTTTTTTGATGATGATATGGTTTGATTTATCGATTTCATTTTGTGGACGCTTTGAAAGTTGTTTTCGTTTGCTAATTTTGTCATTTAGAAGAAGGTGATGTTTATGAATTCTTCTATTATTTAGGTATTGGAATCATGAAATAAATCAGATAATTATTTATAAGTTCATAGACTTTATAGAATGCAATATACTCTTGCAAATTTATTTGTTTATGAGGTGTGCATTCTTATGGAAAAAATAAATATATTTAATGAAAGAAAGAGAAATGTAGAGAAATACAGTTTTCCCCCCCCTGTAAACAATAAGAATCAATTTATCACTTTAGGTCTGATCTTATTATCTCCTTGCCAATACTTTTAACAAAAATACGAGTTTGAACAAGTAAAGTGCTATTGAAAGTAAAAATCTTTGCTTATACGAGGATGTTAAGGATAATGATCTTTGCGTGGAATTGGATGAGAATGAGGAAACCAGACTAATCGATAAAAGAACCAGACTCATCTAACAAGTTCTTTTTTTTTAAACGGGGTTTTGATGACCATTTTGTTTTCAAAGTGGTGGTTTTATTTATTTTTATGTAGGATCATAATATCGCAACATACAAGGCTCGCAGGATTAATAAACGCCCGGTGTGTCAGGCGAGGCATGCAGATAGCTAAAATAAACGACGCAATGAATAACGGCTAACAAAACAATTGGAAGACATGAAACCTGGCGAGGGGTAAGAGGTGTCGCGAGAATGAATATTTGCGCATTTGCGACACTTCGCGAGACATTCCCGAAAATAAAGGATAGCTTAGCTGTCGTCCACTACGTATTACCCTATATAAAGGGCTGAGTGAATCTGTTGTAGGGAGAGAGATCTTTTGGGGAATTGTTAAGCAAGTCATTAGGAGAGAGAAAGTCTAAGAGTGTTTTAACTTCTAAGTGTAATTCTATTTTCCTGTGTAAACATTTCACGGACTCAATCAATAAATATTCTTGATCTTACATCTTTCAATGGATTAGTTAAGCAAAATTGAGTAAGGGGGTGTAGTGTGGGATTTCCCGCTACTACATATGCGCTAGAAACAGGGATCATTTGTAAAAGAGAGAAGATTGCAATTAAAGTTGTTTGAATCAGGAAAATGAGAAAGGAAAATCTTAAATCGGATGAAAAGATATGGCATACAACATGCATACACAAGAGTAATGATTAGCGAATTTCATGAAAATATCAGAGGAAGAATACACAAACGAGATTTTGAAGGAAAGAAGATTACGGATAGAGAAATAACATCACCTTTGAAGGATTGGGAAAAGAAAGAGATAACATTCACGGCGGGGGAAATATCCAAAGAAAATTTGGATCACACATCTCCATTGGTGATCGCAATTAACGCGTATAAGGAAGGAGAGGAATCGGAGAACATGGTGAAAACATGGGTGGTGAATGGAGTTTTAATCTATACAGGGAGTCTGGTGAACATCATGTTCTATCACGCTTACAAAAAGATGGGATATAAAGACGAAGATATGACTTTCATGACATACAATATTCAAGGTTTTGGTAAATCCATAAAAAAGTTAGAGGGAGATAAAAATACGTATTCCACTAGGAAGAATCAAACACAGGTGACATTGAGCGTAGTAGATATGGAATCACCGTATAACTTATTACTAGGAAGACCATGGGTACATGCAATAAAAGTCTGTGGCGTCGATGCTTCATCAATGTATCAAGTTTCCTACACCAACTTGGAATCGGCGAGATCAAAGGGGATCTTTTGCTAAAGGAAGAATATATTATCAAAATGAAGTAAAGTGTTGCGAGGAACAAGTAAACAAGCGAAAAGAATATATCAAAGCACCGCAAAAAGATGGCGAGGGCGGCTAAGAAAGAAGAAGAATTCAGAGTTTACATGATAAGAGCAAAGGAAGGAAAAGGCATACCTAGCGAGACCTCGGGAGAATAAAATGATCTTGCGAAAGAACCAAAAGGACCAACCCCCATGGGAGAACCAAGGCCGATTACGTCGCGTAACAAACCAAGGAAGTAAATATTGGAACTAAGGAAAACCCAAGATGCTAAAGATTGGAACTAACATGGGAGCGGATGAAGAAAAAGAACATCGATCTGTTGCGAGATTATAAAGACATCTTCGCGTGGGATATGGATGAAATGCCACAGTATAGATCCGTCGATAGCTTGTCAAAAGTTAGAAATTGATAAAAATGTGAAGCCATTTAAACAAAGAATTAGAAAGATAGCAACTGAGATATCACCCTCGGATAGAAGAAGAACCTAAGATCTTTGGATGCGGGGATTATCGAACAAGCAAAATATCCTGAATGGATAGCGAATATGGTTATAGTTAGAAGAAAAACAAGGGAATAAGGATTTGCATTGATTTCACTCGATTTAAATAAAGCGTGCCCTAAAGAGGTTTTCCATTGCCGAGATATTCCACAACTAGTCGAATGGGCCACGTAGAATGAAAGAGTATCATGCGGACGGGTACAAAGGTTATAAGTACAGATTCCTCTTGCCGAGGAAGATCAAAGAGCATCTTGCTTTCTTCGCTCCAAGAGGATTATACTGCTATACTAAAATGCCGTTTGTGCGAAATCTTTGGAGCAACGTATCAAAGGATGGTAGAAGAGGTATTAGAATGGATACATAAAACACTAGAGGTATACGTAGATGACATGTTTGGTAAAAGTAAGAAGGCGAAGATCACGTGCGAGACCTAAAAGAAATTTTTGAGCAAATGAGGCGTTTTAACATCAAAGTAAATCCAGAAAAATGTACCTTCGGAGTTGCGTCGGGAAGTTCTTGGGTTACATTGTATCAAAGGAAGGAATACATGTTGACCCGGAAAAAGTAAAAGTAGTTCGCGATATGCCGACACTGCTGACAAAAAGGATGTTCAAAAAGCTGAATGGATTGTTAGCATCACTAGGAAGGTTCATCTCGCGGTCATCCGATAAGTGTAAACACTTTTTCAAACGTTTTGAAAAAAGGATCGAAATTTAAATGGACGGATGAATTTGAAAAGGCTTTACAAGTGATCAAAGAGCATTTAATGGATATATCCATTATGCGAAAGCGCAGACCCGTGAGAGGAATTATTAATATACCTCGCGACAACTTCGCATGCCTTAAAGGTGCCGATTCTACCGCGAACGGACGCAGGAGAGAAAACCAATCTATTATATCAGCAAAACTTTTAATGCCGCAGAAAGAAATTATTCAAGATCGAAAAATTAATCGGCATTAGTTTATGCAACGCCTGCTTCGCATATATTTTCAAGCGCATACTATTAAAGTAGTAACGAAAATACCAATCGAGTCAAGTGATGAAACACTCAAAAGATCGGGAAGAGTTGAAAGATGGAATGCTCAAATAAGCCATTGTAAGCTCAAATATGAGATATTATCCTCAACTAAGTCACAGTTTCGCATTTTTAGCGAGAATTTCCCTTGGAAGAAGACGAAGCGATAGATGAGATGATGGATGTAGAAGAAGAGTATGGAGACCCAAAAGACTCGCTAACTGAGCCGGATAGGTGGGAAATATTAGTAGATGGATCATCAAATGGAGAAGGAAATGGAGTGGGAATTGTTATGATTTCGCCAGAAGGCAATAAATTAGCTTTCTCTTTTAGATTGGAGTTTGAATCCACGAATAATGAAACAGAGTATGAAGCTATAATACATGCTCTGCGACTTGCAATAGAAATGAAATTGGAGAATATAAGGATTACCAAGTGATTCGCAACTAGCAATTCACCAAGTAATGAGAGAAATACACTACAAATAATCCATCTTTGAAAAAGTATAAGAAGCATGTCGAAGAATTGTCAAGCACGAATACCGAAAATAAAATGGAGGCACATATCAAGGAGAGATAATAGACTCGCAGACGCTTTTGCCTTTATATCAAGTATGATGATGGGACCATCGCGAGGAATATCAAAATACATGCCATCGGGCGCCATCAATTAATAAAGAGGAAGGACAAGAAGCGAGATATAGTGATGGTGGTAGATGAAATGCAATGTCGCGAGGAAGACTAGAGAGTAGAACTTCATGCGTACTTAATGAAAGGAGAGGTACCAAGAAATAGATTGGAAGCACACAAGTTAAAGAGTCGGGCAACAAATTATGAATTACGAGATGGCGTGCTTTATCGGCGATCTTTTGAGGGGCCTTCGCCTCGATGTCTAACAAGGAAAGAAGGAGAAACCATATTGAAGATGTCTGCATAGTGGGGATGCCGAAATCATAGCGGCGGAGATCTTGGCATATAAGGCAAAGACGCAAGGGTATTATTGGCCATATATGCATGAGGACGCGAGAGCAATAGCCAGACGCTGCGAAGATTGTCAAAGACACGGGAAGAAGATACATGCACTGGAGCATCGTTAAATTCTTCGAGAAGTGTGTGGCCTTTTGGAAAATGGGGTTTAGATATTGTGGGACCATTTTTACCGGGAACAGGACAAAGAAGGTACTTAATTGTCGCAACGGACTATTTCACAAAATGGGCAGAGGTGAAAGCGGTCCAACACATTCGCGATAAGGATGTTTTTACTTTCATATTTGAAAATATTATATGCGAGATTTGGGATTCCGCACAATTGGTATCCGATAATGGGAAGCAGTTTGAGGGGCAAAATATAGAGTTTTTAATGCATTTTATAAGATGTGGAAAATCAACTCCATTATATCCACAAGCTAATGGCATGCGGAGGCAACAAACAAAACAATTGCCGATATATTGAAGAAAAAGTTGGAAGGACACAATAGGGGATGGTGCTAACAAGTACCCAATGAAGATGGGCTTATAATACAACTAGAAGAGAAGCCACAGAATGTCCCCTTTTTGCTTAACTTACGGAGTTGAAGCAAGATTCCCAACGAGAGGTCGTGATTCCGACAACCAAAAAAGAGGTTTGGGAGAAAAATCTTAGCGCAGGCAACATTCTAATCAAGTTGGATGAATTGGAAGAAAAACGAAAAGGCATTGCGACACATGGAGAATTATCGGAAGACCTGGCTAGAGAATATAACAAGCGTGTAAAAATACGTGAGTTCCAACCAGGAGACTTGGTGTTGCGAGAAACCCCAACATATCAACGTGAAAGTGGAGGCAAGTTGGCGAGAAAATGGGATGGACCTTATATCATCAAAGAGGTAGTTGGTACAGGGGCATATAGATTGATGGATCCCGAAGGAAAAGATGTGGGACAAAAATTGGATAGACCATGGAATAGATTATATCTAAAGAAGTATTACCCGTAAAAACGGGAGAGAAAAAATGAATCAAGAGGAAGTACTTCTTTGCAAAATATTTGCGACATTCAATAAAATGCAGAGAAAATCCGCGAAGATCTCGCGACAAGAATAACAAAAAGTCATGAATGGCTTAACAAAACAACAAGAGATAATGAATGATTAAATGAATGAATCGGCGAATATCTCGCAAGAAAAATAGCAAATGATGAAGAATGATTGAATAAAAGAATGAATGAATGGGACGAACCTTTATGGCGTACACCCTAGTTCGCGAATAACATTTCGTAAGAGGCAAATGTAAGACCTAAAGTGCGTCATATAAGGGGGTATCTCTTGACATGGCTCAGGGGGAAGGTTACACCGCTCCTGAAGCCTCGAGTCATGAAAATTTGGGGCCCATGAAAGCCTATCCGGAGAGGTACCTTGGATTCCCAACTATATATATAAGGTTATACCACAGTTGGGCGACCGAGGGTCTCTTCCAAGGAGTCGTGTATGCTCAAGGCGCCGAGGTACACGGTTGAGCGAGTGCCTGGATGGATGAACCTACCCTGGCCATTCTTGGCAAGTCTTGGCATATGTTGCACTCGCCCGAAGAAAACTCCACTTAGGGTGCGGTCTCGTAACCATAAACCCTATAGGTATAAGGGATAAGAGGCATGAAAACAATCGGTTGTTGTTAAGACCGGATGGGAGGAGCTAGTCTTGTATGGCCGATGTTTCGCCTCCTTGAAGGGGCAACCGGGGAGATGATAAGGGCGACGCTTTCCATTAGGGGAAGTGTCAAAACAGACGCAAATGTCATGAGACTATGTTTTCGCAAGAGAATTTAGGCTTGTCATATTTATGCAATGATCCTGCAGAGGCAATAATACTAGCAGCGAGGGTAAGGCGAGATCAATGGGTCTTTACACGAAAGTGTACTGAAGGACGTCTGCGATTTCGTCGCGCACGGTACTTCAATGTCATGGGGCTTTATGTTCGCAAGAATATCTAGACACTCGTCATATTGTCGCAACTAAAACATCCTGCAGAGGCAAAAATACTTGGAAAATGATAAGACAAGATCAAGGGGTCTTTACATGCAAGTGTTGAGACGTCTGCGATCTTGTCGCGATGAAGGTGGCGAGGGGAAGACCTCTAATTAGGGAGGTCTAACTTGGAAGACCACACAAAAATGATAAGGCAAGGTCAATGGGCCATTGCATGAAAATGTAAAAAAGGCGGCTCACGACCTTGTCGCCACAAGAAGAGATAAAATAAAATGATAAGGCAAGGCCAGTGGGCCTCTGCATGAAAATGTAAAGCTGGCCTGCGACTTTGTCGCAGTGAGAAGAATTAAAATCAAATCCCTGATTGGGATGGATTTACTTAATAAAAAATTCAATGAGCGAACATGCTCGCAAGGCGGTATTAACTAAGAAAGGAAGAAAGAAATATGGGAATTACTCAATCAAAAGAGTTAAGTCATTCAAACAAAAAGGAATTCTAACAAATTACAAAGAGAATTTAACTCTCTACATCAGAGGGTGGTTGAGACTTTTCTGCGCCTTTATCAGCTTCACATCCGCCAGCTGGTGGATTTTCTTCGGAAATGTTTTCATCACCTTTGTTCTCGCCACCTTGCGAGCATGTTCGAAGGAGTGCCTTTTGACGGTTTTTACTATCTATGTCTTTACAGTCAGACATGTAATCAAATCTACGTTCTGCACGATCGCGAGAACGAGCGAGGGAGGAAGCGAGTAATCCATTTTCTTTGCGAATTTTGGAATAATCCGATTTGAGAGTAGAAACGACGGCGCAAAGCTTCTTCTCAGAATCTGCATAATTAAAGAAAAGATTAAAAGAGATCCTTACAACAGATCTTTGGAACTTTCAGAATAATTAAAGATTTGTGAAATAAATGAATTAAGGTAGTCAAATAATTTGACTACCTTCCTTTGAAGAGTAAGTTGTTGAATTAAAGCCGAAGTTATTCCCCATACAGTCCATGGCATCATCAAATGAGTCTCAACTAAACCTTTCAATCGAGATCGCAATTTCTTTTCATTAGAAACAAGTATGGAATTTTCGGTGGCGAGAGTAGAGTTGGATTTTTCTAATTTGGTGCATTGTTCTCGGAGTTGCTTCGCTTTTACACTCAAAGTTATTCTACCTTGAATAAGTTTATCTCTCTCGGTGGAACTCTCTTCAAGTTGATTTTCAAAGTATGAATAGCTTTGTTCTTGTTCTTCGCATAACTTTTGACAAGCATCATATCACCCATTTGCGAGTAGATCGCCACCTTATTCAACAGAACGTTTCTCTTGTGAAAGAGTTCGATTCTCATCGATAAAGTTTCCAACTCCAAATTAGTTTTAGTCAAAGAATAAGAGAGGCGAGATAAGTCATTACTTAATGAGTCTTGCTTTTGCGATAAATCAAAATTCTCTTTAGACAAGTTATTTATTTGATGTTTGCATAGGTATGAAGATTATCTAAGAGATTATCTTGCTCCATCCAAGCATCTCTTTCAACTCGAACTTCTTCAATGATAGACTCGTCGATATATCTCCATTATTCGTTTCGGTTTAATACTTTGAGGACGAGCAAGGTTTGAGTTGTAAAAAAAAAAAAAAAAAAAAAAAAAAAAAAAAAGAAGAAGGGGTGGCGAGTATACCTTTTAATTCTTCATTCTTCTTGCGAAGATTATCACGATCTAGTGAGATACCTTTGAGAAATTTTTGATTTTCAAGGTGGAGATTATTGCACTTCACAGACATAACTTGGAGATCATCCTTGACTTATTAATCTCTTGAACTAAAGATGCTTACGAGATCCTATCAGGACCAAGATGCTTACTTAAAATCTCGCAGACATTAGATTTGACAGGATCGGCGAAGTCTTTTTGGCATCATTCACGAGATCGAAAAGGACTTTAAAGGCCACATCTATCCCCTCCAAATTTTCCCAGATTAGAGGAATTTGTTCAAACAAAGAAGACGAGTCGTCCTTTGTCAAAGGAACCTCATGAGAAGAGGAGGTTTCGGGGAGAGAAGTGATTGGAGAAATAGCGGGGACATTGATAGCGGGAGGAGGTATAAGATCGTTTGTAGTAGGACAGTTATAAGGAACTTGGTCTATGAGGAGTTGAGGTATAGAAATATTGTCGCTGGTAATGTTACCAGGGAAAGAGGCACAAAATTATCTTGCGAAGATTTCAAACGGGAGACGAAGGTGTGAATGAAGGAAATGGGAACGTCGGGGTAACAGGTTTAGAGTAGCGAAGCCTTTGGGAGTATGACTAAAGAGTTTTATCATCCTGCGAATGACAAATTAAATAAGAAACAGAGGCAACAACGCATTGTTAATAAAAACAAATGTTTCTTAAATACCTTGTCACTCGCATGATTTGTCTTTTTGTAGCCATAGATTTTGCTCGCGAAGTGGGCTTTGGTTGCGTGAGGGATTCTTGTTGCGAAGCAGATTTCGATGGCGAGCCCAAAGAAAGAAGAGGGTCCTTCACGGTAAATTTAGTTCAGGTTGGTTCTTGCTAAACAACAATGGCGAAAGAGAACTACAAAGTTAATCATACCAAAGTGTGATTTCAACAAGGAAAGCTAATCTCAAATTTAATCAACCACAAAATCAGCGAGATATGGCAAAATTAACAAACCCGGACGCCATGAGAGTAACAACTGGTAGGGAATAGCTAAAGTGGTGAAGAAGACGGTAGAGACAACAATAGGCAAACACTTGCTAACGATGAAGAAGAACACTTGAGGCGATGAAGAAGAAGAACACTTGCGAGACGATGAAGAAGATGAAAAGGAAAAGGAAAATTCTTCACAGGGGGGATGCTCCTATAAATAGATGAGAAAAATGTTATGACCGGATAACATTAAATGCACCCAAGAAAAGAGGTAAATATAGACACGTGTAAACAGTCACTTTTGCTAAATCCAATGAAACTGCTGGAAAGAACTTTAGTAGAATCCAAATATACAACGTATTTCCTAATAGGCGAGGAGAGATTGCGAAATTGATTATTTTCTGTAATTCATGAGGCAAGAAATGACACTTCTTATATATATTACAAAGAAGCTTGGAACTTCGCAAAAGAATAGAGGCAAGTACGTACTTTTCAAGACCAAGATTCTTCCGCCTCGTTCCTTCATCAACAAAGATCAAAGATTATCACATAATGATTTTTCCTTAAAGATCGCTCTTCAAGCAATATTCAAGGAAAAAAGAGGCAAGATGTAGGATCATAATATCGCAACATACAAGGCTCTGGGATTAATAAACGACGGTGTCGCGAGGCGATCATGAGATAGCTAAAATAAACACGCAATGAATAACGGCTAACAAAACAATTGGAAGACATGAAACTCATGCGAGGGGTAAGAAGTGTCGCGAGAATGAATATTTGCGCATTTGCGACACTTCGCGAGACATTCCCGAAAATAAAGGATAGCTTAGCTGTCGTCCACTACGTATTACCCTATATAAAGGGCTGAGTGAATCTGTTGTAGGGAGAGAGATCTTTTGGGGAATTGTTAAGCAAGTCATTAGGAGAGAGAAAGTTTAAGATTGTTTTAATTCCTAAGTGTAATTCTATTTTCCTGTGTAAACATTTCATGGACTCAATCAATAAATATTCTTGATCTTACATCTTTCAATGGATTAGTTAAGCAAAATTGACTAAGGGGTGTAGTGTGGGATTTCCTGCTACTACATTTTAAGTCTTGCACTAGATGGAGGCTTTTACGCTGATAGATAGGTTGACATTTATGTGATAAATGATTCACGTTGAACTTTTATGTTTTTCGAAATGATGAACATGAAAATGGATGGGTTTAGTTTATTTGTCTTTATTAGCTTATCGTATGATTAGAATAATACGTTTCCTACATAGGTGCAACTAATAATTCATACGTTTCCTCCCTAAACAAAGAATAATACAGAGACAACCCAAACTTAAAATTATTAAGGTAAATATTATTCGAAATAGGAAAGTACTTTTTTCTATAGCCTCTTCTCGAGTTGGTTAGAGATAGGAAACAAAATTTCGAAAATTTTGGGAAACAATTTTATCATAAGTCTACGATATATTCTCTCATAAAATAAGGAAACTAACCATATTGATTACACATCAAAATTTGGAAATAAAAAAGAAAAACACCAAAAAATCTTTTGTTTGGCGGGTGATGAAAATGAATTTTTCTTGGGCGGGATGATTTCAAAAGGAAAATCAATTCCTTTGATGGTTTAGTTAAATTCCAAAAAGAAAAAAAAAAAAAGATGAGTTCGATCTACTTTTTCAGTTTTTATTACTCGATTTATTACAAGGAACCTACCTCTTCAGACTCAATCTTTGTTGTTGGTATTATTTCTACAACCCATTATCGAATGAATATTAAATTGATGTTAGATTTTTTGTTTGATCTCATGGAATCAGATGTTAGATATTATAGGTTTAGTCGTTAAAGCATAATTAGGGTTTGTATTCTATCACTTCTTATAGGTTTACTAGTTAAAGCATGAGTAGGGTTTTTATTCTATTACTATCTCTAATCTTTACAAGGAATCTACCTCTTTAAACTCGATCTTTGTTGTTGGTATTATTTCTACAACCCATTATCGAATGAATATTAAATTTATGTTTGATTTTTTGTTTGATCTCATGGAATCAGATGTTAGATCTTATAGGTTTACTAGTTAAAGCATGATTAGGGTTTTTATTCGGTCGTATCAAAGAACAAGTTAATGAAAAGCACGGTTTGTATGATGAGATGTGATTTCATTTTGTTACAGCAATAATATTTTAGGCTTAAGTTACATGCATGAACTATTATAAGATTTAGGTAAGGATCTTTCTTTCATGTTACTTAGTTAGGCTTTACTAGTTAGTTAGGTTTTACAAAATAAAAATAAATAAAAAAACTTAACACGATGCTAATTTTTTTCTACGGTTTTTGTTATTGTTTGGGTTGGATTTTGATTGAGAGTTAATAACTCTACATTGATCGACGATGTTGTGTCAATCATATTTATATACAATGCTTCTCAAGATTTAATCATTTGAGTCTCTGTTACTTGGCGAGCCTGTAACGTCTGCATTTTAAGTTGCCACTTTTAATAATACCATGTTGTTGGTTGGCCAATTTGACTATATCTTCAAGCTAAAAATGGATAATCATTATCCTCGGGTGCTTTAGTGCTCTTGGCTTTTGTAACAAAAAGTTATATAAGACCGTTTAACCGGTACCTTTCGCTTTGTGGATAACATGATAATCATGAGGAGATTTTGTGTGTTGCAGTGATGTTTTAGCCTCAAGTTACATGCATCAATGAGTTCGTTTGTTTTCTTTTCATATAATAGAAAATAGGTGTAACACATGTTGCCTATCCTGTTAGGTTTAGCTAATATTTTCCGAAATAAGCTCAAATTCCTAACTAAGATGCACGTACCTACAAAACTTTTGTCATGGGAGAAGATGATGATTACGACCAATGGAGGGAATCAGATGATGAGGTGGATTCTGATAAAGAAACGATGGATTTAGATGAGAGTCATGATGACATTGTACAATCAGATGACAATGATGGTGAACATATGGTCCATATTGCTAGATTTGAAGACTTAACAGGTAATGTGCGAAACCTTGTACTTATTTGTTTCTACTTAAACATCACATGGTTTCATACGTTGCCTCGGTTATTTCCAGAGTCAGAAATTTCTGAAAATGATGATTTGTAGGTGTTAGAAGAAAAAGAATTGGAAAATAATAGAAGAATGTAAAAGCATCCACAACAAGAAGACTCTAAGGTATGATCATAAAAGAGAGGGGAATGACAAGAATGTTGAAGCTTCATAGAGACTTCTCGAAAAAAGATGCCAAAAGAAGGGATATTGAATTTGATAAAATGTTCCGGCCTATTGGTGACCATAGAATTGAATTCAATAGTTACCTAGGCTATTTGGTCCGTGATATGGTTGGCATAAAACATTTATGTTGGAAGGAAGTCCCTTCAACAACAAAAGAAAATATGTGGGAGAAAATTCTGGTATGCATATGCGATTACCAATTGGTCGTTTTTGTTGTCTAACTGTGAGTCTGTGATTAACATACATTAGATGTTATTGCAGCTTCATTATGAGGTGCCCCATGAGCTGAAGCGAGTGGTCATGAAGCGTCTACTGCTCACTTGCGGGACTTCATAAGGAAATTGTACAACAATCATCTAAAACCCTTCCTGGAAATGCCGCACAAACTAAGAACTTTCCCCAAAAAGTACGAAATGGTAATGGACCAAGAAAACTGGGACAATTACCTTAATCATGTACTAAAATCGCCTATATTTAAGGTATGGAATACACATTGCTTTTTCTAATTTGTGTTTCGTTCTTATGTCTATCCCAAAGATACTAATGAAATTATTTCTATTTCCTTTGCAAGAAAAATTTGGAGAGGGAAAAAGAGGCAATATCACAATCCAAGTTCCCACATCGGACGGGACGAGGATGATACTTGGGATTAAATCTAAAATTATTAAGTCAGTTGTCTTATTTATTATACCTTTGCATAAAAGAAACAAATCCATATCTGTTTTGTATGTCGTGTTGCGTGTCTCATATATGCGAAACTTAAAACGGTATAGGGATGTGTCCTCTTACACCAATATGTAATTTTGTCACATTAGATGCTTTGGAATAGGTTTTCTGTTTTACAGTTAATATGTATGCGGATGTAAATCCTTACTTGTTTAAGTAACTACTAGGTCCAAAGCGGAAATGTTGTCGAAGAAGATCTTGAAGACCGGTGCTTCATGTGGGAAAGAGCACGCGAAAACAAAGAAGGAATTATTCCTGACGAGTTTGTCAGGAAGAAGACATCTGAAGTTGTGAGAAAACAGAAACTTTACAGTCCTCATGTTTTTAACCAAAGTAAGTGCAAAGTAATTGCGCAAGGTTTAAATCGAAATTTAACACATTATTTGAACATGAAGAGAAGCGGAAGATGATTCGAGAGGGAACTCTAACGGTTGGTTATAACGAGGATGCCCTAATGAGTTGCGATCGGCCGGATAAGGGTGGACATGTCAAGGGGGCTGGCTTTGGAGTGACGGCAACCCTTTACTTTCCAAATGGTAGAAAACCAAGACACTCGAAAGAGAACGATGAACTGCGTGAAAAGCTGAAAGCTAAGGAGAAAGAATTAGAGTCTACTAAAAATGCGTATCTGAGATGAACAGATAACTTGTTATCTCAAGGAGTCGACATTGCGAAAATTGTGGGCAACAATATCAGCATGTCTGGAGGAGAGGTAAGTGAACTGAGTTTTGATTAGATTGTGTAATTTTAAAAAAATTGCGGAAAGATTCGATTTTTTCAAACAATGTGTTCAACTACGATCACGGGATGATGCAGGACCTAGCAACTCCTCCAATCGATTTAAGAATAACATAGGTCCAGAATCAGTTAAGAAACATCCAAAAAAACATGGTAAATCCGGTCCGCAGAAGTTATCTGAAAGCACCAAAGGGTCCGCGAAGCGGGACTCTCCTTGTACTAAAATGCCGACCGTTTCTACTGAATCCCCGACGTCTTTAGTATCAAAAAAGAAGTCTTCGTCTCCTCCATCCATCGGGAATCTCGAATGTGCCATCCGAAAAAGTTACCATTGATGTATGGTTTTCCAACGCGTTTAAATTTTTAATCTTCCATTTACTATCTCTCATGCGCCTTGTGTTTCGCGGCGCATAGGATGCAAACTTTGGTTTGGAGAAAGGACAACATTGTTAGTTGGTAGAGCTTACTCTTCAAAGAAGGTATCTTATAAAATGAAGTCGGGAAGGACGGGTAAGGTTACATGCTATAGCATCCTGGTTAGTGAAGTACTAAATGAAACCATCAAATTACCCTTTGGTACATCTTCTGGGATAAAAACTTTAAAAGATGTTGGTGATGCTGAAATTAGTTGGCCATCAAATCAAACCATCTTGGATCAAAAGGTTAGTTGCTATGCTTGTTTGCTTTATTAACTCATTGGATATGTTTTACACAAACCAGATTATATATATATAACTTGTTTGATATAAGAGACGAATATGTTATCAGCTATATGAATCACGAACGTTAGTGTATATTTTAGAGAACGAGATATGTGGTTAACTATTTGATTTTGAGTCAGTTGTGTATTTTGCTTAAATGGTTTCACTGCAAAAAGAAGGTACAACTTTCATTTTAATTTTCTGATTCAGGTAAGTCAACCAAAACATTCTGAGGCTGTAAAATCACTGGATCTACTCAACGGAAGCCAATCTCGTATCGTAATATCTGAAAAAGTTCCGAAGGTATGTGTTTTAAACCAAGATTACATGATCTTAAGACCATATGAGTCTCAAATATGCTATCAACTATATGAATCACGGACGCTAGGGTGTATTTTGGAGAACCATGTATATTTGCTACCTATTCAATTCATTGGTGTCTTCGCATTCACGGTAGAATTTGGTATATTTGTTACCCGAATATGGAATATTACTCTACTGCTTTCACAGTAACTCAACAAAATTGGGAAACATACTTTGGATGTGACATCAAAAGCTACATCTAACCGGAGCAAATATGAGATCACGAAAACTGTAGCAGTTCATCCGGTATCTGTTTTATTTTTACATGCATTTTAAATCTCAATTTGCTTTGAAGTTTTCGCTTGAAGATGTTCATATGCCATATATTTCAGCAGGGTAGAAGGTGCTACCTTTTTGACGAGCTGTCTAAGGCGAATGTCGTTGCTAGAGTTAGAGCTTTTCTGTTAGCAGGAAAATAACAATTACATGGAAAGGATGGGGTGGAGGTTGATTGCCACAAAATCTTGATTGATGAAGTAATAAAACCGAATTTCTGTCTACCAGTACGATTTGATGGTATGGAAACATTAGGAAAAACTCTTGGAAAAGCGATTCCTTGGCCAAAGTATGGTGTTAAGCTTACCGATCCTGCTAAGAAGGTTAGTTGCTTGGCTTGTTTGATTTCTAAGTCGAATATACATAAACCAGTCTATCAATTATATGAATCACCGATCCAAGTGTAAATTAGAGAACCTAGAAAAATAGAAATATGTGTAACTTTCAAAAGTAACTAATAACTCTTTTAATCTTATACGTAACCCTACCAAGAATTCACAACCAACTACTTCTGCGGAAGTCTCCTTCACGTAGCAACCCTTCCGATGGATCTAGAAGTAGTTTCCTAATCTTATACGAGAACTCTACCAAGTAATTCCCAACCAAATCCTTCAATATCTCGTAGAGAAGTCGTGCACATCTACGACGAGAACCTCGCTAAGACATCTAATGGAGTATGTTTTTGTTGATTTTTTTTTCTTCGTAAATCTATATTGTAATGCTAGCATCTTCTTTTTATATGATGTTCATATGTCGTATCTCCGCAGAAAGCAAAACACGACTTTTGGAATGGATCTAGGGGAAACGTCGTTGCTAGAGGCACTATTTTACCTACGTTTGCCTAACTGGAAAATACATGGACAAGATCTTCCTAAAACTCGTTATGTTGTCAATATTCGGAGGATATAGTTCCATCGTTTGTGTTAACCGAACCAAGTGGTGAGTTTAAGTTAATAGGGAAGCTAAAGATGGTTTTGTGGCATGGCCGAAAGATAACTGTTCCATCTCTGATGACAAGGTTAGTTTCTTAGCTCTTTTGCTTTGTTAATCAAGTATATAAATTGTTTTACATAAATCGTATATTTAGTTTGATTAAAGAATAAGTACGAGATAGAAATATATTAACACCTAAATGGAACATGAATACCAAGTGTAAATTAGAAAATTGATATTTGGTTACGGATTTTATTTATGGGCGTCACCGTGAAAAATATCGCGACCTTCAAATGAAGTTGGCTTTATTACATTCTTGGAAAAATGACTTTTGTCCTGTCTCTTGTTGAGAATTCACATGACAGATTTAATTCGATTTTGGATTTATATATATATATATATATAATACATTTAATCTCTTGCTGCAGAAACTCCACTGACATGGAAAACCTCATAAGTAACCCAGAACCGATTTTAGATTCCGAGAAGAAATTGGACAGTGACCTAAGAACAACAAGCAGCCTTGCAGAAGATAAACTGAATGAGGAGCACCTAGCCGTCAATCCACATTCGGGGAGTCATGCAGCCTCTTACAAGCTTCCAAAGAAGATTAAAAAGGCGCAGAGAAAGTTATATGTACAAAGTGTAGATCGGGCATACCAACTTCCGGATGGGAAAAAAGGATGACAAGGTTTTGCCGCGTCGAGAATGTCACAACCTGATCAATTGCTTGAAGAGACACCACCATCAAAAAAGTTGAAGAAAAACTGATGATTTTTGGATAAATGCTCTTTAATATTTTCTTTTGCAAACTGTTAGACCAAATCTCAACATTTTTTACTGTGTTATTAAAAATAATATGAATTTTTGGCATATATGAATTTTAGATTTAACCACAATTTATATAAAGTATAAGAGAATTTGGATAGTGCCAGGTGGATGGTTTAGATGCGTCATATCTGAACGGCTTAGAGGTGTCACACACGTAATACACACGCTTCGAGATTAATTGGCGTGGATAAACATAACATAAAGACACATTAAACAGATATAAATTGGCGTGGCTAAATATCACATAAAGCCACGCTATATGGCGTGTCTATAGGTTCACATGTGGACGGTCAACGTTACATCTGAACGGTCAATATTGCATCATCTTAAACGAGATCCAATGGTTCCTAATACAGCCACGTGGATGAAGGTAATTGTAAATTGGCGTGGCAAAATATCACATATAGCCACGCTATATGGCGTGTCTATAGGTTCTTCAATGAACGGCTCAAAACGTTACATGTGGACGGTGAAGGATGAATATAATTTAAAGGTCAATATTGCATCATCTTAAATGAGATCCAACGATTCCTAATACGTCCCACGTGGATCAAGGTAACTGAAAATTGGCGTGGCTAAATATCACATTAGCCACGCTCTATGGGGGCGTGTCTAAAGGATATCCAATGAACGGCTCACAACGTTACATGTGGATCGGTGAAGGATGCATATAATTGAACGATCAATATTGCATCATCTTAAATGAGATCCAACGATTCCCGATACGGCCACGTGGATCAAGGTAATTGTAAATTGGTGTGGCTAAATATCACATATAGCCACGCTATATGGGGTGTCTAAAGGATATCCAATGAACGACTCACATCATTACACGTGGACGGTGAAGGATGCATATAATTTAACGGTTAATATTGCATCATCTTAAATGAGATCCAATGATTCCTAATACGTCCACGTGGATGAAGGTAATTGGAAATGGGCGTGGCTAAATATCACATATAGCCACACTCTATGGGGGCGTGTCTATAGGATATCCAATGAATGGCTCACAACGTTACATGTGGATGGTATTCAACGGTTCCTAATACACCACGTGGATGAAGGCAAGTGAAATTGGCGTGGCTAAAACATAACATATAACCACGTTAAACCTATATGGCGTGTCTACCGGATAAGCAATGGCTACGCCAAAAAGCAATTTGCGTGTCTAAAGTGAACCAAATAGCCACGCCTAAAAGCAATTTGCGTGTCTAAAGTGAACCAAATAGCCACGCCAAAAAGCAATTTGGGTGTCTATAGTGAATAAAATAGCCACGCCAAAAAACCATTGGCGTGTCTAAAGTGAACCAAATAGCCACGCCAAAAAGCAATTTATGTGTCTATAGTGAATCAAATAGCCACGCCAGAAGCACTTAACGTGTCTATAGGGAACCAAAGAGCCACGCCAAAACAATAAATCGTGTGTCTATAGAGTACCAAGTACTTAAGTTTTTGGGACACTATATATCAACGCCTATATGGCTTTGGCATGTCTATTTCATGCGAAATAGACACGTTGGCAAGCATGGCTATAAGCTACCTAAAACCACGACGTGTTACCTAAAACCATGCAAGCGAAGTCATACCAAGTCCAAACCAAATTGGCGTGTCAAAACCCCTATGGACACGCCAATTTGGCGTGGCAAAAGCGTATGTTTGTACTAGTGAAAGGGAGGCATGGCCATGCCTTAGGCCAACTGTCGCCACTTGCCATTGTCCACGTCCCTTCCTAAACCGGCCCTATTTCTTTCGACCAATCGTGTCGCCTCAAATTAGCCACGCGCACATAAGTTGTAATGGGCCCATACTTGTCGGCCCCACTTGCCATCGACCAATCAGGTCGCTCTAAAGCCACCGCACTCTCACCAGAAGTGTAGCCATTCCTTATGTTTGGCCGCCCCCTTTTCTTGGCCAATCAAGTCGCTCTAAACTTGCCACCATACATTAAAGGCCAAACGCACCCTGTCGCGCCACCATACTAACTAGAAAGCCAAACGCATCTTACCACAATAACATATTGATCGGCATGCCAACATGCTACTCTGTCGCGGTAGCATGCCACTTTGGCCTTGGCCACGCCCTTGGCTCCCTAATTCTTACCACGCGCGGATCCTAGCCTTGCCCACGGCGCCAAGCCCTAATTCTTACCACGGCGCCAAATCCTAGCCTTGGCCACGGCGCCAAGCCCTAATTCATACCACGGCGCCAAATCCAAGCCTTGGCCATGCCGCCAAGCCCTAATTCTTACCACGGCGCCAAATCCTAGCCTTGCCACGCCCGCCAAGACCTAATTTTTACCATCGGCGCCAAATCCTAGCCTTGGCCACGCCGCCAAGCCCTAATTCTTACCCACGCCAAATCCTAGCCTTGGTCACGCCCGCCAAGCCCTAATTCTTACCACGACGCCAAATCCTAGCCCTCGCCATGCCGCCAAGCCCTAATTTGGCCACGAGCCAAACCTTAGCTTTGGCCATGCCATAACGCCACCGGCATGCCGCCATGCCACGGCTACTAGTATCCGCTATGCCATGCCACGCCATTTGGCATGTCGCTATGCCACGGCTACTAACATGCCGCTATGCCATGGCTACTAGCATGCCGCTATGCCGCGGCTACGCCATTATCATGTCGATATGCCATGTCTACGCTACTAGCATGCCGCTATGCCATGGCTCCACCAGGCGCTACTATGCCAATGGCGCCACTTCTCTATACAACAAGATGCGGCCATAATCAATGAGCACTCTTCCTCATGAGATGTAATCTCGGCCATCCAAGTTCGCTGGCATGAACCGACGGACTTGCAAAGCAAGTCCCGAGCAACCCGCTACGCCACGCTACGCCGGCGCCACTATGCTAATGGTGCCACTTTGTTACACAACAAAGATGTGGCCATAATCAATGGCTACCCTTCCTCATGAGATGTAATCTCAGCCATTCAAGTTCGCCACCAAGGCGCCCGGACACTACGCAAGTTTTAGGCGTAGGCCAAAAGGCAAGCCTTATAAAATCACATGTTATTTTTCTATGGAAAAGTCTCTTGACTTTGACTTGCCACACATAGCAACCTGCTACACGT
This sequence comes from Papaver armeniacum, assembly GCA_023531295.1. Classification (NCBI taxonomy): domain Eukaryota; kingdom Viridiplantae; phylum Streptophyta; class Magnoliopsida; order Ranunculales; family Papaveraceae; genus Papaver; species Papaver armeniacum. The sequence goes on from JAJJWW010003610.1 coordinate 34,514, forward strand.
TTTTCCACGAAAAGACTCGAGACATCAAACATGTCACAAACTGGGGGATACTCATCGGGGTATTGGTCGCGGTTTATAGCCGTGCGGCGTGCAATGCGCAGATTACAAGAAAGTGTCATGAAATAGGACAATTAGTGGTGGTGAAAAGTAGCAGTGTAAATAATTCATTTCCTTCATCATGGGCGTAATGGCGACGGTTACACGAATTCACTTCCCTCATCATGGAAGCATAACGTCCGACGGTTACACGTTACTCTATTCTTCCACCACTCAATCATTTCCACTTCCTACGAGACCAGGCTACGTTTCAGTATGACTTGTATAAATAGGCTTCACCTAGTTTCACCAAAAGACAAGTTTTGGTCGGCAACAATATAATATCTAGAAATCATCTGGTAGCTTTCCATTCTGCTAACCAGTTCTACTTTTGATACAAGTCATAAAACAAACCACACCTTCAGAATCAACGATTCTGGTCTCAACACTCTCTTCGCTTCCCTCCCTAAGACCAACCCTTCTCCTTCACTTTGTGACCGAAGCAAGCATGGAACGACCATTTCTTGGTTTAGGCCAGGATTGTACAGATTGATCTCTCGAATCAAAAGTACTCCCGTGGAGTGCATTGTTTAGGGTTTAGATTCGTTTCTCACCCACGCACCCGAAATTACCAAAATCGCGAAACCGCTTTTCACCCACAAACAAGGAGACATGCTATCTCCGATGTGGGGCATAAGTCCGTCTGCACGTTTTTTACGCATCTACGGATCATACATGACCAGCAGTATCTCGTCGAGGATGTATACTAGGAATCATGACATCAAAATCAGCGCGTCTTGTGAAGTCATGCTGGAATTGTGGATGTTCTGGTTCATAAGCCTGTCGGGGGACATTTTATGCTTTACAAAACCTAGATGATCAGCAGTACCTCGCGGGGATGTGCGCTAGAAATCATGGCATGATGACCAAAGGTGTCTCGCGGGGACGTATACTAGAAATCGTGGCTAGGGATGCCTTGAGAGCAAAGGGATTAATCTCTCCCTGAGAGCTGAGTTTGTCCTATGGTCTTGAAATGATATTCTTGACCTTTATCCAAACTTCACCATCTACACTAGTATGCACACCTTAAAAAGTATGTGAACTCATGAACCCGAATCGGTATGCAAACCAGTACGCGTACTAGAAAAGAATTGCTGGTCCAGGAATTGGTTTGGTATCCTTGCCTGTACACGTATGAGAAAAGTTCTGTGAACTCCATAACTTATCATTTTCTTAAGTTATCCATACCGGTACACGTACTAAAAAAATTATGTGAACTCTGGAACTCGGTCATGTTATAAAGTATACATACCAATACACGTACTTTGACCTAACTATTCACGAATCGATTAACTATTTGTACCTTGTACATTTACTTACCATGTCAGTTAAATTCATATGCACTTAAATTATTTCTCCGAGATAATTAACATTTAAATAAACTCTAAAAACACCATAGACATATTTGATCACATTATTGTGACTCGAGTTAAGTCTTAAGTGTTTATGAAAAATGCTCAAGCTTATAGTTCAGTTGGCTGTCTTTGGCTAACCATTTATGAGTACACCTTCGATAACAGTGGACAAGCATCTAAGAAGCCTTCAAATTGTACTCCCAATTAAAGAGTACACCTTCGATAACATCGCCTCTAGATTCGGCACAAATATCTCGACGCTGATTCAACACCAACACGATCAAAGTGTAACAAAACTATAATCGATAAGTCTTCACTATCCCATGATAAGACTTCTGAAGCAATGCAACATCAATTATCCATGGATGACACAAACTCCTTCAACATATATCTTTTTTTTTTTGAACAGATGAGCACATCTGGGATGCACATGGGGATTCGATCTTGTTGGAAAGATGGATTCAAATCTATTTCAACAAATGTTATCCACATAACAAGTTACTGCAACCTGGTGTGATTCCATGAAACTTGACCTCTCTACATCACAAACCCTCGCACGATCGAGAAACTTCCTCTCTTCATCGTAATGAAGACCGGTGCTGCCATCTTCCAAAACAACGTCGATTCAACGACGGGAGCCAGTTCACAGTAAATTCAAATTGTTCAAGAGAATTCGGGCTGATCAGTACACCTTCATCTTGGGAATGCTCAACCCACCAACTAGTTTCGTGAATGTAAAGGCTCACTGGATGAAGGAGCAAAGGTTATGTCAATAATCATGGTTCTAGCCTTTTCGGTCTCTGGAGAAACTCCAACTATAGTATCGGCATCAACAAGGATATCTGGAGGAACTCCGTCCATGGTCTCCGCATCAACAACGGCCTCAGGAGCAACATCCTAGGGCTTCATCAACTAACCATTCTCTGAAGTGTTACACATGAAGTGGACTTCTCCAAGAACTAATGATTCATATCAAGGTGTGTAGACATGATAACATGTTCACATGAAAGTATTCCCAAAGCTTGCACGACTGGCAGGCATAATCCAAAGTCTTCTACAAGATGTGCTCATCGCCTCTACAAATGAGATACAACACACTTCAGGCCATGGGTTTACAAAAACGTACCAATGGGTGAGGAATGGGACAATACTTCCTCAACGAAAGATGTTCTTCTGTGTCTCTTATACAACATACCATAAGGGCGCATCAATCGGACATACGAGCTGAAAGATATGGCCTTTACCGTCACGTCTACGAAATCTGAAAAATTTGTACGGGTTTACAAATTACAAATGTGCACGCTTAGTGGGCTGACCTCTACAACTACAAATTGATTGATTCTTTTCTCATGTGATAAGTCAGTCTCTTAACTTCAAAATTTGGGGTAAAGCATCGAATTCCGACATCGTATGAGGTTCCTATAGCTTCCAGAGCATACAACATGCAAGCAGTAATTCTTGTACGGGATTCATAACTTCCACAATCGATCGGTGTCTACTAGGTCTTTCCACTAAGTCCTTCATCAAGGTACCTCCAACTTCGTCCACCTAGGTCTTTACATCAATTTTTCTACCTAGGTGCTCTATCTAGGTCTTGCCAGAAGAAGGGAAAACGAACAGGAGAGATTTAACAAAATACTGGGGACTGACAGTCCATTGATTATGGTGCTCAGTTTCACAGTCCAAGATACGTGGCACCAGAATCTCATGTGTTAATCATTCATCATAAAAGTAATGCTATCACCGGGACATTCAATAATGGTCACTACATCATCCCCTCTTGAGAGCAACCTCAGTTGTGGTCCTGTGACCAGGGTTTCAGAAGTAATGTTTCTACGACTGACAGAAGCAAGATGGCACTGCAAGCACCATGCTCATGTATCAATCAAGGGGTCATGATCTCAAATGAATCAATGACATTAAAATCCTTCACCAACCGTTCAAGACACAAGCGAATGGTCTAAAGACACAACAAGAGTGTTTTTACAACAAGCTCGTCTGAGATGATTATACATTGTCCCGCATAAAGCAGCGAGCTGGGAGAAATTGGTGAAGAATATAGGGATGGGTCATACGCCATTTTCTTTGTATGGATGTCCTCTACAACATATCCAAAATTCACAGCAATTGGATAAACGATCAAAGAGATGTGGCCAAAACATTTGACTACATGCCAGTTAATTTGTTTTTGGAAGTCTCCTAGAAGTTTACTGTTTCGCCTATTTCGGACCCTAAATATGCTCAAACTCAAAAAGCTTGTTTTCAAAATCTCGGAAATTTCCTGGGCATGAAAAACATGGGTAGATCGCGAAAATCCGACATCGGACGAAGATTCTACAACGTTTTTACTGAAAGATTGAAGTCTGGATTTTTCTGGTGACGTATTTCGGAAAAATTTCTCATTCGTTCATGTGGGTTCTCATTTATTCATCCCCAAATCATTAATTTCATACTTCTATGAATAAATTACAAGGGAATATTTACTTGAGGGGCCTCTAAGCCATTCGGAGGATCAATATTACCAGAATCACCATTAGTAGCATTGTTTCCTTCATTCGGTCCTGGGTTTTGAGAATTCCCCGTCTCACCATTTTCCAAGGAAGAATGAGCATTGTCAATACTTTGTTCATCCACGAAATCTCCTCCAGGATACATCAACAACAATTATTAATATTTCATTCAAAGAGTGCTATAAACGATTATACGAAGAGGTACTTACATCAACTTCTTCTTCAACGCCCCGATTCATTGCATCGTTTGATCGGCAACATTGAATTGAAGACCGTCAAGGCTCGATGGGAAAAAGTGCAAACAAACGAAGTAACAAACATTGGTTTCATGATCCTAATTGCACGGACAAGAAAAAGTCATGGTATAGGGAACGATAACAACTCACCAATGAAATAGCCGTGGACTTTACAATATTCGGTATCATTCTATAGTCCTTACTTCTGGATTCTCCGCCCCGAAGACTTAATGCTATTTCTGAGTAATCCACATCGACCCGAGGTCTCAAAGACCGTCCTATGGATATTTCAATCTCGGCCGAGCGGAGACCATCTCAACAGTAGGAGGTTCTTTTAAGGTAGTCCGAGCAGCTATTACAAAGTCATGAAGGCGTTCAAGTTGCTGGGTACAGAAACCGATATAATCCGGAGTTTCATACGTGGCTCGGTTAGAGCAAGGAAACATGTATTCACGACCATTCAGGTATGTGTAATCCAAATAAGCCTAAGTTGTTCAACTGATGGTTTATTCCTTCGAATGTGCGAAACACATTGGTCAAAGCCCATCCGGCGTCTTCGCTCTCAATGTTGTACTATTCCACGAAGAACTCTCCGGGTATTACTCATACTAAGTAACTGGGAGTACAACTCAGTATGAAGGATCTCTCACCATCACTCATAGGTCCCAGAAGTACCATTTCTTGAAGTTTCATCCGTAGAGATGTCATCTCTGGAAGTGTCATCATGGGAGTCGGTCATTCTTGCAAAGTGGTTGTGATGGATGCATAACATTTCTACTCAACACCTCGTTCATATAAAGCGCAGGATTCAACAAAACAATGAATCATGGAATAAAGGTGCTCACAACGCGTCTACAAAAATGGTAACTTTCAACTCTTACATGTTTACGATTCCACTAATGAGTAGTGATGGTGATACAAGAGTTAATACTTCAAAATTTGCTCGTCTCCTCGAACTCGCAAACACGAGCAAAATTTTTATTCAAAATCATAACTTGATTTTCATGTGAGCAACCCACAAAATTTTCACCGTGTGAGCGACTCCCACCGAGTGAACACTCATTGGTTTTGTGCATACACTATCAGATCACAAAATCCAGCGATCAAAAATCATGTTCGCTCCATGTTCTTTGCCTTATGCTATGCTTTATTCTTCCATGAAACTTTGAAACGAGAGTTTATTCCATTTTGATGCCTCTTTGACGATATAAGGTCCATCCCAAATTTTCATGACTCAAATTCACGTATTTTGTGGCCTTTATTATTTTCAAAAAATCTCTTCTCTGAATCAACTTGCCTGTTGCTTGCGAGATCCATTTTTTTTCCCCTTTTCTACAATTGTACGATGACCAACTCACATACAAACATTGTTTCACCGTGAATAATTGTCTACTTTCTGTGCTTGTTCAAAATCAAAACATTGGTTTTAAAAAATATATATTTTAACGTGAAACTCATGTAACTTTGAAAATATATGTATATATATTTTTGCTTCTCGCGAGCATCCGTCGAGAGTATATTTTCAAAAAATTTATGAAAGCTCACATATCGAAAGTAATTTTTTTTATGAAAGCTCATGGACAAAAATTTTACTACTAATGTCTACTTTACGCAGTCTATTAAAAAAAAAAAATTCTCTCGTCCGAACTTTGAAACGAGAGTTTATTCCATTTTGTAAAAAAAAAAAAAAAAAACCCTCTTATGCTAGGGATCATTGTTTGTTTCTTAAACTAACGAACAAACATCCGTTCCTAAAACATGGATTTCCTTTCTTTGGGCTCGGACCCGCAAACGCTAACCCGACCAAAACTGGACGTCCGACCGACCAAATCAGCAGTGCCTCATCTCTCCGTGCTCACGGGATGACGCTCTATCATAATATCAGGGTCCTTATCTGAGCATTTGTTCGTAGATACATCATTGGAGAAAATCGAGGATTCTGAAAATACCTTTGTACGACCGAGTTCAACTACTTATCTCGTCGACTGGAAAATCACCATCTAATGCTTACTTCGGAACATGACTGTCCCTCACTAAGCAGGGGACTTAATGTTGATGGTGGATTTTCGACAAAGGTCAAAATCGTAAAATCATGATATTGCATGTTTCTGACCCGGCTTCAGGAATGCATGTGACGATTCGTGTTTTACGATCCGTGAACCACTTCACGATCTCTGATCCAGTTTCTTTCAGAGCCATGATGAATATGATTCTCGAAAGGCCTCCCACTAGCTGAGCGTACGATGCTACGCATTTCATCATGACCTCTATGTAGAATAACGTGATTGGGCGGTCCTCCTACATAATTGTTCGTTGAGATGGCTTAACGCCTTCAGGACGACGGCGATACTCGATGTTCCCTAACTACATAGAGACTCCTCTCTACATAGAAGAAAGATTGGGAGGTCCTCCTACATAATTATTTGTTGAGAGGGCTTAACGCCTTCAGGACGTCGGCGATACTCGTTGTTCCCTGACTATGTAGAGAGACCATGTATAGATTCAGGTGGCTCTCCTACATAATTGTTTGTCGAGGGGGCTAAACGCCTTCAGGATGTTAACAACGTTGCACGATTGTTCCATGACTATGCACCTTTCAGAACGAGTATGATGCTTCGACTATCTCATATCTAGATTCTACAATAGATTAATTCTACCGTGACATTCGCCACTGAATTCCTAGAAAATAATCTATTATATCTCATTACTCCGTTCCATAAAACCCCCGGCTAACTCCATGGATTAGTAATAGATAACCAATTCATCTCATTACCCCGTTCCCTGAATTCCCCGGCTGAATTCATGGATTAGTAATAGATGCAAAATTCATAATTATTACTTTGTTTCATGAATCATTCTCCGATGAATTTCATGAATTTGTAATAATTAGTCAACATTCGGCATCTGGACTATCACCGAATAAGCCCCAATAAAATGGTGAAGTGTACTCAACAATGATGCACGAACGAACATTTGAAAATATGGACAAAGGAGGAATCCTACACAAAACATGAGAGATAAAATAATAATAAAAAAATAAAAAAGAGGCGCCTATGGACCGGGCCCACCGGCCGGCCGTCCATGCCGCCATGGCCAGTCCCCCATGCCTCTTCCTTTCATTTTTCATATTTTATTTATTTTCATGAACTCATGAAAACTCCTTCATTCAAGCAACTTTCCTTGTTTGAGCAAAACTCACAGTTTCTCCATATTTTCACGGTTTCATAAAAAATAATAAAATAGGGAAAGGTGCTGCGGGACCGGGCTACCTGGACGGTTGGCCATGCCCTAGCCGTAGCCGGTCCCACACCTCGCAATCCCTTGTTTTCATAATTATTATTTCCCTCATCTCATGAAACTCCTCCGTTTGAGCAAAAATCATGGTTTCTTCATATTTTCTCAAATATTGCTCAAACCATGAAAAGGCCAAAAGTCAAATGGTCACATGACCGACTAGGCTACTAACGCCAAATAATAAAATATTTTTATTTTCAAATTTTGATCAAACGAGCAAAGTTCTACTTGCTCATTCGAGCAAAATTAAGAATTTCGATCAAAGATCAAACTCTTCCCGAAAATCCGAGATATTGCTCAAATGCACACCAGAAAATACCAAAACTCTCAGGATTGAGACACGGACATTATGGTGACACATGCATGCTTCCTTGACCGACCAAGGCCGGCCCTAAGGCTTGCAAGGAGCCGGTCCCACACATTCTTATAATTTTGACCTAATTTGCTCAATTGCTCATATTGGGTCCAAACTCTTTCCAACAACTTGGAATTTGCTCAAACGACCATCAGCTGATCCCATGACCACCAAGGTCCGGTTTCATGCCCCCTTGGTCGGTCCCTCACTTCTCCATAATTAGGTTTTATCACCTAATGCTCACACGGGCATTATTTTAATAAATGATGAAACCGGCATTTTATCATCATTCTTTCACCAACCGGTCAACTAAGGACCCCGGTGCACGCTCACTCAAGCACTTGGGCACCACATGGTCGCCCATCATCCCATGTGGTCGGTCCCTCCCTCACTCATGACCTATTTCAGCAATTCATCAATTGACGAATAATTGATCAAAATTAGGGTTTCAAACAAACGCTCCACAAATCATCATTCTGAGCAAGTTCAAACACTAATAAATTTATGTTGATCCAGCAATCAACATCTGGATTAATTATATAATATTCGGTAGTCTACCAATATTTTAATAAATATTTTATTGGGGTCACGTCATCAATAAATAATTCGTCGAATTGAGCAATACTTGCTGAGTTGCTCGAATATTGATCCAACTATCAATACTCAGTAATTTATCAATAATTCATCGAATTGAGCAATTCTTACTCAGTTGCTCAAATATTGATCCAACTATCAATATTCAGTAATTCGTTGAATTGAACAACTCGAATATTTGCTCAGACGAGCAATATCAACACAAGAACTATACATATGACATGTTCAATCCATGAATCACTGAGCATTCGTCACTCATGCTCGATTAAACAAACTTAGACTACTGTCTAATAAGTCAAACGACTGACTAATCAAATACACATCTGCTTTGCAGACTCCACGTTCGTGAGACATCAATCACGTCACATGGGGGGATATTACTTAGGGTTTTTCTCCGGCGGCCTACGGAACGTGTGTCCATCCACGATGAGAAATGTGAGTAAGTCATGCAAACGGCTGAAGGAGTTAGCAAAGTAGTGGGTGGATTAGAGCTGGCAAACCAGCCAAAAACCCGCGGGTTGGCCCGCCCGGCCCGTGAAAAACCCGCGCCCGTCCCGGCTGGGTCATAAACAAGCCGGGCGCGGGTTGTAGAAACGTTGGCTTGTTGGAGAACGGGTTAACCCGTCCCGGCCCGTAAACCCACGGGTTAAACCCGTGTGCCCGTGTGAATCATATAATACACATAATCATAGCCCTAAACCTAACTTTCCTTTTTCTTCACCAGTTCCGCGCCTCATCTCTCTTTTCTTATTTTTCCGATTCTCTCTAAGCAGCAACTGGTTCTCGTGAAGAACAATTCTGGTATGATAATGAAAATATTGAAGTTAGCTCTTTCTCAATAGGATTTGTTTTGTTTGTAACTTAATTTTATTTTAGAGGTAGGATTTTTTTTTTCTTCATCAGTTCTACGAAATCAGTGCGTAGAGCTCTATTTTGATCACTGATTTGTAGATCTGTTTGTCGAGTACAGATGAAGATGTTTCTGAATACGAGAGAGAAGTGGATGTTGTTACTGTGGTACTGTTGTTGCTCGAATTAATTGATGAGAAGAGAAGATTTCTTTTGTTCTTTCTCGTCTCTTGCTGAAGGAGAGCTGCGATTGATTCAAGATTTAGAGGATATAAATCTAGTGACTGTAATCGAAGTTGAGATAGGTTTGTTGCTGGTGGTATTTGGTTAGATTTAGTGGTGGTGTTATTCAATTCATGGATGTAATCAAAAGAAGGAATCGATGGATGGGTTTGTTCGAATTGATATTCGATCGAAGAGGAGAAAAAAGGGTGAACTGTTATTGATGATTGATTTCGAAAATCAAGAGTTGTCTGCTGTGAAGGAGATTAAAGAAGGATGAAAGGGTCTCGATCTTTGGATGAACAATATGGGTTGTGATTGTAATCGGTGAATGGGGGATTAGATGAATGATTAGAAAGCAGTTTGTCTCCCATTGTCGTCTTCTAGTATACATCATGGTCCCTTAAGTATTTTATTGTCTTCCTTCTATAGGATCTGTGTTCGTTTTGTTGTATCTGCATTTCGTTGCTAGAGTAAACTAGGTATACGTTGATCATAAAAACAGTATGGAACCAGAACCAGGTTACCAGGTAGATGTAGAAGAACAGATGGTAAAAAATGGAGATGTTCAAAAGATGTTGTGCCAGAACAGAAGTATTGTGGGAGACATGCATAGAGGATTGATGCCATGGTTTCATGAAGTCTGAGATGGGTATTATCGTATTGAGATTTATGTTTATGGAATCATGGATCAAAGAATCTTCGTTGTTTCAATTGATTTAACTCCTTTGTAGCTCCCCTATTTGTAGCTCTGTTTAGTTTTTCCCCGTATATTGACCTCAGGATCACAAATTAATATATTAATTAAATTTTATTTTTATTCTTTAATTAACAAGACGGGTAACCCGTAAACCCGCAAGCTTTACCCATTACGGGTGCGGGTTTAAAAAATGACGACCCGTGAAGAATATCAACCCGCAAGCTTTGGCCCGTGTTAACCCGTACCCGTGTAACCCGCAACAAGCCAGCCCCGGCCCGCCCGTTTGCCAGCTCTAGGGTGGATGGTTAACCAAGTCTCCACACGACCTGGAACTGGTTTCACCACGATCTCCCACTTTCCCACTATTTCACTCAAGAAACCGTCACACTCACAGGATTAATTTGTTTATTATTCTGACAATATAAATAAGTCTCTGAATCCACGATTGAAAAAGCACATTTCAAGCAATCACTCTCAAGAATTCCATCAATCGACCAGAACTTATTCGAACTCAACATTTCACAGAAAACTTGCAGAAACCCACAACATATTCACAATCCTTGATCACCATTGATCCCACAATTCTCAGCTTCCCTCCTACAGATCAACCCATCTCCCTCTTTGTGACCGAATTGACTATGGAACGACCATTGACTTGGTTTAGGCCGGAGTCCCACAGATTGATCTCTCGAACTCAAAGCACTCCCGTATAGTGCATCTATGTGAGGTTAAGCAGTTTTCTCGGTTCGAGAAGTCTCGTCCAAACCGTCGTCTCCCAAATTCTTTAAAAACCAGCAAATCGTTTTTCCCCATCGACAAATTGATTTTGGAGAATAGAGTTTTCTGCAAATACCAAATGTTAATAATACCAATATATCGAATGATCCATGGAACCCAAATCAACTGCAACATCTTATACCACGTCTGAGTATTATGCTTGAGAATATTCACAAAGTCACTGATCTTTTTTTACAAGGTAACTATTCATGGAATGTTACTCTCTTTGAAGAATTATTCATTCAAGATATGCACGAGTAATTATGGATATAAGTATCTATGGAGAAATTAAAAATGATTCCTTGGTTTGCAGCAGATATACCGTCTCATTCAAGCCATTATGAATTCCCATGGAGAAAATTTAAATTTTCGCCATTTTCTTTAATAACTTCAAAAATTATGCTCTTTACTTGGAAACCGCTTTATAGTGATATTTTAATTGAATCAAACATTGAATATTGAATATTGATGTAATTTGTGTAAGAAAAATAAAGAAATAATTGAGCATTTGTTATTTAATTTCCCTTGGGAAAAAACATGTTTTCAACAATCCGGCAATGGAGCTTTCTCTGCAGATGGAGGTAGCTGATTCGAGATCTATTATTATGGATTGGATGTGCATCTTATGGAATATGTGGAAGATGAGAAACTATATAGTTTTCTCTAATGTTTATTTTTCTGTAGGGTTTGTGCTTAAAAAAACAACTAATTTAGATTTTAATAACCGTTGTCCAGATATAAAAAGGGGTATAAGTAACAATCGATCTCCAATTTTTAACAATATTAGAAACCTCTTGAAATTAGATATTTCAGATTATCGCTAATCAAGGTTTAGTGGGAGCTATTATTCAGAATCACGGGATTCTGTTTCAAGGATGTGGTACTATAACTTTTGAAGCAAAATCAACAAGCATTAAAAAAATACATTAACAATATTTAGTCTTAATATCATTTTCTTTTCCTTTAAAAGAAAATAAATACTCATGGTGATGATGTTAAAGATTAACAATATGATTCTTTTTAAATACGTTTATCTTCGGATTTAACATTAGCACCATATGAAACAACAACATCTTATCCAATAACACCAACAACAACTTTTTCGACAACTACATCAACATCTTCTACAAAAACATCGATTCACAAATCTTTTCAGACCATTAACAAAGTAGGTTGCGACTCGGCAACACATTGCAAGAGTCTTGCATCTTTTTCCGATTAAAAAAAGAAAAAGGAACTTGAGGGCATTTTCTCCATCTAAAAAAGAATAAAAAACTTTCAAAATACTTATATGCTTCACTCTAGAAACTTCTCTTCAACAAACAAAAGATAAAGAAGAAACAAAAATTAGAGAGAGCTCAAGAAACTTCTCTTGAACAAACAAAAGAAAAGAATAAACGAAAATTAGAGAGAGGGAGGAAGAGATGTTGAATCTCACGAAGAAATGTAGTTTTATTTTGTTAATTATTATCATCAATTTAATGAACCCTGATAAATAACTTAAACCTATACATATAAATACTTGATTTTTAATATCTCAATTAACTCACTTTCGATTTCAAGACAGTATTAGACACTACTTATTTCATTGTACACTAACTGATTTTCTCAGTTTACAAACTAGTTGATTTTTGATGTTTCATGTTGACTTTATATTTTCAAGAATACAAACTGTTCCCCACAATTCGTGAACTTATTAAATATAAAACTCGAAATTTACGAGATAACTTTTGAGTACAATTGTTTTGATAGTTCACAAATTATTCAATCTTGTAATAAATTAAGCTTGTGGGTGTCACTATGTTTAATCAAATAGAGATTACCAACTCATCATTTTTTTCCCCGTTTTTCCTTATACATTTTTTTTCTCATCATTGTGAATCAACTAGCCATTTTCTATTTTATAAGGGTTTTTCAATAAACATAATGAAATAAAAGATATAAAAAGATAAACTTATACAATGTTTCATGAACAAGAAAAGAAATTTAAAGAATAATTACATCACTAAGTTTACTCAAATAGATTTTACAATCTCATTATTATTATTATTATTATATTTTATTTTTGAACAATTAACTGTCTTCTTACCATTGTAAATCAACTAACTATCTTTCAATTTTTATGAAATAAAAAAAAATTACTAAAAAGATAACTAGGGAAGAAAGGTTATTATGGTCAAATAGTGGTGAGTTGTAGTTAATATATGAGAAAATAGAACTTCATATGAACACGATCATCCACGTTTCTGGAATCAAAATATTTTGTTGTTCTTACTTTCACAATTTTAGATTAGGATGTTAATTCTCTAAAGTTGCTAGAGTTTTTCATAAACATCACTAGGATTATACTGTGATAAATGAAAAAGAGAGACATCAATATAGTAATAAATAAATTTTAGTATCATTGACCTCAATAATAAAATTCCTGGAAAGAAATCAGTCCATTGGTAGATAATTATGTTCTTGGCAAGAATTAGAGTTTTTCTTTCCAAATTATTATCATCAAAGAGAGTTGATTGTGAAAAAATGATATCAAAAGAGTATCCTTATGGTACAATAGAATTTAGAAATGATGAAAACCATGATGATATTTTAGATACCGATAAACCTAGTGGTAAGTGACGGTGGTGGTAAAAGAGAGACAAAAAAAAAAAAAAAAAAAACACACCAAAAATTAGACCGATTTCTATTTTACCCCTTGCTGACTCTAGATCTAGTAATTAGCAAAAAATCAGTTTTGCTCGAAGTTGTTTTAGCATTGTCTATACTAAATATCTAAAAAAAATATATTATATATGAAAAAAAGGTATACCACAAGTTATGAGTTTTGCTAATATTACTCAAATAGATTGTGCGAATCCATCTTTTTCCTCCTTTTTTGTTTGCCCATTTTGAGATCCTGATAGTTGCTCCCTTATATGATCCTGATGGTAACAACCATAGCTCAATTATAGTAGAGATATCTTACACAAACTACTAATTACATATGCCCATAACAGCTTTCCAATTTGCAATTGTACCTAAACACCAATTCAAAATCAGAACTTTAACGTTATCAGTGACATTGTCTTGAGATTTATATGTCCCACTGAAATATCTACCATTTCTCTTAATCCAAATTTCCCACTAAATTGTGAAACAACTTTCCAGTCACAAAACTGATCGGGGCCTGGTGTAATCCAGCAGCAGAAAAGGATGAGAAGCATCAACAACATATGAGGTAATGCAACTAGCTCAGAGAAAAGATATTACAAATATTTGGCTTGAACGAGATTGTCTAAATGTTGTTGATGCACTGAATGAAACTCTTAAAATTTTTAATAAGTGATTTGTTTCTCTTTTTCCTATAGAAAAAACAGTGTAGCTCATCATATCTAGCAAAAAAATCTAGTAGGATTATTGGGAGTTTGTTTCTCCAGTTTTAACTAGAGATCTCTCATTAGAGAAAATATTTGTATTAATGAAATTAAACCTTAATATTCAATTAGTCATATGGTGTGCTAATCTAGCGGCTAGATTAGCAGTCCACGTCAGCTAGGACTTCCTCCCAAGTCCTATGGGAGTGCTAATCTAGCTGTTAGCCCAGCGTTGTTTGGTTCAACGCTTTACATCTCAGCCGTCAGATCAAAAAATAAATCGCCCAGCACTTAACCATTCAACGAAAATGTAACTTTTGTAACATTGAACCATTCAGCGCTACTAACTCACTGTTAGTTCATCTGCGAGCAAACGCTAGGAGAGAGAACTAGTGTTAACAAATAGACAAGACTTTTTTTTTTTTTTGAACTGCAACACTTTTCCTGCTTATCTAGCAGCTCAATCTAGCCCATAATACTTAGCTTTAGAACTCTTGCTTCTCACATCTTCTTGTTTTCCTTAGTACAAAGAAACTGACTCACATGTTAGATGAAATACAAAGGAATTTCTGGTGGAATAAGAAACAAGGAGATAAGGGATTGTACCTCAGGAGATGGGTCTCTGCCACCAAACCTAAGGCTCAAGGAGGTATGAATATTTGAAAAATGTTGTGTTGAGTGAAGTACTACTTTATAAATTAGCATGGATAATACTTAATGATCCCGACTCACTTTGGGCTAAGGTTCTGAAACATAAGTACTATCCTGACTACAACCCTCTCCATTTTACTAAAATTAATGGTTATTGGGTCTGGAAAGGGGTGTATATGAGTCTGAATTTGAGAAGGAAAAATTGGTGTTGGGAGGTTGGTGATGGTAGACATATCTATTCTCTATATATACCTCTAATTGGCCTATGCTTCATAGTCTTCACATAAATTTCAATTCTTCTCTCTTTTCCCTTCTTTAGAATTACTCTGATTAACTGAGATAGTTCAACCTTTATTTTTTATCATGGAATTCAACACCAATCATAGAGCTTGGATTTGATATGTTGTTGTACTATAAAGCGGATTCATAATCCTTCCAAGAATATATATAGAAAATTATAAAACATATTACTTTGATACTAGTAAGAGCATCCACAAGGGCGTACGGTAAAAGTCATAGTTAAAATGATACAAATATCATTTGAAAATAACACAATAAATGCTATAAATAACATTTGAAAATACCATCTTTAGTGTTTCCGGAAGTGGGGAAGTGATTGTTATAAAATAAAGAAGTTTAAAACACTGCTGTTTTTGTACACGGTGTTTGAAACGGTCTAGTAATTTTCTATATCCACGATGTCTACAACTTTGCACAAAATTCAAGCGCAGTTTAAAACCAAGCTTAATTTCTAAACGATGTTTAAAACTTGGCCAATAGTTCAAGGTAGTTTAAAACCGAGCCTAACGTTTAAGCTCAGTTTAAAATCAAGCCTATAATTCATGCTCAGGTTAAAATCGATCATAATATTCAATTTCAGTTTAAAATTGAGCCTATAATTCAACCGTGGTTTAAAACTGATCTTAGTATTCAAGCTTAGTTTAAACCAGGCCTAATATATTTGGGAGGTGATTCATACCCCTCTTGATACCAAATGTGCTTTAGTTTGAAAAGATTTTCAAACATCACTCGAGGTTTAAAACAACATTGTACGTTTTTGTAGATTAAAACGCCGTGCTGTGTTTTTGAAACTTTGCTTCCTAAATTTGATAAAAAGATAAACTAAAATGGTATGTATACCAATTATTTTTTATCATATGTTGTATATATAGCATTATACCATTTCCACTGCCGCCCCTAATACCATATTAACTCACACATCGTGGATGCTCTAAAAGAGGTCCATTCAGAAATCTAGTTGTAGTAAAAAGAAGGATTATAATAAGAATGAAAGGCGATGATTTTGTCAGTGTGAGTCATAGTCTAATAATCCTTGGCTCCATACTTGATTTATATTCAAAAAAGTTCACTTTTGTTGTACCTAATGTTAGGAAGCTGGACATGCTATAATCCTTCTTTGCCCGGCAACCACACTCTAGGTAAAAAATACTAGCTAGACTTGAACCATGAATTTTGAGAATATAATCATATAAACCGTCTTTTTCATCGGTTAGATCATTTGTAGTTTGTATGAATTTTAGAGCTGGAGTTAAAATACATAGCTTCCAAAAGTGTAGTGATAGATGGGATCAAATTATTCAGTATCTACTGTTTGTGGTACTAAAACCATGTCATGTTTTTTTTTTCCTATCATGTTCGCCGTTCTGACTCGCCTGGATCTGAATGAAATGACTTGAATCATCTAGCTCTGACTCGATGCGTTTTTTTAAAGTCAGATCTGGCCCGACTTATACTAAAAAATATGAGTCAGTGGGTAGATAGGTCTGAGTCAGATCGCGAGTCATATCTGACTCAAACTAGAAAATAAACGGTACGACATCTGACTCTTGTCTATCCAGGGGACGAGTTTGATCCACACGACGAGTAGGCAAAAAACAAACACCCTGTTAGTTTTGTTAATCATAGGCTAGAGCTAGTTCTAATACTTTTCAACCTATTACGCGATAAAGTATGCATTGCTTGGAGTACTATCTTGATCTCAAAAATTTTTCTTTGCGATATTCATCGTAATACTGAAGTCATATGACATTTTCTCAGTAGATAGAATGGTAGAAAATATGAGTAAATAGAAAAATCAGTCTTCACATACCTTTGTTTATGGAGTTCTCGTAAATATTTCCATTGTTATCAAACCTTCAATCTTCAAGGTGAATTCTAATACTCAACTACCATTCTTTATTCCAAATCTGAAACTGATTTTAGTATGCTATAAATCAAGATATAGTTTTGATCAACTAAAGTTGGCATACCAAACCTTGAGAGTTTGACTGAGCGATGCTCTTACGCCATTGTATCCGTGAAACGTGTTAAATCATGTTTACTACTAAATTCCATAATCAAGAAGATAATACTTGTATTCATTTATACACATTCGAGAGTGGATGGACTAAAATAACTACGCTACGACATATGAGTAGTTAAAAAAGACTAAGAAAAGGCATATAGGTTTTGCACTAGTAATTTAAGAAACCTGTTCAAAAAGATGCTACTTCTCTGATGACTCATGCCACGTGCACAACATATATTTAGTATTCCTACGGACACCCATGGCATCATTCCTTCATTTATTAGTTTTATTACATGTTTGATTAGAAGGAATATAAATACTTCGTTAGAAATATAATATTATTATCATTTTTTATATATATAAACATAAAGGAAAAAAATATGGGAATTCAAAACTTATATGAATGGTAGGTTTATGATTTTTTCTTCTCAGGGAGTATGAGTATCCACCCTCCATTGAGGTAACAGTAGATCAGTCAGATGCTAATCTTTTGGCATCAAAAAACTCGGTTACTTTTGTAATTTCATAAGTTATGGACCTTGACTCAATTACATTTGTAAACTCTGAAGTTATGGACCATGGGTCTTATCCATATAACCCATGAATCAAAACAAAAATTTTGGATTCAAATTATCGTTATAAAGTTTCAAATTCAGAGAACCACAATAACATAAAATGAAGCATAAACTTGATTAATTAAAAGCGGAAGCAAAAAATCCCCTTTAAGCAACTTTCCCGACCACGAAACTGATCTAAGACAAATAGCCACGATAACCATGAAACACTCTCTCCTCTGAGAAACCTTAGCCTTCTGAGCGCATTATTCTCAGAGTTGCTCCTTTGGAGCAGATATGAGCAGACCAAACTCATCCTTATCTCTTATACTACTTGCTTTCCATTCTACATAATTTCCTTTCAGTTGTGATCTTATTTCTTTTTCATAAGCTTTAATCAGAACTAATTTAGGTTTTCTTCTTTTGTTTAGATATAGTTTTTTATTTTAAGAATTTTTATTGGATTTTTGCTATTGGTTGCTTACACATGATGATGGTGCTAAATATCAGGAATATAATTCCTTGTAAAAATAAGTTCATCTTCATATTAAACATTAACACCGTCTACAACACCACCAGCAGACCCAACGACACTAGCAACAACTCCTCAGTCCACCACACCAACAACTTCCCCAAACACATGGATTCATACACTGCTAGTTAACCATTGCTCCTTTAGTTTAATTAGTTAGTTTAGTTACTTGATTATTGTAAACCTAGACTATGGATGAATCATTTGTTGGTCGCTTTGGTTGGGTCGACCGAGTGAAGCGAGGGAGGACCTTTATATGGCCAATTTTTTGTAAATAATAAGTGATCAATTGACACAAAAAGATTGGGTTTCATTTTGGTAGTGTGCACCTGAAAATCCGAAAATGCCCCTTCTTTTTGGTCTAATTCTTATGTATCCTATTTTTAGGGGTATAATTGGAAATAAAATTTTAATATAACATATCTAAATATTTGTGTCTTGGGATTTTACAAATTTTATCTCGTTGGAAAGGTTATACAAAAATCTACGCAATGAGTACAAACAACAATATCAAATTTAGAGTTTTTACGAAAAGTTTGGAGGTGTTTATCATTTTAAGCATAATTTTAGAAAATCTATAATGCAAAACAGAAGGGGTTTTTGAGCCTTGGCCGGGTAGGATAAATTTTGAGAGAAACGTTGCATCCTACCATCCCAATTTAATCCCAGCAAAAGACATCTGACGATCGTGGTATTTGTAACCTCTTTCATTATGAACCAAAATTTATTGGTCTTACATTAAAATATTAAATGCAAAGAAAAAGATCGGTTAATGGTTTTATGTATATAATATTATAATAAAATCATATACACATTAGTTGGATTTGGTGGTGGCAAGCTAAGTATGATGATAAGTGATATACATGTATATGCCATTATTGAATAATTTGATTGTCGAATTTTGGTTGTTGGTAAGTAGATCAGATTAAAGCAGTGTCATTACATCACGAGTTATTTCTAGATTATATTTGTAACCTCCTTCAATTATGGATATATGCATTGATAATCCTTATAATTAATTCCTCACCAATTAAAAAAAATTAATGTGCCAACAAAAACTCCTTACCAATTAAATGCTACAACTATATAAACTCATATTTTTTTAGAATGAATTACCCACTTTAATCAACCTACAAAGAACGAATAATATTAAATCATTTGCGGTTACAACATGTAAAACCCTTATATCGGCCTTGAAACAAATTAATTGTCTATCATCAACCTGCAAAAAACAAAGAACAAAGACCATTATGTTAAAAAAAACAAAAAATTCATTTTCTTTTGACTCATTTTGTTTTTCTTGAAAATAACCGAAAAATAAAAATAAAAATATACAATGAGATCTACCCAAATAATGAATCACCATAACTTTTCACTTCAATCATAGCCTAATTTTAATTTAAAGAAAAAAGAAATGTTATTTTAAAGCTTATAATTAATTGGCCTAGCTAGGACATGCATACTCGCAAGTTTTCATTCTTTCAGCCTTGTAAGTGGGACAACAATCTAGCTGGGAATAACATTCATTTTCAAAGCTGACACTGAAACCCTAATCTTTTCATAGACCTCCCTGGATTTTAGGGTGATTTCCTTTTTCCTATGCATCTGCTAAATTTATTTATTTTTATCTTCTTGATCCTTATTGTTTTTTCCTCCATAATAACACGATTGAGCATTAATGTCATCTAAACCTTCAATTACCGACCTATCACTGTCACCAAGTCTTTCTATTATAATGATTCACCTCCATCTTATTAACTCCTGATTTGGTGTTGGAAATATCGATTATGAAAAACGTGCATAGTGGTTTATATTTCATCTGGAAATGGTTTCAAATATCGATGAAGTTTCAGCACAATGTTCTGAGAAGTTTCAGCATAGTATTCTAATACAATACAACGGTATCACAGATCACCAATCTTTGGGGATTGACTAAAGATTGTAAGTGTGATCTCCGGGGATCGACTAAAGATATTTTAGGCAAATTAAAATAATGTATCTGGCATTTTTATCATAAATTATTATTTTAAACAATTATAAGTGTAACCGAATTTATAATTATCTGACATGTATCTACAAAAATTCTCATGGGTGAAAATAAGTCTTATTATAGTTTGTAATATTTATTTAAATAAATCTGTATAACCAAAAAATTATTCCGTCCCGTGTCATGCCATTACGACACGGGTTATTTCTAGTTAAATATACAAACCACCACAAAGGATACATAATACTTTATGTAGCCATATTTTGGTTTATGCATCAACTGATTTTCCGTTGCAACTAATAAAACGTATGTACATGCTTTTTTTTTTTTTTTTTAAAAAGTGCTGAATTCATTACAACCCAATATTAAACTCGTGATGTGAAATACTACGAAGTCGGATTGTATGAAGATTTATCAAATAGAAAATAAGCATTTGTACGAGATTTTTAGTAAGGTACATAGTCGTATAAACCTTACCACTGATATGTGGACTTGTACTACTTAGAATACATGTTATATAGCTTTGATAGCTCATTATTTTGACGAAGAATGGAAAATTCAGAAGAGAATATTATCTTTTGACGTTATCGATGGGCAACACACTGGATATAACATTGCCAAGGTGCTGATGGAGAAGTTGTACAAGTGGAATATTGAAAGGAAGATAACTTCAATCACGTTGGATAATGCTTCAACCAACAAAGTAGTGGTAAGTGAATTTCGTGATCAACTAAAACCAGAAAATGGATTACTTTTGGATGGAGAGTTATTCCATGTTTGATGTTCTTATCATGTAGTTGCCATTATTGTTGATCATGGGATGTTGCAAATTAAAGAAGAAAATTATAAATTCAGTGAAATTTATTAGATCTTCACCACAAAGACAATACAAATTTCGAGAAGTTTGCTTGGAAGTAAATGATCCGAAGACAAAGTTGATTCAAGATGTTGATACAAGGTGGAATTCTACCTATATGATGTTTGAAACAACACTTCTATTTCGGGAAACATTTAATCGGTTTGTGAATATTGAACCTGATTTTCTTAATGTTGCTCCAATGGGTGAAGATTGGAATAATGCAAGCAGTCTTTCAATTTGCTTGAAGGTATTTTATGACGTCATCGTTCTCTTTTTCGTGTACATCATACGTGCAGCTTAATCATTATTTTGATGTTGCTTGTTCTTTATTCTTAGAACTTCGTGAGTGGTGTGATTCTGATGATGCATTAATCTCAAAAATGGCTGTGAATATGATGAAAAAGTTTGAAAAATATTGGAAACTCTCTAGCAAAACATTTGCAATAACTACTATTTTAGATCCTCAGTTTAAAATAAACTTAGTGGATTACTACTTCCCATTAATATATCCTGGTAGCAACGAGGAAAAGAAGTTAGAAGTTTTGGTTGTCTTGAAAAGATTGTATAATGAATACGCAACATCTTATGCTTCTTCAGCTCATGTATACTCAGCAAACATTCTGAAAAATGAAGTCAACATGGAAGATTCAGTTTCAGTTGGTAGTAGTGGTAATACTTTAGCTTCTCAAAGTTGTTTTTGTTAGAGCACTACTCGGCCAAACTCGCATGCGTTGCTATCTCAAGCATGCTTGTCAATGTTAGTGATCAAAACTATAAGTCTTGATTTCTAGCCTATTTATAGATGTCTCGGACTAGGACATAGATAGTGTAGTTGAGCTTAGATTTCACAGAGTTCATCATCTGAAGACGAAGAACTACTAAGGGGAGCTTGTGGAACTTCTTCGACAAAAGGTATGTGGAGACTTGAGCTCATATATCACTTGGAAAGTGTATTTCTAATGTATTCTATATTGAGACATAAGTCGTGTTAAGATATAGTTTCTCTATACGCATTTGAGATTTCGAGCTGAGTATATCTCGTTGTTTATGAGTGAAAACTATTCCTGCCGGATTTCGTAATTTGGGGTGTGTGGATGAGGAATGAATCTAAACCCTAAACAAATGCACTGCGCGGTGAGTGCTTGTAGATTCAGGAAATCAATCTGTGCAAGTCCGGCCTAAACCAAGAAATGGTCGTTCTAGACTTGTTTCGGTCACAAAGTGAAGGATATGGGGTTGATCTTAGGGATGGAAGCGAAGAAGGTGTTGAGATTGTGAAGGTGTTGGCTATGTATGACTTGTAAAATGAAGGCTGAACCGAAACTTACACAGGATGTAAACTATCAGTTCTGGTGTTTGAATACGTTTTGTATTAACACTTGGTTTCTGTCTTGTCTTGACTTGCTCTGTTGTTTGGAAAATAGGGAGGAGAACCTATTTATACAAGTCATTTAGCCTAACCCTCGTATCTCGTGGGAAGTGGAGAAAGTGGAGTGATGGAGTAGTGGAGTAATGTGTTAATGTCACACGACCAGGCTTGCCCACTTCTCCCATTATCACTTGACCGTCCATGACTTCTTGACACATTCTTGTGATGGCGCGTTGTGCTCGCACGTCAGAAACCGCGCACCAATACCCCAATATGTATCCCCAGTTTGTGACATGATTGATGTCCGGAATGTATGGATCGTGGGACCCACAAAAGTAGCATGTAATGCTAAATTGAATAATGCGTTATTCGGGAAGTTGATACTTGTGAAGTATCGTGTGTATTTTATGCAGTGCATCGCATCATGGTGTGGTAAAGTGACGGGTGGTGATCACCATGACGCATCACCGACCAATTAACTCCCCGACCAGGGTTGTATAACCAAGCCGGTGAAGTTGGACGGACGAGATGATCTTTGAGACACTCATCTCGGCGACCGTTGATGGAATTAGGTTTTGAAGAGGTGCAGGCCTCACTCTTCGACTTGGCCGAAACCAAGCATGGGATACGATTTTGGCCAAAGCCGATCATACATGCGTGTAGATGGCATGATGGTGTAGGCGCCTATACCCCATTATCTCGTGAAAGTATAATGGGCCACTCAATTTATCCGGTGAAGTTGAGTGGTCGAGATCAATTTTTAACGTAAATGCAGTGCCGCAAAAGTCGCGCATCGTGCCCACTTCGGCGCGCGTTCTAAGACGACCAAGCTTGGTTGGTCTTGCCCAATTTGTCCGAAGTGTAGGTAGTAGGCTGGTATTCACGCCTATACCGATCGTCCCATGAAAACATGATCTAAGCCACTCAAATCGTCCGGTGAAATTGAGTGGTCGAGATCAGTTTGCAATTTAGGAGGTGTGACCACGCTAGTTTGGGAGGATGATTTTGGGATAACCAGGCATGATATGCCTTGGACGATCAGGTGAGGGGATAGACGGGCCCAAGGTGGTCATGCTGGTATGACCAGACCTGCTTAATCTAATCTAGGACCCTCCATTCGTGCCGGAGAAGATGGACGCTCGTGATGCTCAAAACCCTAATTTTAGGTTTCGCGGTCGTGCGTCATGCTCTGTTTGGGCGCATGAATTGGGATGACAAACCATGGTTGGTCCTGACCGATTGGTCAGGTATGTAGGCGGGCCCACGGTGATTGTGTTGACATGCTCTGGGCCCTTTGAATCTACATCTACACCCTCCATCTATACCTGCGAAGATGGATGGTTGAGACTGTTTTGTGACACATGTAATGTGCCACAAACCCTAATTTAGGGTTTCCGTCCATATTGCTCTGGTTTGGACGTTTTGGCAAGCTAGGCCAATATTTGGGGAGGCCGACCATGCGGGGCCCGCGTTGGTTCGGCAGTGAATATTCCATACCTGCTTGGGGGTTATGGAATTGATCTAGGCCATCCAATCATGCTGGTGAAGTTGGATGATCGAGATCATATCCGCATCGATACGGACAGTCAGGATGCTCAATCGGGCTAGTATAACACACCGAGAGTTGCTCAATCGGGCTAGTATAACACACCGAGAGTTGCAGTACCGACGGGTATTTCGTACATTCTTTCATTATAATGCTTGGAGGTTCGTGTTGCTCACGAGAGCAACACTCGGTCGTCATGCCGCACCGATAATGAGTACAGGAAATACAAGGCTGCTTACGCATTAATTAATAATTTTATAAATTCACAGGTTATATGGGATTGTTGCTACATGCTCCAACCTGGATGAATTTTGCGTATTTAATTCACAGAATGGGATTGTTGCCACATGCTCCATTCTAGGTGAATTAGTAAAGTGAAGGATTATCCAACACTTATTAATGGTTTTATCTTTTACAAGATGTCAGCGCATAATTTTCTGGCTTTTAAAATTTTAACCTTAAATGAAAATCCACCATCAACATTAAGTCCCCTGCCTAGCACATAATGGTTACACTATTGTGGGGTAGGCATGAGATGGTGACAAATTTGTACATTGAAATGACCAAGCTAAGGTGAATATATATTTACCAGGATAGGTCGACATCGTCGAGCGTTGCTCCTCGGTTGGTCTTGATTAAGGTTGTGAAGGAAGCAGGACTTGATCTGGTGAGTCGATTTGGTTCCCCTTGTATATATTTGAGCTTGGTCCCTTCTTTGGGTCAGGTGTACTCCCTTTCGTCACGCACATCTTTCCTCATATGTATCTTTCCTCGTTGATTGTATCCCGATTGGTAGCCTTTATAGGTGGTAAGTAAAGACTTCTTTTCTCCTGGGATTCTGTCGACTTGCGAGATTATAAAGAATCATCTCACGCAGTCGTTTATTCTATATCTCAGGTACTGCTCCGCACTTATCTGATCTCCTGATTGATTGTTTTTTTTTTTTTTTTTTTTTTTTTGTGTGTGTGCTCATAAACTCTTCTCCTTTGCAGTTTATCATGGAAGCGGTGGACGATCATTCTGTCGTTTCTCCAGAAAGAAGCTTCGAAGTTGACAAGCCCGAAACCCATGCGCACGAAGAAGTAATGGCTAAGATCGATCTTCCGCTTCGTGAAGTCGGTCGTGCTATACAGGGGATGTCTATTTTGCACTGCGTATTGCCAGGGGACGCATCTGTGCACTTTCAATTTGCGATTGACATGGAGGAGCGGTGGAGGCGCGAGGAAGCATTGCAAGCACTAGTAAGCGCAAGGGCATAGAGATTTGCAGCGCGGTTGAAGAGGCGGAGGGTTGAGCATAAACGACCTCTGAATGAAGATAAGTGTGATTACCCGATCCAGGACGGCGTGATAATTCTTGATTCCGACACAGACGAACTTGAACATTTGAAAGCAATCGGCACGACTCCTAATGTTGATGTGTCCTTTGATGCTCCCGCTGATGATGTTGGGATGGAGTGTGCTGCTGCAGAGATGTCTGATGTAGAAGTTGAGGTAGATCCGAAGGGAGGTGTATCAGCAGGTGATGGAGAAGAACCTAACGGTGGTGTAGGCGAGGCCGACCCTCTTGGCGACTAAAACCTCTTTTGTTCTATTTTCTCTTTCCAGGTATATTCCGTACATTTGAACATCTTCCTTGTACTCAGTGGCAGCCGAGTTCAAGGTTTTCTTCTATTTGATTGTTTGAATAAAGTTTTTTTTTTTATAACCCTTTGTCAGGACTGCAACTGAACCTTCTCAGGCGCAAGGGTGCGCATTCACACATAATTTTTGTGATAAAAAAATAGTGCCATAATGGAATATCCACGGACCTGTGTTCCTGATGCAAGATCTTCCTGGCCTTGCTGGGGCGAGTGGCTCAAAGCTTCTTCCCATATATTTTCCCCAACTCTTTTCATGATTTTTTTTTTTGCTTAGGGTTTCTTTCCTGACCTGCTCTAGTGGGTTGATTTAGGCTGGACTTTGTGTCTTTAGGGGTGAAGAGGTTCTCGGATGGAAATAACACTTCAATTAATTTGAAAATAGAAAATTAAAACCCTAATTATGAATGCAAGTATTGCAATCATTCTCTAGAGGAATTACAAATATGATGTGAAATTGTAAAGGGAAACACGCTGGAGGAGGTAGCACAGCGTCTTAAAGCATGTAGGATGCTGGAAGGTGATAGCACAACGTCTTAAGTACGGTAGGGTTTGAGCCATCGTGAGTGAATTGTTACGCCTTCTAGCTTGTCGGCGTTGATGAGTTTGCAGTAGCCGCCTAAGATGACATCTGCTACCAGGTATGGTTTATCCTCCTTCTCGGTGGCTGAATGAGGTGAGGTAGCCATCCTCACCGTAATGCTTCCGACCTTGAATGCGGTTGTCTTCATTACTAGGTCCCCAATTCCAAACGGGTTTGGGCGTGTGGACATTGGGGTCTTGGTTTTGTCGTCTTTGATCGAGACAACTTCTAGACTCCTGATAAAATGTTTGAAAGGGCCGTCCTCCCATTCGCATCTCTTAGCCAAAGTTGGTTTGTTGGTTGGAGCCAGTCCCCAGGACTTATCAGAATGAGGGGCATTAGGTTGTAAAGAGAGTTGCGTGATGAGACTTACTTGAGATCGGAAACTTTCAATGTATGCTGATAGGCTATCTCCGGGAAGTTGTGTCACATTGGCAAGTTGCTGGTGCGGAAACAGACAGTCATCAGGAGGTCCAGAAGGCGTGTTAGAGATTCTTTCAGGTATCAAAACCGGTAGAGGACAGACTTCTAGTATGTCTTTGTTGTCATGCATCCAAGAGCGTCCTAGGATCATGTCGTAGTTAGGATGATCTTTGACTATGTAGAACTTTGCTTGCGTCGAGGCATCACCCAATTTGACTTCACGATCGACGTATCAATATGCATCTCTGAGTTCTCCTGCTGAATCTTTAACCACAGTTGGGTGACGAGTAGCTTCCTGCTTTGAAATCTTTGCCGCTCTCAAGGTCTTGACAGTAATGATGTTAAATTCGGAAGCCGTATAAATCAACGCGCTATCGAACTCAACGTCTCTCAAACGAGTGACAATTAGGAGTCCCCAGTTTCCCTTGCTCGCGTCCTTCAGGAAAGACTGGGGTTCCTGGACTGCTTCTGGATACAAACGCCTGCCTGACACAACGTGGTTGAGGGCCGTAAATATGTCTTGACGCTGCCCTTTGAAGAAGTACAAGATTTCACACAAGTGCTCCATCATAGATTGTACTGGTCTTGCGAACGTAATCCCCGAGAAATCATGCGAGTTCCGATAGGGAGAGGGTCTCTACGAACACCTTTGTTTCCAAGCTGGAGTTCCCCGTCTCTATCTTTTCCTTGAATATTTGTTTCAAACTGTTACAATCTTTGGTTGGATGATGGACGAATATGTGGTAGTAACAGTATTTGGGATCTGCCATGTCTTTCTCACTTGGAGGACGCCTGATAGGAGGAAGCTTGATGGAATCGTCTTGGATCCATGCTTCCAAGAGTTCTATCACTTCATTCATGGGGAAAGGAAAACCTGTATCTTCGGCGTCTTGTGTAGGAGTTTTGTCTGCTCCTTTCCGAGACGAAGTCTTGTGTGTCGGGGATGCCCGCTTGGTTTGTTGTTCCGTCACTGAAGCTTTCCTTTTGTCTCCTCCGCCCACTACACTCACAGAAGGACTAGTATTGTATTGCTTGTTCGTGAGGTGCCTGCTTCCTCGACTTTCACGTGAGTCTTCACTTCGAACAACTCTGGTTCTTTCTAGCAATGTTGGTGCAGTTGTTGCTGACCGTTTGGAAGCTTCATGGAGTTCAGAGAACGTTTGAAAGCCCAGATTCTCTAACAGAGCGCGGTATATGGGTATCATCCCATTAATGCATAATTCCACCAATTGTCATTCGGTGACGTTCGGGTCGTGACAATCTAACGCTTGGGTTCTGAACCTCTTAACGAAGTCGTTGGGATGTTCGTTGTTCCGCTGTAGAATTCTTCCTAGATCTGAAAAGGTGATTTGTTCAGACACGAAGAAATACTTTCCGTAGAAAGCACTGACCATCTCGCTCCAATTGGATATGCTGTTAGGCGCGATGTTGTTGTACCACGTGTACGCCCTCCCCGTAAGTGATTTCGAGAATTCTTTTAGGCGTAGAACATGATTGTATTCATGTTCTCCCAAGGATTCCAAGAATCGAGAAACGTGCTCACGAGCATTACCAGTACCGTCGTAGAGGGAGAACTTGGGAGAGGTGTAACCTCTTGGAAGACGAATTTGTTGCACATCTTGAGGGTATGGTGGATGATGTTGGTGTACATCCGTTCGGTCCCCTTTCCTCGATTTTGGAGAAGTCGTTCCAGGTCTTCGCGTGTGATGAAGTTGGATGGTTGGTTCCTTTCCCTTGGGTGTTTAGGAGCAACACGAGCTTCTTCACTCATGTGGGTCCGAGTGGAAATGCCTGCTCCGGGTGCATTGAAGGTGTCTCTTGTTGGCTCCAAGGGTTGCAGTGAATCTTGTGGCAATCGTTCATTTAAAGTTTTAAGGAAAGTGAGTACCTCCTTCTGAGTTGCGGCCATATTTGTTTGAGTCTTAGCAAGAATTTCTTGCTTCTCCATTAAGTCTGCAATGGTGATAGACGGTGGTCCTCCTCTTGTGCCTCCGTCTCCTAGTCCTGATGAAGGAGTGAAAGTTGTTATTCTGGTGACCACTGGAGGCGTTACACTTGAAGAGACGATGGGATTTGCGGATGCTCTGGCTCTAGTGATGGGAGGCGTTACACCCACTGGAATGTCTCCTACCCCGCTAGTATTGGTGATAGAAGTAACGGCTCCTCGAGATGTATTGACTATGGTAGCTCCACTGACAGGTACATCGACACCGGGAGTGTTATCCATACTAGCTCCATCAGAATTGATTGTTGATCCAGACCTGAGTTCCACCATTTTGAAATGAATTGTTGATTGAATTGGTTCTAAGATCTACCCTTTTGAAATTGATGAAATTGAATCGGATTTCTAAGAAATTGACTTTACAACCGAGAGATTAACCTCCCACTGTGGTCGCCAATTGTTTATGGGTGAAACTATTCCTGCCGGATTTGGTAATTTGGGGTGTGTGGATGAGGAATGAATCTAAACCCTAAACAAATGCATTGCGCGGTGAGTGCTTGTAGATTCAGAAATCAATATGTGCAAGTCCGGCCTAAACCAAGAAATGGCCGTTCCAGACTTGTTTCGGTCACAAAGTGAAGGAGATGGGGTTGATCTTAGGGAGGGAAGCGAAGAAGGTGTTGAGATTGTGAAGGTGTTGGCTATGAATGACTTGTAACAGAAGGATGAACTGGCTTACAGGATGTAAACTATCAGTTCCGGTGTTTGAATACGTTTGTATTAACACTTGGTTTTTGTCTTGTCTTGACTTGCTCTGTTGTTTGGAAAATAGGGAGGAGAACCTATTTATACAAGTCATTTAGCATAACCCTCGTATCTCGTGGGAAGTGGAGAAAGTGGAGTGATGGAGTAGTGGAGTAATATGTTAATGTCACACGACCAGGCTTGCCCACTTCTCCCATCATCACTTGACCGTCCATGACTTCCTGACACGTTCTTGTGATGGCGCGTTGTGCGCTGCACGCTGTAAACCGCCAGACCAATACCCCAGTATGTATCCCCCAGTTTGTCACATAATTGATGTCTGGAATGTATGAATCGTGGGACCCACAAAAGTAGCATGTAATGCTAAATTGAATAACTGCGTTATTCAGAAGTTGATACTTGTGAAGTATCGTGTGTATTTTATGCAGGTACTGCATCATGGTGTGGTAAAGTGACGGGTGGTGATCACCATGACGCATCACTGACCAATTAACTCCTGACCAGGATTGTATAACCAAGCCGGTGAAGTTGGACGGACGAGATGATCTTTGAGACACTCATCTGCGACCGTTGATGGAATTAGGGTTTTGAAGAGGTGTGCAGGCCTCACTCTTCAGCTTGGCCGAAACCAAGCATGGGATACGATTTTGGCCAGGCCGATCATACATGCGTGTAGATGACATGACGGTGTAGGCGCCTATACCCCATTATCTCGTGAAAGTATGATCTGGGCCACTCAATTTATCCGGTGAAGTTGAGTGGTCGAGATCAATTTTCAACACAAATATGGTGCCGCAAAAGCCGCGCATCGTGCCCACTTCGGGCGCGCGTTCCAAGACGAACAAGCTTGGTAGGTCTTGCCCAATCCGTCCGACGTGTAGGTAGTAGGCTGGTATTCACGCCTATACCTGACTGTCCCATGAAAACGTGATCTAAGCCACTCAAATCGTCCAGTGAAGTTCAGTGGTTGAGATCAGTTTGTAATTTAGGAGGTGTGACCACGCTAGTTTGGGCGGACGATTTTGGGATAACCAGGCATTATATGCCTTGGCCGATCAGGTGAGGGGATAGACGGGCCCACGATGGTCATGATGGTATGACCGGACCTGCTTAATCTATTCTGGGACCCTCCATTCGTGACGGAGAAGATGGACGCTCGTGATGCTCAAAACCCTAATTTTGGGTTTCACGGCCGTGCGTCATGCTCTGTTTTGGCGCACAAATTGGGATGACCAACCATGGTTGGTCCTGACCGATTGTTCAGGTATGTAGGCGGGCCCACGGTGATTGTGTTGACATGCTCTGGGCCCTTTGAATCTACATCTACACCCTCCATCTATACCTGCGAAGATGGATGGTTGAGACTGTTTTGTGACACATATAATGTGCCACAAACCCTAATTTAGGGTTTCCGTCCATACTGCTCTGGTTTGGACGTTTTGGAAAGCTAGGCCAATCTTTGGGGAGGCCGACCATGCGGGGCCCGCGTTGGTTCGGCAGTGAATATTCCATACCTGCTTGGGGGTTATGGAATTGATCTGGGCCATCCAATCATGCTGGTGAAGTTGGATGATCGGGATCATATCCAGATCGATACGGACAAATCCGGATGCTCAATCGGGCTAGTATAACACACCGAGAGTGGCTCAATCGGGCTAGTATAACACACCGAGAGTTGGGGCACTGTACGGGTATTTCGTACATGCTTTCATTATAATGCTTTGAGGTTCGTGTTGCTCTCGAGAGCAACACTCGGTCGTCATGCCGCACCGATAATGAGTACAGAAATACAAAGGTCGCTTACGCATTAATTAATAATGCTATAAATTCACAGGGTATATGGGATTGTTGCTACATGCTCCAACCTGGATGAATTTTGTGTATTTAATTCACAGAATGGGATTGTTGCCACATGCTCCATTCTAGGTGAATTAGTAAAGTGAATGAGTATCCAACACTTATAAATGGCTTTATCTTTTACAAGATGTCTGCGCATAATTTTCTCGGCTTTTACAATTTTAACCTTAAATGAAAATCCACCATCAACACTCGCTTACATATTTCTCGAAATATGTGTTGGTAAGCTTTCGCTTCGACCAAGTTCATCATATATCATGAGAAAATTGCCGAGTTTGAGTGATACAATTATTTGATGTAGGATTGGAATGTTTCGATAATGATTATTTCAATATCTTGAAAATTGCTTTGATGCTAATAGTGTGTGAAAACGGGTATTATCATTATAGAAGAATGTTTCAATGATTGAAATAAAGAGTTTAGAATCTTTTAACCATCTTTGGATATAAGCATAGTGTGTTCGCACATTAGTGTATAAGTCCAAAACCGGGAGCCTAAAGTATGCACATTAGGGTAAGTATGCGTACAGTACGCATACTTACGGAAGTTCACGTCCGTGAATTTCTGCTGAGTTTGAAAACCAAAATCAAACTCATCCGGTTACCTAAAGTGCGCGTGCACCGACGCGCATCGGCGGAAAGTTCATGTCCGTGAATTTCTGCTGAGTTTGAAAACTAAAACAAACTCAAATCCAGTTACTTAAGTACGCATACCTGTACGCATATTTAAGTGTGTTACTTTTCTAAAATCGGTTATACGTGAACCTGAACATTTATCAATAAGGAATGCAATCTTTGCAAACCGTGGATATAATGTTCATGTATTGTTCGAGTGAATCAAACCGATTTTGCTTCAATTGTGTTCTTGTATAATCCATGAGAATATAGCAATTGAACAACTCTTTAACTAGTTTCATTTGAGTCATTTGAACTAGTTATGGTTAAGATGAATAAGGTTGATATGAGAGTTATCATATGGCTAACCTCGGTTAACTATTTTTGAACCAACATGGTGTACACGTTTAGGTACGGTTACATTAACCTAAATGAGGGTACATTTCATTTGTGTGTAACAAGCTAAGTTCGATTTAACGGTTGAAAGATATTAGCTTGGGAGAATCAGGTTTTTCATCTAACAGTGAATATTGAATGCTTTGTTACCAAGGTAACTTAAATTGCAAACCCTGATGTGAAAACTATATAAAGGAGAACTCTAGCAACTGGGAAACCTAATCCCCACACCTCATGTGTGTTACTAGTTGAACTAGTTTATCACCCGTGCTATGCACAGGTCTATTTTCTTTCTGTATGGAACAATGATCCATGTTTTTAAAACTAACTGCAATAAAAACAAAAATATTTTAAAAAATCTGGTAAAAGAATCAATAAGGTAATATAATCTAACCTAATATATTTATCGGTGTGCAAGAAAAAAAAAGGAAGGGCTAAAACAAATATAAACTTCAGAGGAGACACTGCAATTAAAAGGAACTTCATCTTAACATTCTTCCAACTTCTTTATATATTGGCAGTAAACCTTCAAGATCATGAATTTGTTTGATCCAGTTTTTATATTAACCCTAAAAACAACACATCGAATAAATATGTCTTATCCATCAAACCATCGTAATGTACCAGAGTATATATATAATGTTGCTATAATCGATGAAGGTAGTAGTTATCAGAATAACTAATTTTGAATACCTTCTTACAATGCTCCTAGATGCCGCAGTCCATGAACTCTTCTTCTTCCATAAGGAAGACTACATCGAAAGTTTTACCCACCACTTTGAGATATATTTATATCTCTGTATGTGTAGGATTAGAATATCGCAACACCAGTACCTTGTGAGATTAGTAAACGACAGTACTGCGAAGGCGTCGCAGAAGAATAATATAAATGACGTAATGTATGACGACAGTCAAAACTCGAAGAAAATTTTTCTTCAAATCTCGTTTTCAGTGTGAATTCAAAATTTCGTGTGATTTCCTTTGGCTTAATTCTTACATCTTCATGGTTCTAATTAGTAGTTCGTGTATTTCTAATGATTATATCATCGAAAAACTTGATAATACCGGTAAAAAAAGTTGGGGTTGATATGAATACTCCTATTTTTGGATCTACTTCTGGTAATGGTAATAACAAATCAGAGGATGAATGCTCAAGTAAAATACCATCGTTGTACATCTCTGATGAAGAAATTGATGAAAGTATTAAAGAATGGAAGTTTAGTCTGATTGGTAGATTTGATTTAGTGAAATTAAAATTTTAATCGTCGCCGTAGCTTCACCGAAGAATCAATGGAAGCTTATCGGTTGGTTCTTGTCAACCGATTCCACTAGGAAAGGTTTTTCGTAATTAAATTGGATAACGAAACCGATATGAGATATGTATGGAATGGGTCTTGGATTGTGGAAACTCAGGTTCTCAAATTAAGAGAATGGGAGTCTAATTTTAATCCATTGCTTTCGAAAAGTTACTTACAGATTTTGTTTGGATCAATTTTCCTGGCCTTGGAATGGAATAATTGGAAAGAAAAGATTATCATGGATTTGGGTGAAAGATTTGGAAGAGCTATCAAGGTTGATGAAACAACATTGAAAAAGGAGCTAGGATATTATGCTAGTGTACTTGGTGGAAGTGGATTTATCACAACACATTCCTAACCGATTGAAGTCAAATCTAAGTATGGCGGTTTTTACTCAAGAGGTGCAAATTCCTTATGTACCTAAATTCTGCACTCATTGTAAGGTGGTAGGGCATTTGATAACAGAATGTAGAGCAAACTCTGAAAATGTTCACTTATTCAGAGACAAAAAATGGGAAGGAAAAAAGCAACAATGGAAGCCTAAAAGCACTGAGGAATGCAGCAGATTTGATATTTGTTTTCTGCGAGGCTGAAAAAGCAATGCAGCAAGATGTTAATAAACTTTTACCGGTGAAGATGAGATCAATGAGACTCGACAATAGATCCTTCTCTGGGCAGTTGGATAGTGAGATGGATAAACAATTTACTTTAGATATTCAAAAGGACTTTCCATTCTTATCAACAGAGAACCTAGTAAATGTTGCTTTTGGGTGACCTTTCAAAATTTTCAAACATCAAAGTGATTAAGGACAATACTGATGGGGACCGAGGTGGTAAAAGAGATAATCAAGGTGGAGAGCGGAAAGGTTAATGGAGAGAGATCAAATTTTTCAAATAAATTTCAAGTTTTAGGAAAGGTGGCGAGAAGAGTTAAACACCGAAAGTGGAACAAGTACTTCCGTAGGTAATCCAGAAAGAATAAAAACACTTTGGGAAGTTGGTTAAAGGAAAAAATCCAAAACAAAATCCTAATGTAATAACTAGGAAACAAGCAAACTTCAAGTAGTTAGGTGAATTTGCAAGGTGTGAGAGGTCCTATAACTTCTCAACAAGATCAATGAAGGTTATTTTTGGAATCTCGGGGGCATTCAAAGAATAAGGGCCAGAGATAAATTAAGGAGTTTGGTTAATCAGTTTTTTGTCCAGCTTTGGTGTGGATTCTTTGAACCTAAAATAAAAGTTACAAATAATTGTATTACTAAGTTGAAGTTACCTGGTATGTGCAAATCATTAGTTCATAATTCTGCTAATGGGGGGAAAGCTAATATTTGGCTATTTTGGCATGTTTCTTTAGTTACTCCAAATGTTGTTTCTATAACTAAACAAGCTATAACAAAGTGGCAATTGGGGATGTAATGGTCAAGGTGTTCATGCAGATTGTTTGACAATTAAAAGAAGAGAGCTCGGGAAGAATTGAATGATCTTAGTAACAAAGATTGTCCTTGGTTAGTGATTGGAGATTTTAATGTGGTTCTCACTAATGACGAGAAGAAGGGAGGTAGAAGACCCTAAGAGTTTCTATTCAAGACTTGAGAATGTTTAGACATGTAAATCCGATGCAAGCCCCAAGGTCCGGCATTCAATTTTCTTGGTGTAATAATAGATTTGGAAGAAAGAGAATATTATGTGACTTGGATAAGGCTTTTGTAAATGTTAAGTGGCTTGAGCTTCATGGGGATGGAGTTATAAAGTTGGAAATAGAGGAGTCTCGGATCATGGAGCTTTCTGGTTCTGTGGTGGGAATTCCAAAACCTCAAAATGTCCCTTTTAGATACCAGAATGTTTGGACTTCTCATCCGGAATTTACTCAGCTGATTAAACAATCATGGGAGCAACCTTGTGAAGGTAATGCAGCTTTTATATTCATGCACAAACTTAAAAGATTCAAACAGAGTGTAAAGTTGTGGAACTGGAGTGTTTTTTGGGGATTTGAAGAAGAAAATGCAAAATGCGAAGAAAAGATGTTGCAAAGGCCTTGATGTTATCTCGATCTTTGATCTGCAAATATTCCACTTTTAAATGATCTAGTTTCTTGCTAGAGGAAGACAGGTGGCCGAGGATCAATATAACAAATTGATGCAAGCAAAGTCTAGGGTTAAATGGGTTAAAGGTGGTGGAGCTAACACGACTTTCTTCCATGTGAATATGAAAATCAGCAAAATCGGAATTCAATTGTTGAGTGGAAGATAAAAATGGTAATGTGGTTACTGAGCAAAAGGTTTTGGCTAATATGATTGTTGATTACTTTCAGAATAAGTTTAAGAAACAAACAGTAGAACTTTCAAGTGATATTTTTAATGTCATTCCAAAGGTTCTTACTGATGAAGATAATGTAGTCCTTGATGCAATTCCTTCAGGAATGGAGATTAAAAAAGCTGTTTTTGGTATGGATGCTAATTCATCACCAGGTCCAGATGGTTTTCCTGGATGTTTCTTTAAATTTGCTTGGGATATAGTGGGTGAGGATATGGTAAAGGCAATTCAACATTGTTGGAGATGTAGGTTTATTCCTAAAGGACTTAACTCTAATTTTTTGTTCTTATTACCAAAAGTAAAGGGGGCAAAAAGAGTGGATCGATTTAGGCCAATTGGATTGGCTAACTTTAGTTTCAAGGTCATAACAAGAATCATAACTACAAGACTCGAGTCGTGTGGTGGATAAATTGGTATCTAGTCAACAAGGGGCTTTTATCAAAGGTAGAACTATACATGAAAAGATAGTTATGGCCTCGAGCTAGTAAATGAGATGAATATTAAGAGAAGAGGTGGTAATGTGGGTTTGAAGTTAGATATTTCTGGGCTTATGATTCTTTAAGCTGGGAATTTCTTTTGAAGTTTTGAGAAGATTTGGTTTTCTACGAAATGGGAATTAACTGGATTAAAGTTTTGTTTACTTCAATTTAGAATCTCGGTGCTAGTTAATGGAGGACCTTGTGGTTTCTTTGAAGTGGGCGAAGAGGGTTGAGGCAAGGAGATCCTCTTTCTCCTATTCTTTTGTGATTCTTTGAGGAAGTCTTGAGTAGAAATCTAACTCAAATGGTCAGTGAGGGTAAAATTGAGCAATGGTACAAAGACATGGAGTGCAACCATCTCATTTGCTTTTTGCGAGATGATATTTTTGTGTTTTGTAATGGGCATAAGAAATCTTTAGATACATTAATGGGTCTATTGATGGAGTATCGAAGGTTTCTGGTCGGGTGATAAATAAAGCGAGAAGAGCAAATGTTTTGTGGGGGTGCGAGATATGAGAAGAAAGAAAATTGCGTAACAACTACAAATGGAAATATAAAGTTTCCAGATAAATATCTTGGTGTAATTCTCAATCCTGGAAGAGTGAAGGTACATCAAGTTTGGGGTATTGTGGAAATGATGCAGAGATGCTTGCAAGCCGGAAAGGGATTTTACCGGCATTTCCTTCAAGACTTACTCTTGTAAAGTTTGTTTTGTGCGATTATCAGTATACACAATGTCCGTGTATAAATGGCCAAGAGTAGTTATTCAAGAATGTGAAAGAATTATTAGGAATTTTTGTGGACTGGTGACCCTTCTGAAAGGAAGCTAGTGACTGTTAAGTGGGAGGAGTTAAATGCTCCAATTACAGAAGGTGGATTGGGTCTTAGAAGATTGGAAGTAATTAACAGGGCATTGTTGATGAAACTACTTTGGAGAATTTTGACTGAGAATGAGGAATGGTCAAGGTTTATGAAGGCAAAGTTTATGAACAAGAATGGTGGTTGGATTACATCTTACAAACAATCTTCTATATGGCCTGGTCTAAAATGGGTCATTCAAGACATAAATGAAGGATCTAGATGGATTGTAGGAAATGGTAAAGATATATCTGCTTGGATGGATAAATGGTTATATGATTATACTCTATTTGATAAGTATCGATAATACTTTCATCCAACAACATAAGGACCGGAGAGTTGATAAGCCGATACATAATGGTGAATGGCAAATACCAACCGAGTTGAAGCAAATTTTGAAAAAAGAAGACTTGCCTTTGATAGGGATGGGAGATGATACAAGAATTTGGGGTGCAGACCGACACAGAAAATTCTCGGTAGCAAGTGCAACTCATCAAGTAAGAATCAAGTATCCTGCAATCTGAGTGGGCTAAAAAGGTATGGGATCCTTGCTTACACCCGTATATATCTTTGAATGTATGGAAAATATTAAGGGGAGCATGTGCAACAGAGGAATCTGTTAGGAAGAAAGGGTTTAGTCTTTGTTTCTAAATGTTACTTGTGTGGAAATGCTCAAGATAACATGGACCACATTTTATGGCAATGTAGCTTCGGTGAAAGTATCCAGCACCTTGGTTGTGTGGAGTTTTTAAAGTAGCAATTCCTAATAATTTTGAGGATGTTTTAAATATGATGAAAACTAAGAGCTCAATCATTCAAGCAATTATGGATGGTTAGTACTTGTACCGCAATGGTTGAAATTTGGTTAAAAGTAGAAACAAGAGAATGTATGAGGATCAAGTTCCAAATGTTTGCTCGGGTTCAATGCAGAATAATGAATTTTACTAAAGAATGTAGTATACGATTGATCGGGAAGAGAACAAGTGAGCAAGTATGATTTTCGTGTAATATCCTTCTTTGGGATCAAAAACATTCCAAAGTAAGACATAATATGGTGAGGGAATGTTTTTTCAAGTTCCCCTGAGTTTCAACAAATCTTACTTTGTGTGATGGTGTCGTTAGAGGAAATCCCGGTGTTTGCAGAGTAGGTTGGGTAGGCAGAGACAGGTGAAGGGGAATATATTGGTGCATTTGGGAGGGATTGGAATTGCTACTAATTACATAGCCGAAGTAATGTCTTTGATCATTGCTGGAGAGTGGGCGATCAAAAGAAACTTTTTTAGTGTCTGTTTCTGTATAAAATCAAGGCGTCTTAACAGCCTTCATGACTGGAAAAGTTCCTTGGATAGTTCAAACCGGATGTAGGTAATTAAAAGTAGATTGGTAATTGCTTTTAGACACTCTTACAAGGAAACTAACTTCTCGGCTATTAGGATGGCAAAGAAGGGACAGTAATGGTAAGAGGAGAATGGGAGTATTATGGGAACAAACCAGAGTTCTTAGGAGAAATAGAAACTGAAAACACTTCTTACTTTAGATTTTGAAATTTTTGTATGGGCCTGTCTATGGGCTCTGAATTTGTAAATTTTTTTTTTTTTTTTAGTTTATGCCTTGCATGGTGTTATATGTTCTGGGGCTCTGTCCGAATAGTTGAGCTTGTAACAATCTTTTGGTTTTAGTTTGGTAATAAAATCATTATGATCTAGCAAAAAAAAAAAAAGACGACAGTCAAAACACGAGAAAGATGTGAAGATCTGGAGAAGTTTAGGAGTGTCGCGAGAATGAATACTTGAACACTTGCGATATTTCGCAAGTCATTCCCGAAAATAAAGGATGACTTAGCTGTCATCCACTATGTACTACCCTATATAAAGAGTTGAGCAAGTCTGTTGTGGGAGAGTTATTTTTGAATGGTCAAGCAAGTCAGTAGGAGAGAGAAAATTTGTAGTGATTGTGATTTCTTTAGTTCTGTTCTATCTT
The DNA here is from genome assembly GCA_023531295.1 of Papaver armeniacum. Classification (NCBI taxonomy): domain Eukaryota; kingdom Viridiplantae; phylum Streptophyta; class Magnoliopsida; order Ranunculales; family Papaveraceae; genus Papaver; species Papaver armeniacum. Next base: position 73,811 of record JAJJWW010003610.1, read on the forward strand.
CTCTTGTAAACATTTCAAGAAAATAATCAATAAAATTCATAGTTATTCATCTTCAAATGGATTAGTTGTGTGAATTCTAGTGAGGGGTGTAGTGTAGGATTTCCGCAACTACATAATGGCGCTAGAAATGAGGATTGAGTAAAGATCAACCTTGTGAATTGAAAGAATCGGGAGTAACAAGAAAGAAATTTCATATAATTTTCAACAACTTACCGAGATTGAGAAATGGTGGAAGAAGGAATGCATCGAACAACCAACAACTGTTAGAAAAGCGGGGAGATTAGCCGGAGAAAGGAGAAATGAAGTAGGTGAACCCTCAAGAATAAACGCAAGAAATAGTGAAGAAGGTCAAATTCAACCATTGATTCAACCAGTACCGAATAGAGCTATAGATTATGATAGGGTGAGTGTGCATACATGGAGATCAGATTCTATGGAGGAAAGAGAAGAAGAGCAACAATTGATAAATAATGGACAAGAAGAGAGAAACCGAGAAGAGGTTGGATAAACAATTCATGGAAATGAAGAAATCGCAGCATTAGAAATGTTGAGGCAGACAATACATGAAGAAAGGCGGTTAGAAGCGGAAGAACGCGCAAATTTAACAAGGCAAAACCATGAGTTAAGAATGGAAAATATGAGATTGCAAAATAGAAGGTCGAGAAGTAATACAAGGTCAAGATCAAGATCGGTTAGAGAAGAAATAAGGAGAACATTACCTGTAGAAAATGTTAATGAAGAAAATCTAGAAAAAGAGCCAAATCTCGGTGAAGGATGCTGCGAAAGAAGAGAAGTGATAGAAGATCGTTATATCCCATGCCCTGAGATTCTACAGAATGGCCAAAATGATGGAAATCAAGGAAATAGGCAGCGTCAAGGGAAGAATAATCCAGTTGGTGAAGAAAATCAGGAAGAAGGAAGAAGAGTACTGCATGGGAGAGAAACACGGAGGAAACAAAAGGAGATTGAAGATGAAATTGAAAAACATTATATTTAACAAGCACGTCTAGCTTGCGAAAAGGAAATATTAAGAGAAGAAATGGAAGAACGGGAATTGGAAGAAGCAATTCGGCAGAACAACCATGCCAATCGAGAAAGAAGGCGAGAACAAAATCGCAACAATGGAAATATCAATGAAGAATATGAAAGAATACAAAGGAGAACTGATAGACAACCAAGAAGAGAAAATGATAGATATAACGGTGTGCGAATTCGTGAAAGAGATGAAGGAGAAAGTCGCAGAGAAAGAAGAGAAGAGAATGATGAACAAGAAAATCAAAGTAGACATGAACGCAGAAGGAGAGAGGCAGAACTAAAAAGACCAATAGGTTCGAATTCTGATGCAAATGAACAAATCTTGAGAGAATTGGCAGAAATGAGAGGAATGTTGAACAGTAGAAGGGGAGGAGGAAGAAGACAATTGGATGAGGCTATCGAAGAAGCTGCGAAAACTCCATTTACACTAGAGGTGCAACTAGGAGGAATACCCCCAAAGTGTAATCTACCGGCGTTAACTAGCGTTTTTGATGGAACAACTTGTGCAATACAACACATCAAAGCTTATGTGAGGTGTATGTTACAATGGGAAAATCATGATGCCATATTGTGCAAATATTTTGCATCGAGTTTGACAGGAGATGCATTGAAATGGTTTGAAGGTTTACCAAGAAACACAATCACATCATTCAATCATTTACAAGCTATATTTTTAGGGGCATATATAAGTAACAACTCCTCGCGGCCGGGTATTGAAGATGTATTTGGGTTAAAATAAAGAGTTGGCGAAAGTTTGAAATATTTAACTGTGAGATGGAAGACAACGTGCAGCGAAATGGCTGGACGGGTGGATGAAAGATATCTCATTCTATCATTCATAAATGCTATGTTCGCAACCAATTTGTTATATATTCAAATTTTTAGAGTAAAGAATACAATCACAATGACTGAGTTGCGAGAACTTCAGGAAGAATATATTGCTCTAGAACAAAGGCAAAATGAGATGGAATCATACCCAGTTGCGAATACAAGTTCAAATGCTGCGAATGCAAGCTTATTACCCAAATTGATAAACACAGTAGCGAGCACTTCGCAAGGGCAACAAGAAAGGATGATAGATGATGGACATCCAAAGTTAGTAGCCATGGGAAGTCGTGATCATGAAGAATTTGAAAGAGAAAGGAACTACTACAACCGTGGCGGAAATAACAAGATTCAAAGACTTGATCATCCGCAAGAAACTTATGGAGGTCGAAGGCAGAATTATCATGGAGGGCAGCGAAGTCACAGAGTAGTATGGGAAGAAATCAAAATGCCGTCACTAAATACTAGTGTGGAAAAAATATGGGAATCTATACTCTTGATGGAAAACATACCTGCACCATGGAACATGGGGAGTGAACCGCCACCAAGTGATAGAAGTCATGAATTCTGTTCTTACCACCGCTTTCATGGACACCTAACAAATGACTGCAGAAATATAAAAAGAATCATCCTCAGAATGATTGACCAAGGAAAGTTGAATCATTTCCTAAAAAGTGAAGAGAAAGTTCAACCGTTACCACCACCACCGAAATGCACAGACAAACTCAAAGAAAGGGGAAAGAAACCTTTGTAATAGAAGTTGGAGCGAAAGCCAAAAATTTGTTTTGCAACTCCATTGTACATTCGTACCGAACAATTGAAGATTTTCATGATAATGTTCTCAGTAGGGTTTTTGCAAGAGATGTTGATAATAGAGAAGTAATGAACATCGCGAAGACATCGCAGTTAAAAGAATGGCAAATGCAGATTATTTTTTTCACCGAGAAGAGGTACCGAAGGCGTGGAGACGATGATAACCCATTGGTTGTAAAATTGGAAATTAATCCAAAACCCGTTGATGGCGAAGATGATGAAGCAGAAAAATTCCGGGCGATCAATAGAATCTTAATCGATCTTTGGGAGCTCAGTAAACATCCTTTTTTACCATACTTACAAGACTATGGGAGGGAAGGATGAAGATTTGATACCTTCAACGTATAAGATATATGGTTTCAATGGTACAGCGAATAAGCCTAAAGGATAAGTTCATATGAGAATACCCTTGCAAGGATTATCAACTGAAGTTTTGTTCTGTGTAGTCGATGTGGAATCCCCTTATAATGCATTGATCGGGCGACCATGGTTACATGAAATTCTGGGTGTAGCGTCGACTTATCACCAGTGTATTAAGTTTCCACATCCTAGCGGTGTTGGAGTTATAAAGGTAGACTGGATGGAAGGACAAAAATGCTATGAGGTTGATGTGGAGAGTTGCGAGGAAAGAGCTGCGAAAAGGAAGGGCTGGAAGCAAAATATAAAAGATGAACAAAGAAGAGAAAGGTTGATGGTGGATACCATAGATACAAGAGGTGAAGATACATTGCGAAGCAAATGCATGAAGACAGTTGGAAATTATGATGGAAAGGAACCATTAAGAAGTTTGAATGATGCAGAGGCAGAGAGCAGCAGGAGCAAGAGGTGTAAGAAATGAATAGTCGATATTATGTTTGCATATATTAAAAAAAAAAAAAAAAAAAAAAAATCGATCAAAGAAGAAGTACGCGAAAGTCTCGCGAGATAAAATGTATGGAAATCTGGTTAAAGAATTGGTGAACAAGTTCAAGAATGAGAAGAAATAATATGCAATGATTTCGCAAAGATAACTAAAAGAGAAAATCAAAAATTAATGATTGAGCGAATTGACAGAAATGATAGAGTGAGTGAATGGGACGACCCTTTATGGCGTACACCCTAGTTCGCGAATGATATTTCGTAAGAGCCAAATGTAAGACCTAAAGTGCGTCATATAAGGGGGTATCTCTTAACATGGCTCAAGGAAAAGGTTACACCGCCCCTGGAACTTGAGTCATGAAAATTTGGGGTCAATAAAGCCTATCCGGGGGAGATACCTTGGATTTCCAACTATATATATAAGGTTATACCCTGGTTGGACGACCGAGGATCTCTCCCAAGGAGTCAGTGTATGACCAAGGCGCCGAGGTACACGGTTGAGCCAAGAGTGCCTGGGGCATTTGAAGTGTCTCGGCCATTCTTGGCAAGTCTTGGCACATGCTGCACTCGGCCCGAAGAAAAATCCACTTAGGGTGCAGTCTCGTAACCATAAACCATATAGGTATAAGGGATAAGAGGCTGCGAAAACAACTGGTTGTTGTTAAGACCGGATGGGAGGAGCTAGTCTTGTATGGCCGATGTACGCCTCCTTGAAGGGGCAACCAGGGAGATGATAAGGGCGGCACCCTCCATTAGGGAGCTGATAATTGTCTTAAGACGCAAATGTCATGATGCTCCATTTTCGCAAGAAAATTCAGGCTTGTCATATTTGTGCGATGATCCTGAAGAGGCAATAATACTAACGTAAGGATAAGACGAGATCAATGGGTTTTTACATGAAAATGTACAGACGTCCTGCGATTTCGTCGCAAGACGATAATGTCATGGGGGTGTAAATTCGCAAGAAACTACAGGCCTGTCATATTGTCGCAATAAAAACATCTTGCAGAGGCAATAATACTAAGAAAATGATAAGACAAGGTCAATGGGTTGTTACATTAAAGTGTAACGACGTCCTGCGATCTTGTCGCAATGAGGGGTGGCAAAATAAGACCTTTAACTAGGAAGGAAAAATAAGACCACACAAGCAATGATAAGGCAAGATTAATGGGTCATTACACAAAATTGTAAAGATGTCCTGCGATCTTGTCGCAATGATGAACTTCAGCATAAATAAAGATAAAGCCATACAAAAAATTGAGGAAGCACATAAGCTTACAAAAATGACTATATTTCTTCATGTATTTATGAAGAGTTAGAAACAACAATGGCGAAATTCAGAAGTTTTATTATTTAGAGATTACTAATTAAATCTCTCATTTGAAAATAAATAACAGAGGCAAGTATGGGAATGAATAAGTCAAAATCTTGTTATTCATTTTCATATGACAGATTTACGCATTCATAATACTGGTCAACTGCATTACAAGGAAGAATTGATTGATATGTGCAAATAAAGGAAACAAAGGTTGAATTCATATTTAAAGATCCAAGAAGTTTACAATAAGGGGTTACAAAAATGGAAGATTAAAAGAGTATATAAAAAGATATTACAAGAAGCAAAAGAAGAAAATAAAGTTATTTCTTTGTTGATTCTTCTTCTTCTTTGTCAGATCCTTCAATTCCGTCATTCTCTTCGCCAGATTCCTCTTCTTCGCTAACATCGCTATCAGAGACATCCAAAAAACATATGTTCTCAGGAATCTCTTCAAAGAGACAAGGATAAGAAGAAAGAGGGATATTATGATCTTTGCATACTGTCCTAATAGTTTGATTGCGAAAACGGACAATGTCATTATTGAAATTCGCTACAGTAGATTGTAGTTGCTTCTTCAACTGGGAATATTTGTCATTGCGAAGAGAGAAGTCCTTGGCGAGTTGTGCTTTCTCAGATTCAAGTTCTTTAATTCTTGTCTGAAATCTCTTCTCGGCTTCTGCAAACATATGACAATGAATTAATAACTTAATAGCAATACCACAGAAAAAAGGGGCAGTAAAGTAAAAAAGAATAATAAACAACCTTCTCTGTCAGAAATCATATATTTAACCAAGGCAGTGTGCTCAGCATGAAGACTAACATCAACACCTAAGTTATTTCTGGCATTATCTAGAACTTTCGCAGCCCAAGCGAATTCATCATCATTATTTATGACAAGAAGAGAACGAATTTGATTTTCTCGCTCATTAAGTATGGCATTTTGACGAAGAGACTCATCCCGTTCAATTTGAACCTCAAGAAGTGTCTTTTGGAATCTCGCTAATGCTTGGGCACCTTGATTAGCAATGCGATCTTTGTCATCTATAAGGCTACTAATTTTCTTTCTTAAAATATTGGTTTTCTCATGGGAATCAAGATATAGACGTTTAAATCGGTTGGCTAAACCTAAACTAGATCTATGCTCAATTTCTAAGAGACGATATTTGGTTTGAAGTTCATTTAACGAAAGAGAATTAATTTTGTTTGACGAACTATTTAAAGATTCGTTGAGATGAGCGAGGAGAACATCATTATCCATAGGTTCAGGAAACGAATGGAAAAGAATGGCTTCTTCAGAAAGATTATATATGTCTGCGAAAATGATAAGTCAGGCAAAGAAAAATAAATGACAAAATAAAAACAAGGAAAAAAGAAGAATTTTGTACCATAAAGTTGTTGATTAGTGCTTTGAAGAGTAGCAATTTTGTTTTTCTGAGTAGACGACTCAGTTTCCAATTGTTGGATTCTTTCGCAAAGAGCAGCAGTCTCATCTTCATTCTTCTTGCGAGATGTCGCAACTTCAACTTCTAATTCTTCGCTCTTTTTGCGAAGTTGAGTATTCTTCTTCAGTTGAGTGTTGCATCTCCTTTCAAGATCTGAGGCAACAACAAAAGAAGCTCTCCCTGCCTACAAAGAAAGATAAAGAAATTGTCAAGATATGATTTAAAATTAAAGTTATGAGGAAAAATAGAAATTTAGACATACCAAGGCACTAAGTGCATTTAAAAAGCTGGGAGATACAGATCTGGAAACTCCTTTAAAAGAATCATTGCCCTCAAGCAAGGTAGCATCACATATATTTGCGAGAGCCTCGCATGTACCGGAGAGGCGATCATCCCCGAGGCCTTGCATGGAGTCGGAAAAAATATTGGATAACTGCTCCATAGGAGATTCATTTGGTTGATCTTCTTCCGCATTGATATCATCCTCATTAGAAGTTTCATTGGGAGAAGGACTTGAATGAGAAGAAGATTGAACTTTTCGTTTTTTGGAAGGTGGGGCAGTGGATTTCCCCTTGCGAAGAGGACCTTTGCCTTTTCCTTTGACCTTCGCAACCTCGGGAGATTCTTCTCCTTCAATAATTTCGACACCAACCTTCGCACACGAATGAAGATAAGAAATAGAGGCAACAATATTGTTAAAAATAGAAAAAGAAAATATTTCTTACTTCATCCGTGATTGATCGGAGTATCGCCAGAGTACTCGCCTTTGGACGTCTTTCATAACTCTTTCTCAATTTGATAATCTGAAAATTTTTGCAAGCTTAGTAAATATAAGAGGAAGGAAATATCGCAAAGCTAACCAAAAATAGGAAACATACCTCCTTTGCCTTTCTGGCCACTTAAATTCCCAAGGATGATAATCATGTAGATTCGCAGGAGTATATGGGAACCTGAAATGTAAGGTCCATTCAAAAATAGCGGAACAACACACCACTTCTCATCTTTGGAGTATCGAGGAACATTATTCTTGCCCGAGTGCCAATCAATATCTTGCATAAGCAGCTTGTCGCTGGGAATATTATCTTTTCTCTTCAGTCGGGCACCCCAACGAGATTTATCATTCTTCATATTTATCACTTCATAATTTTCAAAGAAGTTTTCTACTGTGTAATTTTCAGTGACTATTTCTAAGTTTGCGAATTTAGGATCTTTGACGTCATCAGGATATAAATACCCCTTACCAGCGCCACGATTGGAGAATTCAAGCATTAGACGGATGCAATCACCACTTAATTGATAAATAGCTCGCGAGAATTTCTCATGAGCAAGAATTTCATAGAACAAAGGCATCTCGGGATTGTAAAGAGGAATGGGAAGACCTGCGAGGATTTGACCTAGCGAGATTATGATTTTCTGATCATCACAATGATGATCAGTAAACAACTTTGCAGAAAGAATAGGTGAAGATTCGTGATCAGGAATGGTTGATAGGGTGAAACCCTTCTCTTGTAAACTCTTTTGAGCTTCATTCAAAAGGGCTTTATATATACGACCAGGTGGAGCCATTTTTAGAGTATGGGAATGATTAGAGAATTGAAGATCAAGAGAAAGAAAGAAGGGAAAATTTACAGTAGCAGAAACGCAAATTGCGGAAGAAGTGAAGAAAAGTTGCAGAGAGAAAGTAAAAAAGAAGAAGAGGAGGGTGAGAAAACTATATATAGAGAAGAATTCTCGAGAAGATTAATGCATTTAATGCGAGAGGGGACGTGAATGGTCAAGAAAAAACGGTTGAAAGAAACGTGTCAAGAAAAGAGTGGAAGAAGAAACACGCGTAATCAATTCTGTGTAGGAGTACGGGATCGTAATAGAGAAATATGAATAGTCGCGGCATTTCAAAATTACTAGTTCTCATGACATTCTCTTCTTCGCAGAGAAGACATGAGAAGACGCAAGTTGTAGGATCAGAATATCGCAACACCAGTACCTTGCGAGATTAGTAAACGACAGTACTGCGAAGGCGTCGCAGAAGAATAATATAAATGACGTAATGTATGACGACAGTCAAAACACGAGAAAGATGTGAAGATCTGGCGAAGTTTAGGAGTGTCGCGAGAATGAATACTTGAACACTTGCGATATTTCGCAAGTCATTCCCGAAAATAAAGGACAACTTAGCTGTCATCCACTATGTACTACCCTATATAAAGAGTTGAGCAAGTCTGTTGTGGGAGAGTTCTTTTTGAATGGTCAAGCAAGTCAGTAGGAGAGAGAAAATTTGTAGTGATTGTAATTTCTTTAGTTATGTTCTATCTTCTCTTGTAAACATTTCAAGAAAATAATCAATAAAATTCATAGTTATTCATCTTCAAATGGATTAGTTGTGTGAATTCTAGTGAGGGGTGTAGTGTAGGATTTCCTGCAACTACAGTATGCATAATTGTTCATATCTCACATTATTTTTTTATGTTAAACTTTTTTTGTGTAGTACAACGGTTTAGTTTACTATGTCAAAGCTTTGCATCCAACAAAGTACGACTGATTATTATTGTATACGATTTTTCCCATTACATTTTTGTTGCAGGTCATGTCATATCAATCCTTTACTTCAACCAAACTAACTACCTTTACCTTACAGAAGAGTACTACATTTGTTTACAACAGAGTGTTTTTCCTTCATTGATAATTAATTAGAACATAATACAATGATTCCAAAATACGCGTGACGCACAAACAAATGACACATACGTGTTGGAAACAGTTAATGCCCAAACCTGGATTATTTTAAAATAAAATGGTATTCTTAGGCTTAAGTACATCTAATAAGGTGTAGGTTTGGACTAAAATTGAACAATAATAATTTACATTTATGACAACAAAATTGGTATAACGTACTTCGTTAGTTTTTTTGGTTAATTTAGCCATAGAAAAACAAACAGAAAATATGACTGCTTGATTATTAATATCTAAAATTGTGTTTAGGCAAAATGATCTTTATATACCCATTTGGTAAATCATTTTTCTTGATAACAATAATTTTAATTTCGATGGTCCATAAGGTGCCTTTGAAATACCATATATATTTATTTATTACATAATCATAAAATTTGATTGGTTCAAAAGCTTAATGAATACAAAGATGGCTTAGAACTTTCAAAGCTTAAAGGGGAAAAGCCAACAAAACGATGTTCACGCCTTAACGAAATCTATAGTAAGGAGCAAGGGCGGAGCCAGCCCATTGCAAGGGTGTGCACTTACACCCCTTTCCCAGCTGCCTCCAAAGCCTATTTTAGACCTAGTATGATTTTTTTTTCCCCTTAATATATAAGCCTATCTTTGTTTTTTTGCACTCTTAAAACTTTTTTTGTACCCATAAGGCCATAACAAATTTTTGCACCGGATCTCGTAATTCTCTGCTCCGCCCCTAGTAAAGAGAATCTGGCATTTCGACTCTAACCAGGACTAACCAGGAAAACTTCCTTCATAATAATGATTTTCATTAGTCATCAAAAACTCCTGATCCCAAGTAGAATCCAACATTGTGTAGGATATGTGTCCCTTGATTTTCATTTCCATCACTTTCTGTTGTATTAGTGCTCTCTTCCCAGCATCATCTCTAGTTAGCACTTCTACATCATCTATTTGTTGTTCTTTTAGCCGTGTTGTAGTTACCTTTGTGCCATAAACAAATATTTTTTCCCTGTTAAGGTCTTTCAAGAATAGAATCATTGATGGTCCCACTTCCAATCGCAGTTCATGACCTGGCTGGCATGTAAGTATATATTCAACGTGGTTTAGAATTTATTTATATACAACTGGACTTAATTTTAATTGGAAGTGACTAAATACAAACTATAATTAATAAAACTAAATGCAACCCACTTTTATCTTCTTTTTTTTTTCATCTTTTTTTCACTCTGTTTTAGTTTCTATGCCAATCTTCACACGCTAGAAATTTGATTCTATGGTACTCGTATTCGATCCTATCAAATTAATCAAACCCTTAGTTTCCAACCAATCTTGTATGAGGTCTCTTCGGCGATCCATGTGATATGCGCCACTGTACATTATTAGATTTTAGGGAAACCAAACGAAAATTAATTAGAAAACCAATTAGCTAGGTGTCCGTTGCATAGATATATCTCTGGGGAAAATTAACGGAATTAGAAAACCAATTTGGTTTTTTAAGAAAATTAACGGAATCTATAGTAAGGAGACGGGTTGGTTTGTGATGAAGTGCTGCTTGAAAATATAGCATGCAGTCGTTGGTATTTTCATTGGACAGTGATCATCTGTCCCTTAAAGTATGCTTGAGAATACACTGGGTGGTCATTGGTATTATGGTTGTTAAGTCTCATCAATACCAACCCGTTATTACTTCACCCTGGGGAAGTAATGAATCCGTGCATAGATACATCTTTGTTGCTTCTAGTCTCTACGACAACATTTGTTTGATACTTTGATCAGTGAAATATAACCTACTATTTTCCGCAAGATGTCTCCACTTACCCAGAAAGTTGTAAATCAGGAAGTGTGACATAATGCCCTCCAAGTTTGTGATTTTTGTATTGATCACTTGAATGACGGCATGCATTTATATCCCTGTGCTTTGTCCGATTAGTTGTTTCCAATAGAAACACTAAGAGATACATATAAAAGAACGCGAAATTGGGGGATATAAAAAGGAATTGGGGATATAAGAAATGACAAAATCTGGATCCAGATATCAATTCGGGGTCACCCCTTATCTAAGTATTTTTTTAAATCCTAATCTACCCTCACTAATCAAAGTTTAGTGGTTAATAATAATTAGTAAAAATCTTAAGTATTTGTTAAATGATTAGTGTGTATTTGTATTTGGGTGAATGATATGAGAGTAGAAAGATGGAAAAAAATTTGAGAGGGAATTTTTTTTTTGGTGAAAGTGGAGGATGATTGTGAAGAGAGAATTGCTGCTAAGAGGTTGAAAATTTGATTTTTTTTTTTCTTTGAATCCACCATTGTTGCAGCTGAAATAGCTCGGTGCTGGCATTGTATTCAACCTAAAAAACCATGCCGGCATTTGTTGGGAATTTTCATAAATGTTTGCCACTATGAGACTTTGTCTCGTAATTTTTTTTTCTGGTTTTGATCTTCAAAACCTATTTATTTTGGTTTTAATCATTCCACTTCCTAAGACAACAAGCATTCTCGAGCATGCTTGCATTTTATGCCTAAGATAAGATGTTGCTTAAATTTCTATGCCGGCACATGATGAAAAGTATCCAGAAACTTCAATTGTTTTTCACTTGACTACCGCATTGATAGATTTCTATCGAGCATGCCAAGACTTAGTTACTGGGATGAATGTTAGTTACCAAGCATGCTCAAGACAATTTTCCTAAGATGATTCTTCACCAATTCCGGCGATGTAAAAAAAATTATTTCTGACATGGTCTTCATCACTATCGGCATGGTCTTCATCACTTCCGGCATGGTATTCATCTATACGGGCATGGTTTTCATCACTACCGGCATACACTACAACAAAAACATATATGGATCATTCTTAAAAAGTGTGATCTAAGAACTGGCTGCTTGTGATCTTTGCCAGTATAATCTAAAGGGTAATCTATAGATAACAACTCTGCTGCAATGAAAAGTGTGATCCTAACCTATGCAAAGAACACAAGGTTTTGAAAAGTTGAGATCTAAAGAAAAGGTTTTTAAAAGACAAGGTTTTAAAAGTTGTGATCTTTCCTCTAAGTTTTCAACCCAAATTTACCCTATACAAACAGTATATTCAATTCCATTTTTGCACCTGTAATTCAAATTCAAACCACGACATAAAAAATCGAAAAGGCTAATAGAAAAGTATATTCCATCAAGGCCGAATCAAATTCATTTTCGAACAAGAAAATAGAAAAATTACACATTTCTGCAGATTCTACTTGTTTAACTCAAACCAAGGGTACTAAAACACACATCCTTAACATCAGAACAAGCTCATTTAGACTATTCCCTGAAGCACTACAAGTAAGATCAAGCAAATACTATCAACCACCAACACTGGAGAATGATGTTCAATCTGAAAGGCAAAGACTTGCACAATCCATGACAACCTCAAGACTAATGGAGAGTATTTTGTACCCCTTCTTCTGCAGCAAGCCTTCACAATCCTGCAAGATGAATAATAATCCTTGTTACCACGAAAACAAGTTTGTACAAGTGATCGCATTCAGAATAAAATTGATAAAGACAATAGGGACATACACGGACCTCTAACGCTAGAGGTATTGAACTGAGACGGAGAAAGACAGGCAAGTACCCTAAGCATAATTGGCTTTTTTTTTCCTCTTTCTGATTAAATGTATCTAGCAACCAAGAAACAAGTATTATCCATTCTAAGTAAAATGACTAACTTACTTGGGAACAATTTCCATGTTAGGGTCATGTCCTCTCCCAGGGATAGAGTACGTAAACATGCCCTGTACCTTGAAATCGAAGGCCAACATCCAGAACTAATAACCTGGAAAATCCAGCAGTTTGACGACCATGTCAGCCAAGCACTAACAATTTGTTTACAGAAGGATAATCCAATACAAGGAGATATAAAAAATAAAAACAAAAGATTCACAGCAGCAATGGATGGCATATCTGATCGACCCAGTGACCGATGGGAAACATCCATTCCAAAAATCATATTTGGAGTTCGAATTATAAGAGGAGTACATGGTACTTGTTCAATAGCTAGCATAGAATTCTTACCCCCAAGTTATGCAGACAAATCAAATACACATAAAAATAAGAATACACCATATTGACCATAAAAAGAGGGAAGAGAAGAAAAACAAGAAGCATAACAAAAATTAAAGCACAAGAGCAATGGTTTACCTTGGTCAAGGTTAAACCACTCTGTGAGAAGCACAAGAGTATGGAAACTAGAATGAAACCTTCGAACTTCGGCAATGCCACCACCAACAGAATCAAAGTTCCTTGCGTCACCAAGATATAAAGATTTTCTAATTAGAAGACAGCCCCTACAATCAAAAGACACAGAAGGAAGAAACTCGAGCTCAATACAACACGAGAAAAATATCAGACCATCAAAATTGACACACCTCTCAGCAGCTTGCCTCTTAAGTATAATATCGAGCATTCTCAGAGCATCTACACCACCTTTTTTATTGCATCCTTTCAGAGCTAAAACGCTTTATGGGAATCTTTATAGAACTCGTGAAGAATCAATTTCCTTAGTCATTCCACTTAATGACCACAAAGTGCCCCCGACAAGTAGAAAGCTATACTTCCGGACACACACACAGACAAGTAAAGAGAGTACCCTAAACTGCAAAGAAACTAGAGAGCACAAGTATTATGAGTAAAACACAATAATCCTATAATTTTGCACCAAAAGTGCCAATGAAACTCGCCCACAATCTGAATAAGCACAATTTGAGAATAGCCTGCGAATTTTGGATCCTGTATTGGTAGTTTAACTCTTGTTCTAATTCTGTCAGGGAATTTTAGCTCACGATTCCTCCAGTTGGTACTTGGGTATCATGGGAACAGGAAATGGTCGACCGACATTGCACTGGGAGGCTAAGTAAGGAGTTGGTGAGAGCTCCGACAGGTGCTTTTGGTGGTCATAGAGTTATTTTTGATGTTTCTGGCTTTATTTTTCATTGGTATTAACCACAAACAAGAGATTTATGTGAAAATAACCATTAAAGTGTCCAGAGGTATGGTGGTGTTAATGGTGAGCCCGACATGGAAAAAATTCGGAAAAGTGTCATGTCCTAGTTAGACAAGTTAAATGTTACTTACGAACGGTTTTAAGCAAAGAAATGGGAGTTTAAAGTATCCAACAAATGTACCTCTTTTCATTTCACGTTATCACCCCCTCGGTTAAATAACTTTGCCTACAATAAGATGTTCATCATTCATTTAAATAGGATAGATCTCAGCTAAAAAATTGTAAAGAAAACGACAAGTGTAAACATCTATTCAACATAACTTAAGCAACAAAGACATTGCATCGGGAAATTTCTTTATGGAATGCAAAGTGGCAACCATGTAAATATTTTTCAGAGCTGCAGCTACTTTGGATGGTGGTCTCTTAGGCCAACCTACCTATCAATTCAGCGAGAAGTTACCCATCAAGATAAGCAATTGGAAACATAACAAAATTTGTGGGTTTAAACGTGTGGACTGTGATCTATCATGCAAATTTGGATCAAATAAACAGTAGCGACAGAAGTCCTTGGAAATAAAAAGTGACCTCATTCATACTTCCAGATAATACCACTATGTAATTTCACATACGAACTACAAATAAAACAAGAAAAGTTATTTTTCTATCAAGCAAGCTTTAACATTGTAACAGCAAAGTGTTGAAACATCACCTTATAAAACAATGCCTGAAGTTCATAGACATCAACACTACCACCAAGAGAACATAATTTATTCAATTGTACAAATAAGGTTGAATCTTGTCCACAAGAAAAACCTCCTGCTCAAATGGTTCTTCTTCATCCGATTGGTTTGTGAGGGTGGTGGTTCGACAACTTGTGTCAGTATTGTTCTTTGAGAAACTACAACGACAAGAGTAGTATTAGAAAATTTAGACACATATACACACAAACAAGTATGAGTCAATAACATAATCTCAAAAATCAAAATTTGAGAAATCATCAAGCTAAGAGAAAAGTAATGGGGGTTACCCCGATCCGATGTTCTCCCAAAAGCTTGCCTTCAATGGAATAAAACCTTTAAGTTTCCTTTCCTCCCGCTCCCCTTCTCCATTGAATCAGTAGTTGTGAGGAAACATTAATCTACTACTATTAATTGAATTATTAACATCTCTCGCAAGTAAATGAATGAAGAGAGAATCTCGCAAATAACACAAAATCAATCCAATTAACTTGATCTTTCCTTGAATTTTTCCTCGAGCTTGTTTTTTTTTTTTTTTACTGAGCACTTTGTACCAAGAAAAACTCCGTCCTCGCAATTGAGGCTAAATGGGTCTCGTGAAGCTTCTACGGACTACGAGAGCCGATGCAGACCTCTTTGCGAGTAAGATTTTGAAAATTGATCATACACCTATGAAGAAAATAAATTAATAAAAATCAAATTAATCATGGGAATAATATAAGAAACTATATCAAATTAATTCATGAAAATTGACAGAAAATCAGATGCTTGCTGAAACATAAAAATACGTTAAATAATGGGTACAAATCCTTGTATATTATGTAAATTATATCTAAGAGTATTACTACTCAAAAGTCAGGAATCCATATTACAGTAGCCAATCACCATTACGTACCACAAACGAACAATTTCTAATCACCTAATCCCAACATCCATGTACCTCAATGAATCAAACACTAATTCTCCTCTTCAGGGTTTTCCGGTAGCAAAAAACAATCAAAATTAAGAAACTAAACCTAACACCTATGAAATCATGTCATACAAACACAAATCAACATCATACAAAAAGGAAAAAGAGGAAAGTTAGTAGCATTTTCACAGTAGTTCACATGGAGTCTAAAAGAGAATAAAAGGGAATTTTCACAAACAATCGAGAGGAAGTAATATACAAACCTAAGCAATACTAAAAATCCCAACCTTTCAAAAAAAATTATATATACTCAAAGCAATCTATACTTAAATCATGTCATACCAACACAAATCGGACAAAACCCCTAATCTAACTCATGATTTCACAAGAATTTTTCTCCAAATATCAAATCCATATGTATAAACTAACCAATCTACCAAGTAAAATTGAAAAACCAACCAACCTAAATCAGAATCAAACATGCAACTAAAAGTTTTGCATCTAAGCAAAATTAAATTCAGATCAAAACAACTAAAAAGGAAACCCTAAATTCAACTTCAATGTTGAATCAAGTCGTATCGTACCTAAATCTACTCCAAACAGTAGAGGATACAAATCGAATCGTACTTGAATCCAAATTAAATTCACGATAAGAATCGTTCGAAGCTTCGGACTGTGATTTATCTCATAGAAGTTTTTTTCTCGAGAGAGAGAAAGTGAGTTTCTGGATGAGAAAGATCGACGACATTTGAAACTTAAGAAATCGAGAATTTGTTGTTTTAATTTTGTTGGTGGGCACTTGAAGGTCGCGTGTTCGAGTCCACTGAAGATTAATTATTTTTTAAAATTTATCAAAAACACCGATGGACAGATTTTTGATCACAAAGTAATGTTGAAAGTGGTCAAATGGTTAAGTAGTAAGATTACACTTTTTAAAATGTATGAGATGTATGGGTTGGTCTTTATATCTAAGATCACAAGCACTATAATATTAATGGTCTTTAAGTTTTAGCCCTTGAATGACCATAAGTGTTCATACATTGTGATGTTTAGTGTGTGATCTATAGCACTTTTTGTTGTAGTGATAGTCTTCATCACTTCCGGCATGGTCTTCATCTATACCGGCATGGTCTTCATCATTTCCGAATGTAAAAGAAAAAAAAATTGTTTTCAAAGTGAGGAGACGACAGAGAAGAAGAAGGAAATTTGAAAGGGAGTGGGGAAAATTTCGAATTTGAAAGGGAGTGGGGAGTAACAAAGCCCCTAACCCTAAAAAAGATTAATAAGAGGTGAAGATGGAAATGGGGGAAAACACCCTTAACAGACCCATTTGGTTGGGAGAAGTAATGCATATCCCCCAATTCCTTTTTATATCCCCCAATTTCGCGTTCTTATATAACACGGTAATTTACTTATATTTTTGTCAAGTAAAATCATATCAAAGTGGAAGGACTCTCTGGTGTCTCCATATTAACGTTGGCTACGAATTAAAAACGCAATAAGGTTAAACAATCAATTACCACTAGAACCAAGACACAAAATGAAATAACAAAGAGGTGAAGTATTTTATTCAAGAACCGCTAAGGATACTCCATCGCTTAAGTATTTTGCTCAACACATTAGCGAGTTCTTCTTGATGAGTAAAGGCAAAACCATAAGAAAAAAAACAAAAACAAATGTTATTAGCAAAGTTTTAAAGTTAAATCCTTTTGTGTTTCTTCACATAGGGGTTGTTTGGTAACCATTATTTTAATGGATTATCACTTATAATCCATTGCGATTATAATGGATTTTATATGCGTTTGGTAACCATTATAATAATTGCTTATTTTAATCATCATTGAAAAAATCCATTATTTCCACAGACAGGAAAAAGTTGTTTTGAAAATTTATTATAATCAATTATTTTTTCTAAGGAACTCAAATTTGTTTTAGTATAAGAGATAGGGAAAAAGAAAGAGGTGGAGAAGGAGAAGGATTCTCTATTGATTAGTATTCTCTAGGTTACATGGACATAATACATATGTATATATGGAAAGGGGAAAACCAAAAGACACCAAATCTGGACCGCACACCCATGGGCGTGGGCCCTTTAACACTCCCCCTTGTGCGGTTCAATAACAAAATTAATACATAGTGCTTCACGTATAGTCCTTCAAATGTCGTTCTCGTTGATGACTTGTGCCGAAGTCCATTGCCTCATTAAAACTTTGACAAGGAAAAAAACCCAGTGGGATAAAACCTTGGTAAAACTCTTCACATGTAATACTTCACATGTTGTCTCATATTTTACATGTAGTTCATCACATGCAATACGATCCTCAAAGATCGACGAGTCTAAGTTAATTGCCTCGTTAAAACTTCGTCAGGAAAACCCAGAGGATTAAAACCTGAACTAAAGAAAAAGAGTACAATATTAATTAACCTTAGAACATAGTTGGATGCGTATACGTTGCCTCATCAAAACCTTGACAAAGAAAACCCACTAGGATAAAACCTTGACGAAGGGAAAGAGTACAACGTGACGATGCAGTAAAGGTGATCCGCTATGATGATCACTTTGCTCCGTTGAAGTTCACTAGTTGATTCACAACTCCTAAGGAAGAAAATCTTCGTGGGAAAAACAATAGCCTTAGCTGGGAAATTACATTTCTGGTGTTTGTTGTTGTCTCATTAAAAACCTTGCCGAGCAACAAAACCCTGTGGGAAAAAGTAACCTCGGTGAAGGAAAAGAGTTCAACACACCATTAGATGCTCACCTAATGTCGACAATTTTCATTAGTCTAATGCAAACTAAAAGGAGTTTATCACACTTTACTTTGGTGACTTGGATGTTTATAGAACCATGTTGTTGATTCCGAAGTTACGTTGCTTAACGAACTATCGTGTTTCATTTCTTTGATTCGAGATATTTTCAATAATATCAACGCGATCTTTATGTCTTCAACGCTCAACATACTTGATGATTTTAGTATTGTCTCGCTAAAAACCTTGTCGAGTAACAAAACCTTTGGGAAAAACTATTCTCAATCGAAGGGAAAAAGAGTACAACATGCCTTCAATTTCGAAGTAAATTATGTCGACATCATATCCTTAGATCCTCCACCCGATGTCGGCATCTCCCCTTGATTACTTTTTTTGAGTTGTTCCAGACAGTTCCTTTAGTCATTTACTTTTCGAAACTGAATATCGGTAATGACTTAGAAAATAGTCTACCATATCTCCCTCTGATTACTTTCGTTGGAGAAGAGATTATTGTTCCTTTATAATCAACAACCTTTGGATTGCACTTTCGTTAGCATTCCTTTTTATGTCTTTGCATGGATAAAACAAATTTATGTCAATGGTTACTTTTAAGAACATGATTACATTCACTATACCATTCCAATGACATTGCGTTGGCGCTGAGCTATATCTAGCTAACAAGTTCACCGAGGATGTAAAATTTAATCGAGTACATTATTATATACTAAGTACAACAATGCGTCTATTGTACTTAGATATGGGAATTTCATCTCCCAACACATATTCATCATCTTCCTTTAGACAAAATGGTCACTTACTTACATTTGAACCTCGACTAATCATGGAAGTGCTATCAGGATGAATGTCTTTGTTAAATTGCCTGACAACTTTAGACATATGCAAACCGGTGGAATAATATCCCACAAGCTCAAGACTTGGCCGAGCTTCCCAAGATTTTTCATCTCAAATTCGGATTTTAAATAGCTTTTAAGGTCTCTTATTACATCAAGAGTACCCATCATGTCTGTACCGTCGACATCAATAGCTACAATTCCGAATTAGGAACTTTCTTGTGAATACGCAAGAAAAAATAACTTATTTGTCTATCCCCTCCAAATCAATAGCCACTTAGACGGGTATACCACTTCCGCCTGATTGCTTCAATCTATAAGTGAATGTTCTATCTAATTGTAAACGCACTCTGTGGTTTAGAGTTCCTTGATTTGGGCAACAAAAGTCTGTCATGTACTTTTGTAAATATCTTCTATCTCTTGATTCTTTCAGAGATACGTAACAACCACATACATATGCTGCATTTCAAGTCCTTCTGAAATTACCAAGCTAATGATAAGCACATATGTGCTACATTTTATACCCATATTTATATTAGTTAGGACTCGATATTTTGGTTAATGATACTATTTTAGTGTTTTTGTAGAAAGTTCAAGCAAATCCAATCACCGGAGAATAAATAGCTAAATTGGAGGTTAAATGGTGGCGTTGCGACAAATACCGCCAAACACTGTGGGTGGCCTGGTATTTTTATAAATCATCACCAGTGAAGCTAGTTAACGTACGTCTCATTTAATGGGCTAAAGGATGCATATGTTGTTTTCCAAGCACCTGGTGGCTGGTGCCATTTGAATTTGAAAAATAAAGAGTGGTCGTGTCCTATCTCATTTCTTTATCAGCATGAGATGAACTTTGGTTTCTCTGTCAAAGGGAAAGGTGATCTGAGGCAGTGGTAGTTACAGCAACAATAATGGGATCTTGGGGTTGTATTTGTAGCCCAAGAGTGGATCTCGACGGGAGCTGTTCTTGAAGTAAAAAAGGCTTCATTGATGAACTTGTTCATTCGGTAGCGGAAGTGTGATTGGCTGGATGTGTTTGAATGGGGTTCGAATCATTGAAGATTTCGGGTCATGTTTTCCCGGAATTTGTGGCTGACGAGAGAACAACAAGAGATGAAAAGAGAACTACAATGACCTCAGATGTTCAAGAGATGTCAATTAAGCTTCAGTCCAACACTATACGTCGATGGAAGATAGAAAGACGCTCATGTTGGCTGAGAGCTTGGACGTAACTGAGATGGGAATGGAGGATGGTTGCAGTGGCGATGGTGGTTGTCGACGGTTCTAAAGAGTTGCTGGCATTCGTAGTTAAGAAGACCAGGTCCTTACAGCAGCAAGGTGGTGGTCGCAACTGGCAATTGGTGCTGTGGCCGGTGATTTGTAATTGGAGTTGGGAGATGACTTGAAGCGAGAAGATGAAGAGAACGATAAGGAGTTGGAGCTGCAGATAGTAGCTAGCAGCGATGGAGTTGGCTGTCGTGGTCTTGATGCTGAGAACTTAAACGGGTCCGTTACAGGCAGCAACCGAGTGGAGATGGAGCTAGAGGCTAACTGTTATGGTCTGTAGTGAATGGGTTTTCGATGTGGTCTTGCTATTATTGCAGGCGGTGATGAATTTAATTGTGCTGGCTGTGGCTCAATTATATTACAGTAGCGAAGACGGAATATGTGCTGCCGATGGAGTAAAGAAGCTAAGTGATGGTTGTGGCATTTGTACTATGAACTGGTAAGGTTGTTCTCAGCCGGAAAGTGAAGAAGATGAGTCTACATTGATTGTTTGCATACGAGCAGGATAAGAGGCATCACATGGCGTGTGGCAGTCGGTGGAGATGATGATTAGCTGATCATGAGTAGAAACAAAGAAGTGGTGGTTATCGAATGGAGATAATTGTGGTGATTGTTAGTAACAGTTTGGTGATGGAATTGCTCGAGCTGGTGGCTGTGAGGATCTGAGATGTTCAAGCTTCGAATGAGATGGTTTACTGGCAGCAGAGAAGCGAAATTTCAGTGCATCTCAATGGAGATGCTTGAGAGGGGGTTTCGGCGAGATGTATTTGAAGGCTCCGATAATTGCAGGCAGTAGGAACGGGTACTGTTGACATGGTTGCAAACAGTGGTGTGCTGTTGGTAGCTTTCTGGTGGTTTGGAGGAGTTCTCAGTCGATGAAACCAAACATGAGAAAAGAAATGGAAGAGCAGGGAAATGAAGAGGTTGTTCATGGTGTTTTGTTCCTCGTATCTCGGCTGATAGAATAGAAGGCAGTGGTGATGTTTCTGGTGTGTATAAATGATGACTGTTGGCCGAGATGAATTGGTGATGTGACCTGCGTTGAGAAGAAAACAAAGTTTGCCGGACTTTGGTAATTGCCTGATTTTGGAAGCTGGTCTAGGAATTGTAGTTGGACCGATAATGGAAACGGGTTCTCTCGTTGAGTGAAAGTAGAGAAGTGGGCTGGATTTGTTGGACTGGGCCTGGAAACTTTGCTGCTAGGTCTTCACTGAATTTCTTCGCAACAGACTATATGAGAGAACGAAACATAACCAGAGGGAGTTCTATTTTGGGAGACCGAGGCCGGAAGGAGGCGGCTACAGACAAGAAGAGGAATAGGGTTCGCAGTTCTGTGCTTCCAGTTCGGTTTTGATTTGCTTGTGAATCTCTAATATGTTTATGGCTTTTGAGAAAGCCGTGTCTTGCTAAGATCTTGTAACTAGAGTTTTTATGATTGAAACTACCAGGGTATTAGGCTATTTCGAATTGAATTGAAATATGAAGCTATAGACCATTATGATTTGAATTAATTGATTTTTGATTATTGTTTATTTGATTTATTGAAAATGAGTTGTTGCTTCACCGGGTTTAAAACCTATGCGCATAATTGACAAATAGTTTTGGCCTCATTATTTGATATTCCATGCTTGGGTGAATTTCTTTGATGGGTTATGCTTAGAAGAGACCGAGACAATTTGTGAATATTTTAGTTTCGTATGACTTTCTTGCTAATACAATTTGATAGTGCATGCTTGGGTTTGGTCTTTTGATGTGCTATGCTTTTAGTATACTAGCGACATCTGCGATACTGTCTTTATAATAGGTGATGTCAATAGAACGAAAAATAAACACATATTCATAATTATGTTTCATTTCATTAATTGAATAGAAGTAGTAGTGGATATCATAATACTCTAGTTACCGACTCTCTCGTTGCATTTAGTTAATTCTTTTTGTTTTCATTCTTTTAGTTCTTTAATTCTAAAAATCTCAAAAACATCATTTTTGGTTAGTCGATTAGAGATATTGATTACAAGATTTCCACCGCTCTTCGTGGGAACGACCCACTTTCCTCTGTCTACTAGTTAGACACCGTGCGATTGCGGTTATTACAAATAGGTATCTCCTAAACTATCAATTTTTGGCGCCAACTGCGGGAGTGGCCGAGGAATATTGTCATTAGTATTTTTTGATTTTGTAATAGTTAGGTTTTTATTTTATTTATTTTTATTTTTTGTACAAAGTATTTTTATTTTAGCATTTCTTTTTCCTTTTGACTTGTTTTGTGTGTCGAATTTTATTTGTGTACCTTTTGAGAACGATGAATGCTTTGCGCGAGGCGTCGTACGCATGACTCATGAATACATGTATGGGTCACGGTATAAGGAAGTTCTTGCTTATAATCGTCTGGTATGGAACTTGGAATCACGTAATTTCGCTATGGGTGGTTATTCGGGGATGAGTATCAACCCCAATACCATGAGGGTGAAAATGAGTTTGACACTAGAAGAGATTTTAGGAATTATGATACCGATATAATATCTCGAATTTATTGTATCTTACCCAACTCATGATCATTTGACGATTATATGTCTATTCAAAAGGACGAGTTGTGTTAGAGACGCCATTTATTGAGATAATGATGATTTAAGAACATATTTATACGAGAAGATACTATTGTTGGGTCGATGACTTAGTAGATAGTAGACATGCATAATGAGATATTTTCTAATCATTTGAACAACGAGAATCCTATAAGTCACTTAGTTGCAGACAACAATGAGGCGATTATTCATGATATTGTTGCTCCGTTGAGCTCTATTTTGTCGACTCATCTTGTGATAAACTAATTGTTGATGTGAATGTGGAGGCATTAGTACTGTCGGTGCTGGCGATTTTAATCAATCTCGGTTTGTTTAGCCCACTTTGCGCATTCTCGATGATCCTATGCTTATTGATATTGTCAATGCATTGCGACTTCCAATAGTTAATCAAGGTAACTCACCAACGGAAGTTATTTCAGCGGACTTAGAAGGCACATTTAAGAGTTACCGATTTTCATAAACTTGAACCATTAGATACGAGGTTTAAACAATTGTGTTGAGTTTGATAATCCAGTACCTTTTTACATTGTGTCAATACATTGCTTCCTTTAATTTCTAGTGAAGATAATGTATCGACCGAATGTATTTCAACCGATTTGGAACTCCGATCTAGAGTGTGCTTCCGAATAGAAAATAATATACATTATTTTTTGTTGTCCATGTGAGTTATTTGTTTATCTCTACTAAGGATTTGTTTTCTTTTGGGAATGGTTACACATCTTTTGGAAGTTTATAGTGTTTTGAGGTTCATATTCGCAGCTGCCACACGATTTGTTGGGTTGATCCCCAACTTTTCGGACTTATATATATGCTTTGTCGCTACTTTGTTGCATCAAAGACTTCGTTTGAGATTCTTGGTTGGTACATCTAGGAAACAAATACCTTTTGCTTCATGGGAGTCAACCCATCGATTTGTTTCCTTTACTCTATCTTTTATTTATTTGCCTGAATTTCCCATCTTAATTTCTACGTTGGATGACTCAATTACATTGAGGACAATGTAATGATTAAGTGTGGGGGAGTGGCATTTCGTTAGGCTTTAAAAAAAAATAAAAATATATGCATATTATGACCATTTGTTTAGCGGGTCTTTGACAAAAAAAAAAAAAAGTATTTTCTATGATGTTTGTTTAACGGGTCCTATCTAGTCTGTTTGCATATCTCTCGATCTTGCCGTTTAGCGGATCAAATCTAGCTATTTAGCAGACATTTATTTTTATCTAGTCAAAATGATATATTCTTTGTTTTGCTCGAGGACTAGCAAAATATAAGTGTGGGGGTGTTGATAAGCACATATGTGCTACATTTTATACCCATATTTATATTAGTTAGGACTCGATATTTTGGTTAATGATACTATTTTTAGTGTTTTTGTAGAAAAGTTCAACAAATCCAATCACCGGAGAATAAATAACTAAATTGGAGGTTAAATGGCGTATTCACGACAAATACCACCAAACCTTTGTGGGTGGCCTGGTATTTTTATATATCATCACCGGTGAAGCTAGTTAACGTACGTCTCATTTAATGGGCTAAAGGATGCATATGTTGTTTTTCCAAGCACACGGTGGTTTGGTGCCATTTGAATTGGACAAATAAAGAGTGGTCGTGTCCTATCTCATTTTTTTATCGGCATGAGATGAACTTTGGTTTCTCACAAAGGGAAAGGTGATACGAGGCGATGGTAGTGACAACAACAATGGGATCTTGGGGTTGTATTTGTAGCCCTCAAGAGTGGATCTCGACGGGAGCTGTTCTTGAAGTAAAAAAGGCTTCATTGATGAACTTGTTCATTGGTAGCGGAAGTGTGATTACGGATGTGTTTGAATGGGGTTGAATCATTGAAGATTTCGGTCATGTTTTCCCAGAATTTATGGCAGACGAGAGAACAACAAGAGATGAAAAAGAGAACTACAATGACCTCCGATGTTCAAGAGATGTCAATTAAACTTAGATTACTATACATCGATGGAAGATAAGCAAGACGCTCATGTTGGTGAGAGCTTGGACGTGGCGAGATGGGAATGGAGGATGGTTGCGGTGGCGATGGTGGTTGTCGACGGTTTAAAGAGTCGTTGGAATTCGTAATTAAGAAGACCAGGTCCTTACAAAGAACAAGGTGGTGGTCATGGCCCGCAATTGGTGGTGTGGTTGGTGATTTGTAATCGGAGTTGGAGATGACTTAGGCGAGAAGATGAAGAGAATGATAAGGAGTTGGAGCCGCAGATAGTAGATAGCAACGATGGAGTTGGGTCATCGTGGTCTTGATGCCGAGAACTTAAAACGGGTTAGTTAAGGTGACAACCGAGTGGAGATGGAGCTAGAGTCTAATCGTTATGGTCTCGCGTGAATGGGTTTTCGATGTGGTCTTGTCGTACATTGTGCGGTGATGAATTTAATTGTCTTTGGGCGTGGCTCAATTATATGCGTAGCGAAGACCGAAATATGTAATGCCGATGGAGTAAAGAAGAAAGTGATGGTTGTGGCATTTGTACTATGAACCTGCAAGGTTGTTCTCACCGGAAAGTAGAAGAAGATTAGTCACACATTGATTGTTTGCATACCGAGCGGGATAAGAGGCATCACATGGCGTGTAGCGTCAGTGGAGATGATGATTAGGCGATCATGAGTAGAAACAAAGAAGTGGTGGTTATCGAATGGAGATAATTGTGGTGATTTTTAGTGAATGATTTGGTGATGGAATTGCTTTCGAGATGGTGGTTGTGAGGATCAGAGATGTTCAAGCTTCTGAAATGAGATGGTTCTCATCGGCGCGCCAGAGAAGCGAATTCGGTTGGCCTCAATGGAGATGCTTGAGAGTTTTATTGAGATGTATTTGAAGGCTCCGATAATTACGAGAGATGGAGCAGGCACCGTTGACATGGTTGCAAACAGGTGGTGTGTTGTTGGTATGCCCCTTGTCAGGTGGTTTTGGAGGAGTTCTCGGTCGATGAAACCAAACATGAGAAAAGAAATGGAAGAGAAGGGGAAATGAAGAGGTTGTTCATGGTGTTTTGTTCCTCGTATCCGGGCCGATAGAATAGAAATGGTGATGTTTCGTGTGTATAAATGATGACTTTGTTGGCGAGACGAATTGGTCTTGTGACATGCTGAGAAGAAAAACAAAGTTTGCCTGACTTTGGTAATTGGCTCGATTTTAAGCCGGGTCTCGGGAATTGTGGTTGGACCGATAATGGAAATGGCTTCTCTCGTTGAGTGCGAGTAGAGTAGTGGGCTGGATTTGTTGGACCGGGCTCTGGCAACTTTGTCGCTAGGTCTTCACCGAATTTCTTCGCAATGGACTATATGAGAGAATCGAAACATAACCGGAGGGAGTTCTGCTTTGGGAGACCGAGGCCGAAAGGAGGCGACACAGACAAGAAGAGGAATAGTGGTTCGCACTGCGTTTCTACTGCTTTTGATTTG